>CM076569.1:492173935-492477402 GCA_034641835.2 Pinus albicaulis
TTTGCAGATTTGTTGTTGCATGTGGAACCGCCTGTTGTTTTGTTTTGTTGTTTGGTTCTTTTTATATTGGAACTACCTGATAATTTATAGTGATGAATCTGATATAGGGTAACCACTTGGAAATGGTTTTTAAAGTATAAATGGTTAATAATTTGAAAATTTAAATAACCTTACGGCAACCTGTTTTATGACTGCCAACTATTTGTCAAAATTCCTCAATGGCTATACCTTACAATATTGTGAGTTATGTTTGAAATTTCTAAATATTTGTATTCATTGGTGTAGATTCAACAATGAATATGGTTGATAGTCTACTAATATCTTAAGTTAAATTATTGACACTACTTACAAAAAAAATGAAGTCATGTAACTTTGGATTCATGTTAGCTAATTGTTGTGAAAACACCTTAAAGAGATAATGGTTGTGAGTGTTTGACAAAATGCCTTAATGGCTGTACATTCCATACTTGTAAATTGGTTTTCATAATGTTCAATGATTGCATCTAATTACGTTTATGAACCTTCCATAAAACAAAAGGCTTAAGTTAATTTAAGATTTGCAATCAAGGTATTTCTAGTGTAATAACTCATTGAATTAAAGGGTCTTGCTGAAAATTCAAAATTGCAATAAGTAATTTGTTGCAATATCAGCTCACATATGAATTCCTAATTATGGGATGCCAACTCTATATAATTTAAATTATCCTTTTAAGAAAATAATTCATAAGCCTGTTATTAGTCACTCTTGAACACATTTAATTACAACGGAATTAACAATTAGCTTATTGTAAATTGTGGTTCATAAAGGTTGACATTTATTCATCCCACTAAACAATTTATATTTTAAAGGTGATTTTAGTCTTGAGAAGCAAGTATTATGGTTGTATTTTTTTGGATCTTGATAAACCTTGAACTTGGTAGCTTTGAAGATAAATTGATAGAATTTAGGGTGTAGTGTTTTCATGCTTGTAAATTGGTTTTCATAATGTTCAATGGTTGCATCTAATTACGTTTATGAACCGTCCATAAAACAAAAGGCTTAAGTTAATTTAAGATTTGCAATCAAGGTATTTATAGTATAATAACTCATTGAGTTAAAGGGTCTTGCTGAAAATTCAAAATTGCAGTAAGTAATTTGTTGCAATATCAGCTCACATATGAATTCCTAAATTATGAGATGCCAACTCTATATAATTTAAATTATCCTTTTAAGAAAATAATTCATAAGCATGTTATTAGTCACTCTTGAACACATTTAATTACAACGGAATTAACAATTAGTTTATTGTAAATTGCGGTTCATAAAGGTTGACATTTATTCATCCCACTAAATAATTTATATTTTAAAGGTGATTTTAGTCTTGAGAAGCAAGTATTATGGTTGTATTTTTTGGATCTTGATAAACCTTGAACTTTGTAGCTTTGAAGATAAGTCGGTAGAATTTAGGGTGTAGTGTAAATGACACCAATAACTTCTATATAATAATAAAAAAATAAAAAATAAAATAAAATAAAAAAATAAAAAAATAAAATATATCACATTTTGATTTAATATAATATTTCTCTATAATAATTATGGTAGGTAAGGTGGGACCTTACATATGGTATCAGAGCCAAGTTACAATGCTAGGGCCTAATGGGCCAACATGCTTATTTGTAGTTTGATGATGTATGAATGTTGATTTTGCATGCAATTTGAGTTCTTGTATATCTTGACTTGAAGCATATTAATAGAAGTAGGAGGATGGTTATTACTTGGCTTATGTGAAGTCATTTAGTGACTCATGAAATAAAAATAAAATAAAATTCCTTATGTTCTTTTATATTTTGTTATAGACACATTATCAAACAATATAAATGCTTAAAGACATGCTGGGAAAGGATGTGCTTGAGAAAGTTGGGGTTAAACCCAAGTATGTGAATGACTTGATTTTCAATCAATGAGTGAAATAGGTGGAGTGAATGCATGGTTTAATATATTTTAGTGCATCATTTTCAATGTGATATGGGATTAGAGGCCATCTTTACTTGTTGAAATCGTATCTACCAAGAAGAATATTGGCTTAATCTGGACTATAGTGTGATAACCTTGGTGTGTATGCTCTGGGAATGAGTAACAAGTGTAAGGCTGAGATTCAATTAACGTGATGATTGAGTTCATCATGATAATTTTGAATCTTTTCATACCTACGCTAAAGGAAACTTAACTAAAAGCTACCTTGAAAAATGTCACTTCTAACTGTGAATGTGTAATGTATGTGTATTAATTAGATGCGTTAAAATATGATTTGGGAAATACATTCTTAATGCGTAAGAATGAAATTTCTCTGATTACTTTGACATGACTTTGTGTATTCTGGGCTGACATTAGGCATCAAATACCTTTGAATTACTCAAATACTAGGTTGAGGTATGACCTTCCTAATAAAAAGAGGCTTAAATGATTGGTGCATGAAGGGTTGTGGAAGCCATTTTAAGGAACACTTAATTGTTATGCTTTCCTTAAGCTAATGTATGGGTGTGGAATCCATACTAGCACATATCTATGAGAAAATGTATGGGTGTGGAATCCATACTAACATATATCTATGATCTAATGTATGGGTGTGGAAACCATACTAGCATATATCTATGAGAAAATGTATGGGTGTGGAATCCAAAGTAAAATATATCTATGAGCTAAGTAATTCTTCTAGTTAGAATATTTTGATGGAATCTGATATTCATGATTAAAGAATGATTATGTGTAATTAAAGTTAAATGGATAGAGATTTGTAACACAAATTTTCTTGAGCTTTAAATCCATTATTTTTATTATTACAGATGAAGATACTAAGATTGGTATACTAAACACCATTAGGTGGTTTAGAATGTTTGGAATAATTGACTTGATATATGGAAGTGTGAACTAGATATCTATCCTCTAGTATTGTAATCCTTTTGTATATATTGAATTTAGGTAAGAACTAAAATGTCTTTCAAATTCTTGAAATGTAGAAAAAGATTATTGTGATAAGTTGATGAAATAACTTTTCTATTGGCTTAAGCCAAATTAGGTCTAGGAAAGCCATAATAGTCTCTTTAATGATCTTATCAGTTGAATATTGGTTGCATTCTATTTAACCAAATTAATTAGAGAAATTATGAGGATTGAACTCATGTATTTCTCTAAACTATTGTTAGTTAGGCGATCACGTCAAAATTCAAATTATTTATAAATTTTGAAGAGAATAACATGTTTAGAAGGTAAATATTTTATGTGGTGAGAACTTGTTTTATTTGAAATTAAAGAAAAAAAAAAAAAGCATGTGATTAATGAAAAGCTTAGTTGAGTTCTTGTTTTAAAAGAATATGTGCTTGTGATATTTTTTGAGGGAGAAATTGAAGGAGAGTGAGATCACATTTTGATTGATTCGGATTATTGCATGATGATTGTATTGTATGTGGAATGGGGGAGATTGTTTGATTTAGGAATTTTGTGTTGGGATGTATACTTGTATGAGTATTTATTAGTCCTATAGAATGTGGTAATAATTTGAGAGGGTGGTAATTCTCCTTAAAGAAAAAGCGTTAACTTTAGGCTAGAAATTCCCTTGTGATAGTCTAAATCTTATTTAAATTTGACAAGATTCATCACATTTTGAGAAATTTATGGTTTTCATAGTTTGTTGTTGCATAAGTATTAATAGTAAGGGATAAGACATGAAAGCAAATGAATTGATTAATTACTAAATAGAAATCATGAGTGATTTCATAGTTAGAAAACAAATTGACTTAGAGTTATCAAGGTAGATTCAGTAATATAGATACCATATTTGCATAATTGTGAGATTTGTTCTTGATTAAAAGTCATTTTCAAAAAGATATCATTAATCTGCTTTTAGATGAAGATTTTCTAATAGATTCATTTCATAATTGATTCTCTAGTTAGAGAAGTGAATAATAATGAAGATTATGCAAACTAAATGTATGATCTATAATACATAAGTGGGTCAATGAGGAATGTATTTAACCTTAGGTTTTTAGTTAAAAAAATAAAAATAAAAAAAAATTGGTGCCTTGAACCTCAAATTGTATTTTTGCCTAAAGAGTAAACGTTTGGTAAAAACTAAAGATAAATCCTAGATATTTCGATTGCAAGGATGTCTTATGGAATGAAAAGAGGAAAATTGGATTGAAAAGACATAAAGCAAGTAGGATGTAAGAGTTTGTTTTATATATAACATCATGTTTTGTTGCATAATTTCACTCACAATTGTATGTGGATTATTTTATGCCAATTTGACTGTGATATGGTATGGACCATCATTGTTGTGTGTACAACCAATGTGTGTTCTATTTATAGCTTAGAAAGCTCAACATCCTACACAACCAAGAAGATGACACATGTGGGATTCATATAGACTATGAGAAAGAAGAACATGTAGAATATCAAATTATTATAGATAAATTAAGTATATATCATATCAATTACATACAATAGTATTTTTATATGGTACTATAAATTGTATGGCTGGTTTTGATATAGAAATATTTGGTATTCTATATCAACACATGTCTAATATGGCGTGGATATATTTTTCTACTTGATTAAGAATGGTATGTTTAGTTTTCATGGAGTTGCTTCCAAACTATGGGTTGGCATGAAGAAAAAATATATATATATATATATCAAATACATAAGGTTAACAACTTATTGATAGGATAATCTAAAAGAACTAAGTATCTTATGACCGTAGGAAAAACTTCGGGCCAAGTTTAGCCCAAGAGGGGGAGTATGTAGTGTCCCTTATTAGTGAGATAGCTTTGATGACACTTAGAGATGGTGATTTTGATATAATAGTATGTATGAAAGACTTATGTACATGCTTATATGCTATGACCTGGTTTGGGTCACTTGGTTGTTGTGTGCTTATGATAATATCTATGGTTGCGTGCACAAGGATTGATTTTGGTTAAGAGAATATTAGCGATGTTTTCTCTTTTGGTATTCTATTTTGGACATAGGTGTATGACGTGAATGGTGATTTAGAATTGAGACACAGATCCATGGACGATCATGGTTATGTGGAACATATGGTTAATTATGATTTATGGATGATACATGATTTGTATGATTATATGTGCATAATCTCGTACTAAGAATGATGTGGCAGGGGACTTGGTCATTGCCAATAGGGATGCTCAAGTTATAAATGACTGCGGAAGTCATTTCTCCAAAACCAAAATGACTGTGGAAGTCATGCACAATATTTGGTAAAATTTGAATAAGTTAATTATGAAATTCATTTGATTGATTTTATCATTGAGATTGTGATGTGTGCAGGTCTTGGAAGAAGACCTTACCAACGAACCATCAGATGGGTATAAGCTCACAATCAGTACCTTAAGGTGAAACGCGGAGTTTCAAAGCAGAATAGATGAGAAGCCATGGAAATTAGGGCGCGGAGTCCTAAGTCCATGAAATATAAAGACGCAGAGTCTTGGATATATGATAAAAGGATTAGGACGCGGAGTCCTAAATCCATGAAATATAAAGACGTGGAGTCTTGAATCTATAATGAAATTTTTGGGGCGCAGAGTCCTGAATATTTTAAAAAAAAATATCAAGGTGCGGAATCTTGGATCTTTAGAGTAGATCAGGGCGCGGAGTCCTCAATCTACTAAGGCACAAAGATGCATACAATAGGGGTGCGGAATCCCTATTATCCAGAAGAAAAATACCACTCATGGGCAACTCGTAGATGAATTTCCTTAATAATCTAATTCCTAACAATTTTGGATTGACTTTCTAAAAATAGAAAGTCATGTCTACCATTTCAAGTATGACTTTCCAAAAATAGTAAATCACCTCCAATCAATGGGTAAACAAGTATACTTGAAGGAAAATCACTTAAATTATGATTAATCAATTGTAATAGTTCAATCTCGACTTAATCCTCAATATTATTTAATATTATTAATATTATTATTATCTTTTATGAGACTATGATATTATTATTAAAAGGAAATTATATCTCCTCAATCACTTCACACCTCTCTCCTTCATGACTCTCATGGCTCTATGTAACTCTCTTTATTTTAAATATTACATTACACTCTCTTTTGTGCACTCATCAAGGAATGGCATATTCCTCTTACACTCATTAAATATATGTCATAAAATATTCTTACACTCATTAAATATGTGTCATAAAATATTCCTCTTACACTCACTTTAATGCATATGTTACACTCTCCTTAAATAAAGCATGCATACCTCTCCTTAATGGCATAAGTTACACTCCTCTAAAAGGAATACAATGCATGCATATTAATCCTCCTTTATGACATGAATTTGTTGCTCCTCCTATATATGAGTCTCATGTATTCTCATTTGAGAGAGAGGGGGTAATGCCAAGAGTGGAAGAGACTTGAGGAATATTGTGAAAGGGAGAGATATGGAGAGTATCCAATTACTTCCAAAAAAAAAAAAAAATCTGAATTTCTTACTAATCTACTAAGGTATCTATTGAGGTTGAACATGAGTGGTATTTAGAGGAAGTGAAAACTATCTTCATGAGTTTTCCTTGCATCTCTCTCTCTATTGCTGTATTTTGGTACTGGTGGTGAGCTTTTACAACTCGGGGGTTCCAGGGGGAGGAGTTCTCCCTGGATATGGTTGGGTGGAAAACCGGATGGTTCAAATGAGTTGGTTAAGGGATAAGCTGGATCATATTCTCAACGATTGGAGCTGAATATCTCTTCAGGTATAGTTTCCATTGTCCTAAAATTATAGTATAGATTTAGCATAAAATAAAAAGGTAGACATTTAAATTGTTGTAAGAATCTAATTTTGGTTTAGGCTTATGTTATCTAAAATATTATTGATTAGTTAAAAATGAAGACTAGATCAATCTATATGTATGGACGTTTAGATCTCAATATTGGAGTTATTATTGGTATAGTTTATGGTACTAATCTTGGTATTGTAGCATTTGAGAAAGAAAAGCCAAATATTGTTGAAGGTAATTTCAATAAATAAATTCCAAAGGACTTGGGTAAGCATTTCATGATTTATGGTTCTGTTTCAAGTAATTAATAGATGCATGTTTTATAAATGGTTTTAGGATAGTTTGCAAAGTGTTTGACAAAATCTATGAATGAGTAATGTTATAAATTTATTTATGCACGAATAAGTGCTAACTTGCAGCTTACATCAGAAGTAAGAAAATGGACATGTACCCAAAATATGCTTTGAGGAATTACATAATCAACCCTTAAAAGAAAATGAAAAAATAATGGCAACTAAAGTATAGTTTGGAAGATCAAATGCTTGAGGTAAGTTGGAGATAAATTTTAGTTATGGCTTATGTTTCATATTCTTCAATGTTTTGTTATTCAAGTTGTTGTAATAGTACTATCAGAACTTTGATAGAAAGCCTTAATGGCTGTAGCATTCAAGGTTTCCATGTGTTTGTTGAATTGTAGCAATTGGTGCAAAAAGCTTGTCACTCATGTCAAATGAATTAGCTTGTGGGTGGTAAAATGTTTCAAGAACTCATATGGTGGATTTAGAAATGTGTGATTTCAATGAGCATATATTAGTAGCATGACTCTGGGTTTTTTTTCCTCATGTAGAGGTGTAGCTGTAAGTTTTCATTCCATATGTTTGACAAAAGTCATAAATGAAACATTTAGGCTATAAATTTTGTTGTTTTAAAGAATCACATTTCTGGGCGTCCCTGTTGCGATTCAGCTCCAGTTCAGGGGGTATCCGTACCAATAGACCATTTCACCCCAACTTTGATTTCAAAAATCAAGGTTTCGGACATCAATTCCCAAATCTGCTCTATTTTGCAGATTTGCTGTTGCATGTAGAACCGCCTATTGTTTTGTTTTGTTGTTTGGTTCTTTTTATATTGGAACTGCCTGATAATTTATAGTGATGAATATGATATAGTCTAACCACTTGGAAATGGTTTTTAAAGTATAAATGGTTAATAATTTGAAAATTTAAATAACCTTACGACAACTTGTTTTATTACTGCCAACTATTTCTCAAAATTCCTCAATCGTTGTACCTTACAATATTGTGAGCTATGTTTGAAATTTCTAAATACTTATATTCATTGGTATAGCTTTAAAAATGAATATGTTTGATAGTCTACTAATATCTTAAGTTCAATTATTGACACTACTTAGAAAAAGAAATGAATTCATGCAACTTTGGATTCATGTTAGCTAATTGTTGTGAAAACACCTGAAAGAGATAATGGTTGTAAGTGTTTGACAAAATGCCTCAATGGCTATACATTCCATACTTGTAAATTGGTTTGCATAATGTTCAATGGTTGCATCTAATTACGTTTATGAACCTTTCATAAAACAAAAGGCTTAAGTTAATTTAAGATTTGCAATCAAGGTATTTCTAGTGTAATAACTCATTGAGTTAAAGGGTCTTGCTGAAAAGTCAAAATTGCAATAAGTAATTTGTTGCAATATCAGCTCACATATGAATTCCTAATTATGGGATGCCAACTCTATATAATTTAAATTATCCTTTTAAGAAAATAATTCATAAGCATGTTATTAGTCACTTTTGAACACATTTAATTACAACGGAGTTAACAATTAGCTTATTGTAAATTGTGGTTCACAAAGGTTGACATTTATTCATCCCACTAAACAATTTATATTTTAAAGGTGATTTTAGTCTTGAGAAGCAAGTATTATGGTTGTATTTTTTTGGATCTTGATAGACCTTGAACTTGGTAGCTTTGAAGATAAGTTGATAGAATTTAGGGTGTAGTGTAAAGGACACCAATAACTTCTATATAAAAATAAGAATAATAATAATAAAATAAAGAATAATAATAATAAATAAATAAATTAGAAAAAAAAAATAAGAAAAAAAAAAAAGATATCGCATTTTGATTTAATATAATATTTCTCTATAATAATTATGGTAGGTAAGGTGGGACCTTACATATGGTATCAGAGCCAAGTTACAACACTAGGCCTAATGGGCCAACATGCTTATTTGTAGTTTGATGATGTATGAATGTTGATTTTGCATGCAATTTGAGTTCTTGTATATCTTGACTTGGAAGCATATTGGTTGCATAGAGGATATTATTATCATTATGTCATTTAGTGACTCATGAAATAAAATAAAATAAAATTCCCTTATGTTCCTTTATATTTTGTTAAGACACATTATCAACAATATGTTAAAATGCTTAAAGACATGCTGGGAAAGGATGTGCTTGAGAAAGTTGGGGTTAAACCCAAGTATGTGAATGACTTGATTTTCAATCAATGAGTGAGATAGGTGGAGTGAATGCATGGTTTAATATATTTTTAGTGCATCATTTTCAATGTGATATGGGCTTAGTAGCCATCTTTACTTGCTGAAATCGTATCTACCAAGAAGAATATTGGCTTAATCTGGACTATAGTGTGATGACCTTGGTGTGTATGCTTTGGGAATGAGTAACAAGTGTAAGGCTGAGATTCCATTAACGTGATGATTGAGTTCATCAGGATAATTTTGAATCTTTTCGTACCTACACTAGAGGAAACTTAACTAAAAGCTACCTTGAAAGATGTCCCTTTTAACTGTGAATGTAAACTCAAGAGTGATGTATGTGTATTAAGTAGATGTGTTAAAATAGGATTTGGGAATACATTCTTAATGAGTAAGAATGAAATTTCTTTGATTTCTTTGACATGATTTTGTGTATTTTGGGTTGACATTAGGCATCAAATAACTTTAAATTACTCAAATACCAGGTTGAGGTATGAACTTCCTAATAAACAAGAGGCTTAAATGATTGGTGCATGATGGGTTGTGGAAACCATTTTAAGGAACACTTGAATGTTATGTTTTCCTTAAGCTAATGTATGGGTGTGGAATCAATACTAGCATATATCTATGAGAAAATATATGGGTGTGGAATCCATACTAGCATATATCTATGATCTAATGTATGGGTGTGGAAACCATACTAGCATATATCTATGAGAAAATGTATGGGTGTGGAATCCATACTAGTATATATCTATGAGATAAGTAATGAAGTAAGGTATGGGTGTGGAATCCAAAGTAAAATATATCTACGAGCTAAGTAATTCTTCTAGTTAGAATATTTTGATGGAATCTGATATTCATGATTAGGGAGTGATCATGTGTATTTAAAGTTAAATGGATAGAGACTTGTAACACAAATTTGTTTGAGCTTTAAATCCATTATTTTATTTTTATTACAAATGAAGATACTAATATTGGTATACTAAACACCATTAGGTGGTTTAGAATGTTTGGAATAATTGATTTTGATATATGGAAGTGTGAAATATATATATATCCTCTAGTATTGTAATCCTTTTGTATGTATTGAATTTAGGTAGAATTAAAATGACTTTCAAATTCTTGAAATGTATTTTGATAAGTTGATGAAATAAATTTTCTATTGGCTTAAGACAAATTAGGTCTAAGAAAGCCATAATAGTCTCTTTAATGATTTTATCAGTTGAATATTGGTTGCATTCTATTTAACCAAATTAATTAGATAAATTAAGAGGATTGAACTCATGTATTGCTCTAAGCTATTGCTAGTTCGGCGATCGTGTCAAAATTCAAATTGTTGATAAATTGTGAGAAGAATAACATGTTTAGAAGGTAAATATTTTATGTGGTGAGAACTTGTTTTATTTGAAATTAAAGAAAAAAAGAAAAAAAAACATGTGATTAATGAAAATCTTAGTTGAGTTCTTGTTTTACAAGAATATGTGCTTGTGATATTTTTTGGAGGAAGAAATTGAAGGAGAGTGAGATCACATTTTGATGAATTGGAAATCTTGCATGATTTAGAAGCCTAAGATGAGTGTATTGTATGTGGAATGGAAGAGATTGTTGGATTTAGGAATTTTTTGTTGGGATGTATAGTTGTTTGAGTATTTATTAGTCCTACAAAATGTTGTAATAATTTGAGAGGGTGGTAATTATCCTTAAAAAAAAAATGGGGTCTAACTTTAGGCTACAAATTCCCTTGTCATAGTCTAAATCTTATGTAAATTTAACAAGATTCATCACATTTTGAGAAATGTATGGTTTTCATAGCTTGTTGTTGTGTATGTATTAATAGTAAGGAATAATATATGAAATCAAACGATTTGATTAATTACTGAATATAAATCATGACTGATTTCATAGTTGGAAAACAAATTGACTTAGAGTTATCAGGGTAGATTCAGTAATATAGATACCATATTTGCATAATTGTGAGATTTGTTCTTGATTAAAAGTCATTTTCAAAAAGATATCATTAATCTGCTTTCAGATGAAGATCTTCTAATAGATTCATTCATAATTGATTCTCAAGTTAGAGAAGTGACTAATAATGAAGATTATGGAAACAAAAATGAATGATCTATAATACATAAGTGGGTCAATGAGGAATGTATTTAACCTTAGGTTTTTAGTTTAAAAAAAAAAAAAAAAAAATTGTGCCTTGAACCTCAAATTGTATTTTTGCCTAAAGAGTAAACGTTTGGTAAAAACTAAAGATAAATCCTAGATATTTCGATTGCAAGGATGTCTTATGGAATGAAAAGAGGAAAATTGGATTGAAAAGACATAAAGCAAGTAGGATGTAAGAGTGTGTTTTATATATAACGTCATGTTTTGTTGGGTAAGAGTGGGTTTTATATATAACATCATGTTTTGTTGCATAATTTCACTCACAATTGTATGTGGATTATTTTATGCCAATTTGATTGCGATATGGTATGGACCATCATTGTTGTGTGTACAACCAATGTGTGTTCTATTTATAGCTTGGAAAGCTCAACATCCTACAGAACCAAGAAGATGACACATGTGGGATTCATATAGACTGTGAGAAAGAAGAACATGTAGAATATTAAATTATTATAGATAAATTAAGTATATATCATATCAATTACATACAATAGTATTTTTATATGGTACTATAAATTGTATGGCTGGTTTTGATATAGAAATATTTGGTATTCTATATCAACACATGTCTAATATGGCGTGGATATATTTTCTACTTGATTAAGAATGGTATGTTTAGTTTTCATGGAGTTGCTTCCAAACTATAGATTGGCATGAAGAAAAAAAAAAAAAAATATATATATATATATATATATATATATCAAATACATAAGGTTAACAACTTATTGATAGGAGAATCTAAAAGAACTAAGTATCTTATGACCGTAGGAAAAACTTCGGGCCAAGTTTAGCCCAAGAGGGGGAGTATGTAGTGTCCCTTATTAGTGAGATAGCTTTGATGACACTTAGAGATGGTGATTTCGATATAATATTGTGTATGAAAGACTTATGTACATTCTTATATGCTATGACCTGGTTTGGGTCACTTGGTTGTTGTGTGCTTATGATAATATCTATGGTTGCGTGCACAAGGATTGATTTTGGTTAAGGGAATATTAGTGATTTTTTCTCTTTTGGTATCCTATTTTGGACATAGGTGTATGACGTGAATGGTGATTTAGAATTGAGACACAGATCCATGGACGATCATGGTTATGTGGAACATATGGTTAATTATGATTTATGTATGATACATGATTTGTATGATTATATGTGCATAATCTCGTACTAAGCATGATGTGGCAGGGGACTTGGTCATTGCCAACAGGGATGCTCAAGTTATAAATGACTGCGGAAGTCATTTCTCCAAAACCAAAATGACTGTGGAAGTCATGCACAATATTTGGTAAAATTTGAATAAGTTAATTATGAAATTCATTTGATTGATTTGATCATTGAGATTGTGATGTGTGCAAGTCTTGGAAGAAGACCTTACCAACGAACCATCAGATGGGTATAAGGTCACAATCAGTACCTTAAGGTGAAACGCAGAGTTTCAAAGCAGAATAGATGAGAAGCCATGGAAATTAGGGCGCGGAGTCCTAAATCCATGAAATATAAAGACGTGAAGTCTTGGATATATGATAAAAGGATTAGGACACGGAGTCCTAAATCCATGAAATATAAAGACGCGGAGTCTTGAATCTATAATGAAATTTTTGGGGCGCGGAGTCCTGAATATTTAAAAAAAAAAAGATCAAGGTGTGGAATCTTGGATCTTTAGAGTAGATCAGGGCGCGGAGTCCTCAATCTACTAAGGCACAAAGATGCATACAATAGGGGTACGAAATCCCTATTATCCGGAAGAAAAATACCACTCATGGGCAACTTGTAGATGAATTTCCTTAATAATCTAATTCCTAACAATTTTGGAGTGACTTTCTAAAAATAGAAAGTCATGTCTACCATTTCAAGTATGACTTTCCAAAAATAGAAATCACCTCCAATCAATGGGTAAACAAGTATACTTGAAGGAAAATCACTCAAATTATGATTAATCAATTGTAATAGTTCAATCTCGACTTAATCCTCAATATTATTAATATTATTAATATTATTATTATCTTTTATGAGACTATGATATTATTATTAAAAGGAAATTATATCTCTTCAATCACTTCACACCTCTCTCCTTCATGACTCTCATGGCTCTATGTAACTCTCTCTATTTTAAATATTACATTACACTCTCTTTTATGCACTCATCAAGGAATGCCATATTCCTCTTACACTCATTAAATATATGTCATAAAATACTCCTCTTACACTCACTTTAATGCATATGTTACACTCTTATTAAATAAGGCATGCATACCTTTCCTTAATGGCAAAAGTTACACTCCTCTAAAAGGAATACAATGCATGCATATTACTCCTCCCTTGGTGACAAGAATTTGTTGCTCCTCCTATATATGAGTCTCATGTATTCTCATTTGGGGGGAGAAAGGGAGTAATTCCAAGAGGGGAAGAGACTTGAGGAATATTGTGAAAGGGAGAGATATGGAGAGTATCCAATTACTTCCAAAAAAAAAAAATCTGAATTTCTTACTAATCTACTAAGTATCTATTGAGGTTGAACATGAGTGGTATTTAGAGGAAGTGAAAACTATCTTCATGAGTTTTCCTTGCATCTCTCTCTCTATTGCTGTATTTTGGTACTGTTTGTGAGCTTTTACAACTCGGGGGTTCCAGGGGGAGGAGTTCTCCCTGGATATGGTTGGGTGGAAAACCGGATGGTTCAAATGAGTTGGTTAAGGGATCGAAGGTGGATCATATTCTCAACGATTGGAGCCGAATATCTCTTCAGGTATAATTTCCATTGTCCTAAAATTATAGTATAGATTTAGCATAAAATAAAAGGTAGACATTTAAATTGTTGTAAGCATCTAATTTTGGTTTAGGCTTATGTTATCTAAAATATTATTGATTAGTTAAAAATGAATACTAGATCAATCTATATGTATGGATGTTTAGATCTCAATATTGGAGTTATTATTGGTGTAGTTTATGGTACTAATCTTGGTATTGTAGCATTTGAGAAAGGAAAGCCAAATATTGTTGAAGGTAATTTCAATAAATAAATTCCAAAGGACTTGGGTAAGTATTTCATGATTTATGGTTCTGTTTCAAGTAATTAATAGATGCATGTTTTATAAATGGTTTTAGGATAGTTTGCAAAGTGTTTAACAAAATCTGTGAATGAGTAATGCTATAAATTTATTTATGCACGAATAAGTGCTAACTTGCAGAAGTAAGAAAATGGACATGTACCCAAAATATGCTTGGAGGAATTACAGAATCAACCCTTAAAATAAAATGCAAAAATAATGGCAACTAAAGTATAGTTTGGAAGATCAAATGCTTGAGGTAAGTTGGAGATAAATTTTAGTTATGGCTTATGTTTCATATTCTTCAATGGTTTGTTATTCAAGTTGTTGTAATAGTACTATCAGAATTTTGATAGAAAGCCTTAACGGCTGTAGCATTCAGGGCTTCCATGTGTTTTTAAATTGTAGCAATTGGTGCAAAACGCTTGTCACTCATGTCAAATGAATTAGCTTGTGGGTGGTAAAATGTTTCAAGAACTCATATGGTGGATTTAGAAATGTGTGATTTCAATGAGCATATATTAGTAGCCTAACTCTGGGTTGTCTTTCCTCATGTAGAGGTGTAGCTGTAAGTTTTCATTCCAGATGTTTGACAAAAGTCATAAATGAAACATTTAGGCTATAAATTTTGTTGTTTTAAAGAATCGCATTTCTGGGCATCCCTGTTGCGATTCAGCTCCACTTCAGGGGGTATCCATACCAATAGTCCATTTCACCCCAAGTTTTATTCCAAAAATTTTCGGACATCAATTCCCAAATCTGCTCTGTTTTGCAGATTTGCTGTTACATGTAGAACCGCCTGTTGTTTGTCTTGCTGTTTGGTTCTTTTTATATTGGAACTGCCTGATAATTTATAGTGATGAATCTGATTTAGGCTAACCACTTGGAAATTGTTTTTAAAGTATGAATGGTTAATAATTTGAAAAATTAAATAACCATATGGCAACTTGTTTTATGACTGCCAACTATTTGTCAAAATTCCTCAATGGCTGTACCTTAAAACATTGTGAGCTATGTTTGAAATTTCTAAATATTTATATTCATTGGTATAGATTCAACAATGAATATGGCTGATAGTCTACTAATATCTTAAGTTCAATTATTGGCACTACTTACAAAAAAGAAGAATTCATGCAACTTTGGATTCATGTCAGCTAATTATTGTGAAAACACCTTAAAGAGATAATGGTTGTAAGTGTTTGACGAAATGCCTCAATGGCTGTACATTTCATGCTTGTAAATTGGTTTTCATAATGTTCAATGGTTGCATCTAATTACGTTTATGAACCGTCCATAAAACACAAGGCTTAAGTTAATTTAAGATTTGCAATCAAGGTATTTCTAGTATAATAACTCATTGAGTTAAAGGGTCTTGCTGAAAATTCAAAATTGCAGTAAGTAATTTGTTGCAATATCAGCTCACATATGAATTCCTAATTATGGGATGCCAAGTCTATATAATTTAAATTATCCTTTTAAGAAAATAATTCATAAGCATGTTATTAATACTCTTGAACACATTTAATTACAACGTAATTAACAATTAGCTTATTGTAAATTGTGGTTCGTAAATGTTGACATTTATTCATCCCACTAAATACTTTATATTTTAAAGGTGATTTTAGTCTTGAGAAGCAAGTATCATGGTTGTATGTTTTGGATCTTCATAAACCTTGAACCTTGTAGCTTTGAGGATAAGTTAGTAGATTTTAGGGTGTAGTGTAAAGGACACCAATAACTTCTATATAATAATAATAAATAAATAAATAAAAATTAAAAAGAAAAAAGAAAAAAAGAAATATATATCGCATTTTGATTTAATATAATATTTCTCTATAATAATTATGGTAGGTAAGGTGGGACCTTACATATGGTATCAGAGCCAAGTTACAATGCTAGGGCCTAATGGGCCAACATGCTTACTTGTAGGTTGATGATGTATGAATGTTTATTTTGCATGCATGTTGAGTTTTTGTATATCTTGAATTGGAAGCATATTGTTTGTATAGAGGATATTATTATCATTATGTCATTTAGTGACTCATGAAAAAAAAAAATCCCTTATATTCCTTTATATTTCTTAAGAGACGTTATTAACAATATGTTAAAATTCTTAA
Source organism: Pinus albicaulis (assembly GCA_034641835.2). Classification (NCBI taxonomy): domain Eukaryota; kingdom Viridiplantae; phylum Streptophyta; class Pinopsida; order Pinales; family Pinaceae; genus Pinus; species Pinus albicaulis. The sequence goes on from CM076569.1 coordinate 492,190,564, forward strand.
AGACAAGTTGGGAAAGGACCTGCTTGAGAAAGTTGGGGTTAAACCCAAGTATGTGAATGACTTGATTTTCAATCAATGAGTGAGATAGGTGGAGTGAATGCATGGTTTCATATATTTTTAGTGCATCATTTTCAATGTGATATGGGCTTAGTAGCCATCTTTACTTGCTGAAATCGTATCTGGCCAACATGCTTACTTGTAGGTTGATGATGTATGAATGTTGATTTTGCATGCATGTTGAGTTGTTGTATATATTGACTTGGAAGCATATTGGTTGCATAGAGGATATTATTATCATTATGTCATTTAGAAACTCATGAAATATATATATATATATATATTTCTGATATTCCTTTATATTTTTGTTAAGACATATTATCAACAATATGTTAAAATGCTTAAAGACATGCTGGGAAAGGATGTGCTTGAGAAAGTTGGGGTTAAACCCAAGTATGTGAATGACTTGATTTTCAATCGATGAGTGAGATAGGTGGAGTGAATGCATGGTTTCATATATTTTTAATGCATCATTTTCAATGTGATATGGGCTTAGTAGCCATCTTTACTAGTTGAGATCGTATCTACCAAGAAGAATATTGGCTTAATCTGGACTATAGTGTGATGACCTTGGTGTGTATGCTTTGGGAATGAGAAACAAGTGTAAGGTTGAGATTCCATTAACATGATGATTGAGTTCATCATGATAATTTTGAATCTTTTCATACCTACACTAAAGGAAACTTAACTAAAAGCTACCTTGAAGGATGTCACTTTTAACTGTGAATGTAGATTCAAGAGTAATGTATGTGTATTAATTAGATGTGTTAAAATATGATTTGGGAATACATTCTTAATGAGTAAGAATGAAATTTCTCTAATTTCTTTGACATGATTTTGTGTATTTTGGGTTGACATTAGGCATCAAATAACTTTAAATTACTCAAATACTAGGTTGAGGTATGACCTTACTAATAAACAAGAGGCTTAAATAATTGGTGCATGAAGGGTTGTGGAAGCCATTTTAAGGAACACTTGAATGTTATGTTTTCCTTAAGCTAATGTATGGGTGTGGAATCCATACTAGCATATATTTATGAAAAAATGTATGGGTGTGGAATCCATACTAACATATATCTATTATCTAATGTATGGGTGTGGAAACCATACTAGCATATATCTATGAGAAAATGTATGGGTGTGGAATCCATACTAGTATATATCTATGAGATAAGTAATGAGGTAAGGTATGGGTGTGGAATCCAAATTAAAATATATCTATGAGCTAAGTAATTCTTCTAGTTAGAATATTTTGATGGAATCTGATATTCATGATTAAGGAGTGATTATGTGTAATTAAAGTTAAATGGATAGAGATTTGTAACACAAATTTGCTTGAGCTTTAAATCCATTATTTTATTTTTATTACAAATGAAGATACTAAGATTGGTATACTGAACACCATTAGGTGGTTTAGAATGTTTGGAATAATTGATTTTGATATATGGAGTCAAGTGTGAACTAGATATCTATCCTCTGGTATTGTAATCCTTTTGTATGTGTTGAATTTAGGTAGAAATAAAGTGACTCTCAAATTCTTGAAATGTAGAAAAAGATTATTGTGATAAGTTGATGAAATAACTTTTCTATTGGCTTAAGACAAATTAGGTCTAGGAAAGCCATAATAGTCTCGTTAATGATTTTATCAGTTGAATATTGGTTTCATTCTATTTAACCAAATTAATTAGAGAAATTATGAGGATTGAACTCATGTATTGCTCTAAACTATTGTTAGTTAGGCAATCGCATCAAAATTCAAATTGTTTATAAATTGTGAAGATAATAACATGTTTAGAAGGTAAATGTTTTATGTGGTGAGAACTTGTTTTATTTGAAATTAAAGAAAAAAAGCATGTGATTAATGAAAAGCTTAGTTGAGTTCTTGTCTTACAAGAATATGTGCTTGTGATATTTTTTGGGGGAGAAATTGGAGAGTGAGATCACCTTTTGATGAATTGGAATTCTTGCATGATTTAGAAGCCTAAGATGAGTGTATTGTATATGGAATGGAAGAGATTGTTGGATTTAGGAATTTTTTGTTGGGATGTATAGTTGTATGAGTATTTATTAGTCCTACAAAATGTTGTAATAATTTGAGAGGGTGGTAATTATCCTTAAAAAAATAAGTTCTAACTTTAGGCTAGAAATTCCCTTGTGATAGTCTAAAACTCATTTAAATTTAACAAGATTCATCACATTTTGAGAAATGTATGGTCTTTATAGCTTGTTGTTGTGTATGTATTAATAGTAAGGAATAATACATGAAGTCAAATGATTTGATTAATTACTAAATATAAATCATGATTGATTTCATAGTTGGAAAACAAATTAACTTAAAGTTATAAAGGTTACCATATTTTCATAATTGTGAGAGTTGTTCTTGATTACAAGCCGCTTTCAAAAATATATCATTAATCTACTTTCATAATGAAGTTCTTCTAACAGAGTCATTCATAATTGATTCTCAAGTTAGGGAAGTGAATAATAATGAAGATTATGCAAACTAAAGGAATTATCTATAATACATAAGTGGGTCAATGAGGACTGTATTTAACCTTAGGTTGTTGGTTAAAAACAAAACAAAACAAAACAAAAATGGTGCCTTGAACCTCAAATTGTATTTTTGTCTAAAGAGTAAATGTTTAGTAAAAACTAAAGATAGATCCTAAATATTTTGATTGCAAGGATGTCTTATGGAATGAAAAGGGGAAAATTGGATTGATAAGACATAATTCAAGTGGGATCTAAGAGTGGGTTTTATATATAACATCATGTTTTGTTACGTAATTTCACTCACAGTTGTATGTGGATGATTTTGTGCTTATTGTATGCAAATTTGATTGTGATATGGGATGGTCCATCATTGTTGTGTATACAATCAATATGTGATTTATTTATAGCTTGGCAAGCTCAAAATACTACAGAACCAATAATATGATACATGTGGGATTCATATAGACTATGAGAAATAAAAACATGTAGAATATAAAATTATTATTGATAAACTAAGTAGATGTCATATCAATTACATAAAATAGTATTTTGATATGATACTATAAATTGTATGGTTGGTTTTGATATAGAAATCTTTGTTATTTTATATCAAAACATGCCTAATATCGCATGGATATATTTTCTACTTGATTAAAGATGGTATGTTTAGTTTTCATAGAGTTGCTTCCAATTTAGAAAACGTTAAACTATGGATTGGCATACATAAAAAATATATATATCAAATACATATACATAAGGTTAACAACTTATTGATAGGAGAATCGAAAAGGACTAAGTATCTTATGAATTTAGGAAAAACTTCGGGCCAAGTTTAGCCCAAGAGGAGGAGTATGTAGTGTCCCTAATTGGTGAGATAGCTTTGATGACACTTAGAGATGGTGAGTTTGATATAATGATATAATATTATGCATGACAGACTTATGTACATGCTTATATGCTATAGACCCAGTTTGGGTCACTTGGTTGTTGCGTGCTTATGATAATATATATGGTAGTGTGTATAAGAATTGATTTTGGTTAAGAGTATATTAGCGATGTTTTCTCTTTTGGTATCCTATTTTGGACATAGGTGTATGACATGGATGGTGATCCAGGATTGAGACATGGATCCATTGATGATCATGGTTATGTGGAACATATGGGTAATTATGATTTATGGATGACACATTATTTGTATGATTATATGTGTGTAATATCGTACTAAGCATGATGTGGCAGGGGACTTGGTCATTGCCAACAAGGATGCTCGAGTTATAAATAACTGCGGAATTCATTTCTCCAAAACGAAAATGACTGTGGAAGTCATGCACAATATTTGGTAAAATGTGAATAAGTTAATTATGAAATTCATCTGATTCCTTTGATCTATGAGAATGTGATGTGTGCAGGTCTTGGAATAAGACCTTACGAATGAACCATCGGATGGGTATGAGCTCACAATCAGTACCTTAAGGTGAAACGCAGAGTTTCAAAGCAGAGTAGATGAGAAGCCACGAGAATTAGGGCATGAAGTCCTAAATCCATGAAATATAAAGACTTGGAGTCTTGGATATATAATAAAAGGATTAGGGCACGGAGTCCTAAATCCATGAAATATAAAGACATGGAGTCTTGAATCTATAATGAAATGTTTGGGGCGTAGAGTCTTGAATATTTAAAAAGATCAAGGTATGGAATCTTGGATCTTTAGAGTAGATCAAGGCGCGAAGTCCTCAATCTACTAAAGCACGGAGATGCATACAATAGGGGTGCGGAATCCCTATTATCCGGAAGAAAAATACCACTCATGGGCAACTCACAGATGAATTTCCTTAATAAAATCTCATTCCTAACAATTTTGGAGTGACTTTCTAAAACTAGAAATTCATGTCTACCATTTCAAGTATGACTTTCTAAAAATAGTAAATCACCTCCAATCAACGGGTAAACAAGTATACTTGAAGGAAAATCACTTAACTTACGATTAATAAATCGTAATAGTTCAATCTCTAATTAATCGTCAATATTATTATTATATTTTATGAGACTATGATATTATTATTAAAAGGGAATTATATCTCCTCAATCACTTCACACCTCTCTCCTTGATGATTCTCATGGCTCTATGTAACTCTCTCTCTCTTTTAATAATACATTACACTATTTTATGCACTCATCAAAGAATGACATATTCCTCTTACACTCATTAAATACATGTCATAAAATATTCCTCTTACACTCATTAAATACATGCCATAAAATATTCCTCTTACACTCTTTTTAATGCATATGTTACAATCTCCTTAATTAAGGCATGCATACCTCTCCTTAATGGCATGAGTTACAATCATCTAAATGGAATGCAAGGCATGCATATTACTCCTTTATGAAAAGAATTTGTTGCTCCTCCTATATATGTGTCTCATATATTCTCACTTGGGGGGTGGGGGGGGAGTGCATTGGGTACCAAGAGTTGGAGAGATTTGAAAAATATGAGAGGGAGAGACTTGGAGAGTAGTCAATTTCTTTTGAAATGAATTTGAAATTCTGAAACTAAATTACTAATTATCTCTACATGGTGGAGCTGGCCATGAGTGGTATTGAGAGGAAGTGAAACTTACCTTCCTCAAATTGCCTTGTATATCTCTCTACTGCTGTATTTTGGTACTGCTTGTGAGCTCTTACAGCTCAGGGGTTCCAGGGGCAGAAGTTCTTCTTGGATATAGTTGGGTGGAAAACCGGATGGTTCAAATGAGTTGGTTAAGGGATCAAAGGTGGATCATATTCTCAATGATTGGAGCTGAATATCTCTTCAGGTATAATTTCCATTGACATAAAATTATAGTATAGCTTTAGCATAAAATAAAAATTAGACATTTAAATTGTTGTAAGCATCTAATTTTGGTTTAGGATTATGTTATCTAGAATATTATTGATTAGTTAAAAATGAAGACTAGATCATCTATATGTATGGATGTTTAGATCTCAATATTGGAGTTACTATTGGTGTAGTTTATGGTACTAATCTTGGTATTGTAGCATTTGAGAAAGGAAAGCCAAATATTGTTGAAGGTAATTGCAATAAATAAATTCCAAAGGACTTGGGTAAGTATTTCACGATTTATGGTTTTGTTTCAAGTAATTAGATGCATGTTTTAGAAATAGTTTTAGGATAGTTTGAAAAGTGTTTGACAAAGTCCGTGAATGAGTAATGTTATTTATGCATGAATAGGTGCTAACTTGCAGCTTACATTAGAAGTAAGAAAATGGACATGTACCCAAAACATACATGGAGGAATTGCAGAATCAACCCTTAAAAGAAAATGAAAAAATAATGGCAACTAAAATATGGTTTGGAAGATCAAATTCTTGAGGTAAGTTGGAGATAAATTTCAGTTATGGCTTATGTTTCATATTCTTATCAATAATTCAATGTTTTGTTATTCAAGTTGTTGTAATAGTACTATCAGAATTTTGACATAAATCCTTAATGGCTGTAGCATTCAGGGCTGCCATGTGTTTGTCAAATTGTAGCAATTGGTGCAAAAAGCTTGTCAAATCATGTCAAATGAATTAGCTTGTGGGTGGTAAAATGTTTCAAGAACTCATATGGTGGATTTAGAAATGTGTGAATTCAATAAGCATATCTTAGTAGCATAATTTTGGGTCGTTTTTGCTCATGTAGAGTTGTAGTTGTAATTTTTCATTCCATATGTTTGACAAAAGCCATAAATGAAACATTTAGGCTATAAATTTTTGTTGTTTTCAAGAATCACATTCCTAGGCGTTTTTAATTCGATTCAGCCCAACATGAGGGGGTATCCGTCCCTAATGTACATGTAACCCCTGATTTCATTCCAAAAAAATACTTTTCAGAACCCAGATCGGAAACCTGGGCGATTTTGCAGATTGTTGCTGTGAGTTATGTGCGCCTGTTGTTGAGTCTTTGATGAAAGACTAATATTATTTAGTCCTTGTTTTAAGATGGAAACATTTAAAGTTTCAATTTCTGAATTTTATGAGATAAATATGTTGAAGAATAATCTTAAATTCATTGTTGCCAAGTGTTTCACAAAATGCCTAAATGAATTTTAATTACATGCTTGCAAAGTGTTTGTCATAAGGGCTCAATGAGTGTAGAGTGCATGTCGGCAAAGTGTTTGTCAAAAGTCTTGAATGGCTGTAGCTTTTGTGCATATAAATTTTTAGTGTAAAAGTATTAGTTACTGTTGTTTTTATGTTACTATAAATTATAAATAAACTATTTAATGGGTGTAGCTTCCTATGTCTGCAAGTTTTTGGTATGAATGTGAAAATGAATTTAATAATTTTTTGAAGTATGAATAGAGAATAAGACATTTGTTTCTTGTATTATCTAAAGCTTTCACAAAAAAGGGCTTGTTGTTGGAAACAATTTTACAGGGACTAATTCTTTAGGATTTTGTGAAAATGAGTATTAGTGATTAATGTGACCTCTACTTCTCTATATTTTTTATGGTGGGTAAGGTGCGACCTTACAAATATCCTTCTTGCAAGAACTGGTCATTTTCTCATCACCTGTCAATATTAAATCATCAACATATAAAAAAATGATAAGCAATTTACCTTCTACCAAAATATGATAAAGGTTTGCATCCGCTTCACTTTTGGTGAAGCCCAAACCAGTGAGATAACTATTGATACTAGTGTACCAACAAACAGGGTGCTTGTTTGATACCGTACAATGCTCGCTTGAGTCTACACACATAAGATTCTTGATTAAATGTATCAAAACCTTATGTTTTCTTGATTTACACATACTCCTCAATAACACCATTGAGAAATGTTGTTTTTATATCCATCTGGTGGATCTTCCACCCCATCTACGCAACCAGTGCAAGAATTTATCTCATGGATAAATACCTTTCTATGGGAGAAAAGGTTTCCTCATAGTCAATTCCCTCAACTTAAGAGAACCCTTTGGCCACAAATTTGGCCTTATACTTCTCTATGATTCTGTTTGTTGCATGATTAACCTTGAAGATCCATTAGGACCACTTCCCAATCATTTTTCTTTACAATGGATTCATATTCTTCCACCATTACATCAACCCTAACAAGTTGTTCTACTACTTCCTCAAAATTGGATGGCTTAGTATTTATAAGCTCAGTCATTAGAGCCATGTATCGAGTGTACTCTCAGGTGACCTCCTTTTCCTGCGCAAATTGAAGGACCTCCCACATTCTCCCTCGCACCTCGCATAAGTCTATCGGCTTCCCTGGTTCTTGTTCTACCTTCTATGAATGGTTATGCTTGAGTGGATGTCTCCACTATGCCTCCTCTCTGCTCCTCAATTTGTGGTTGCTCCATAAATTCCTAAGGCTTCTGCTTTAGAGCTAAAATCCCCTCTTCTGGTGGGATCTGAAGCTCCCTCTCAAGAGATCATTGCATCGCTTTCTCCTCATAAAATTTATATCCTTTCGCATAAATTTCATTATGATGGAAGGTAAGTACACACGGTAATTGTCTGGATTTTCAGTGTAACCCGCAAAAACTCCCAACTCTATTGTTGGCTCAAGCTTATTCCTCGAATATTTGGAGACATGGAAGTAAATAGAGGCTCCAAAAATTCTTAAGTGAGACACATCCGACTTTCTCCCCGAGAAATCCTCCTCCAGTGCAATCATACCAAGAATTCGACAAGGAATCTAGTTTTTCTAGTAGATTTTTGTGTTACATTCATCTTACCAAAAATTCAGCAGTAGGCCTTAATCATGTAGCATAGCTCTCCCAACTCCAGTAATGATACGGTTATTTCTCTCAACTACCCCATTTTGTTGTGGGTTGTGGGGTCTTCTTAATGCTCTTTAAATTCCTTATTTCACACAGAAATCCTTGAAGTCATTCAAAACATACTCACATCCATTATCGCTCCTGAAAGCCTTCACCTTCTTGTCAGTCTCTTTCTCAACTAGTGCCTTGAATTTTAAAAACTTGGACAATGTCTCATCCTTCTATGTGAATTATATCTAGCACTTCCTCGGGAAATCATCAATAAAAATAGAAAAATATTTATGTCTGGCAGTGGGGAATGTCAAGAAAGGTCCATGAACATCAGAGTGTAATCTTTCGAAGACTACATGTGCTTTGTTGTTTCGATCATGGAATTTGGATTTCACATACTTCCCTAGGGTACAACCTTTGCATGCATCTTACTGCTCAAGTTCTCCTTTAGGGAGGCCAGTGGTTATTTGTTGCATAATATCTAAGGCTCCGTGATGCAAATGGCCCAATCTCATGTGCCGAATTTCAGTGACATCATGACTTTGCACTTTCTTCGTCTTACTACTTAATGCATCATAATATTCCACATCAAGTTTATACAAATTATTCACACGAACCTAGATTTGCTTCACTTGTCTAGTGGCTATGTGTCTTAGGAATTTTTTCCCTTTGTTGAAGATCACATCATAACCACAATCTTCCGAAATTGCAATAGAGATGAGATTCTTCTTTAGGCCTGACACAAACATGACATCATCTTTGAGGCGAAGAAGGGATATCAACTCCCTCTGAAACGTTACTTTACCAATCTCAGTAGCATTGTACCTTCTGTTTTCCCCCAGCTCAATATTCATCTCAAGATCTTTCTCCTCCAGCTCACTGAAAACTAACTACACCCCGTCATGTGGAACAAGGCACCTGTGTCCAAGTACCACACACTCCCCATCGTTATGTTGGCCATGCATGTGATAAGGGTGAATTCAAGCTCGAACTATAAAGCCAAATCTTGACATGTTGCTCCTCTTGAGTTCTTCTTGCTTGAATTTTTGTGTGGACACTTCGTGGTATAATGCCTGAATTCATGACAATTAAAGAATTTTATTTTGGAAAAATCTTTCTTCTTACCCCCTTGGATGGATTCTGGTTTGGTTTGAGATTTCTTCCATTTTCTCTTCTTTCACTTTCCAACCAATGCAAAATTTTCTTCATCATCTACCTTAGATGAGGTTCCATCCCGCTTATTTCTCTTGAACTCTTCTTGAACCAAATTAGACCACAACCTTTCTCACTTAAATAAATTTTCTCTTCCATTCACCGAAACCTGGTAGCTATGACAACTTTTAGGAAGGTCTAGAAGATCTAGGCTCACCAGGTCATATTCTACAACAATCACACCAACCCCTTCAATATCATCATGAACTTGTGTAAATCTACTAAGATACTGCGGAATAGTGTCATTCTTTTGCATCTTGATGTTTCGAAGTTTGTCTTTGAGGGCCACTTTACTATGGTCCCTGCTATACTGGAATAGATCTGTCAGTGCTTGCCACATTGTGAAAGGAGTTTATTTCCCATGGATATATGAGACAATTTTTTCTCGCACTCCCTCCAATATTATTCTCCTCACCTTGGCTACATGTTTCTTCCATTGATCTAGGTTCTGGTCATCAGTTGATCTCGGTTTTGCAATGTTTATCTTGACATATTCTAGTAAATTGTTTTCATCAAGCACTGCCTCCATGTGATCCTTCCATGAAATGAAATTTGAGTTTCCTTCCAAGGTATACTCTAATCTCAGTTGGTTGAAGGTCATCTTCCCAACTCTGAAGAGATCTTGCTACAATGAAGCTGCAAATTCGAGCCTCCTAAGAAACAACTTTGAATTTTTTGTTCTAATGTGAATCTTGCTCTAATACCATGTATAAATTTGGTGTTAAATTGCAACTACTCAAGAAATTTTAATCTAAATCAAGAGACACAATTCTATTTCATTGCTTTGCGGAAATTAATTCACAATTTAGAACAACAATATTAGACATGCAATAAGAAATAACACAAATGCACGGTATTTTTCCAGGTGAAAGAAACTACTAAACTCCCTTAAACCTACTTGCATTAATTAGATGAATAGAGAATGTATTACAATTGCTAGCTCGCTTTGAGCTCAACCTACAAGTGAATAACCTATCTCTCTTCTCAGTGAGAATCTATGACCTAGATTTAGTCATATTCTGACTTGGTTTGAGCCCCTATTTCCTTGAGAAATTCCTGAGGAATTAGGCCCCTATTATTTAGGAATTTTCCTCCAATTGCTTGCACAATTCCGAAGGTTGGTCATCTAACTGCATGCAACACTTGTACACTCAATACTAGTCTAAAATTGATGTTGCACTTCCTTCGAATATCCACCACAGCTGAGGAACACAAATTATTTGCATGCACTAGCTATTTTTGGGTTGATTAATCATTTGATTAGATGATTACTAAGTTAGATTATTGCCCCACTGCACAACTGACCTTCCATTAGTCCTATCAATAGTTAGAACTATTTTAACTAAAAACAACTTGAAATAACTGACCTTGATTACTACAAATTAGCAATCACACATGCTTAACTGAACTTCGAGACCTCTAAATTGAATTTTTTGACTTAACTGAGTGACAAGAGTTATCTCACACAATTTAACTACATCCAAGTTGCATGTTGATTTGGAAATTTGAATTTTCTCAATATGACCAAGGCAAAATCGAATTGAGATTTTCTTGTTGCATTTTTCAACAGAACCGCTACTGGGATATTCAAACTTTTCCTGAACCTTTAACTAAAAATTGAACCCTTATGCCCAGCAATTTGAACTACCTAGATAGACCTTTGTGAAGACCTGGAATAAATTCACTCAAAATCCCTTTGAACTGCAAAATTTCTCCCTCTCGTCTTCTGAGCTTATGATCTATCTTCAAACTCGCTCTGATACCATGTGAAAATTCCTTGAAATGCATAAACTAGAATTTATTTTTATTGCTGAATAATTATGCAGTTCATTTTGTTATGGAAAAATAGTGAATAAATCACACTTCAATTTATTCACCATAAAAATATTGTGGAAAATAAAAACAGGAACTGATAAAATAGAGCACACATACACAATAAAATTGACATCCTTATTTTTTGACAAATGTCCCTAGAAAAACCCAATGTGGGAAAATCGGTGCAGAAAATGAGAGTTTTATTATTATTCTTTAACAGAAAAAATTATGAGTATAATATAGATTCAAAACTAGTAATCTTCTCCAAAGGAATCACTGGCAAAGTTATTAAGGCATTTTTTCCCTTTTCCACAAGCAAACCGGAATCAAACTGGCTACTCGAACTCGCTATCCAAGACCCCTACACAAGCCGCTATGCAGCATGTAACTCGCACTGCTTAGCTCTGCCCCTGATCAAGACGTCATGTTGTTGTTGCTGTTGAAATTGATTCTCTGTCCCTCTGGAAAATTATCATGTCCTCTGGCACGTGAATTGACCTCTTCCTCAGCCAAATCAAATTGCCCTCTAAAGTTGCTTGCATAGCTTCCCATGGAATAACTCGACCTCCTTTGGATGCCTCTTCTGACACTATAAATATCCACCAGAATATTTGTTGTTACTTTGCGGTTACTTTTTTGCTACTTCAGTGTCCCTTCTATCTCGAACTTCTCTCCCTTGCTCGATATTTGCAACTGGGTAGCTCGATCTGCCAACGAACTCACATTACTGGTGTTTCTATCTCCAACCCAACGCCCTGCTCTTATAATCTCTCATTAGAGAACCAATGGTCATGATTAGATCTCCATCAATGACTAAGATAATCTCAAACTCAATCTGTGTGAGTTTCTATAGAATTCTCACTTTTCCCAATTAATTCCCTTTAATTAATCAATATCCCTAGGTTAAACTTAGGCATTTTTTAATTATCAATCAATTAATTTTATTGAGTTGTCTCTGGATGTTTTCTCCTGAAATGTTTTTTTTTGTTTTGTTTTGGATATCTTGTGTTCCTTAGCCTCTCTGACCAAATTCGAGACTAGAACACATGCCCGATGCTATAAAAACTAACATTTCCTCCATCACTCCACTCTATTTTATTCACTTCTTCTTATCATGGATAACTATCCATATCTTCTACTCGAATTTCTTGTCCTTTCCCCATAGTTTCTTGACTCTAACTCTTCCCTAGGATAATTGTATTCAACCCATGCTACATAAATAAGTGGGATGATTGTCTCACCCACCTCTAACATGAGTATACATACCACTATGCTTTAATAACTAGTTGATATGACTCTTCTTCCAACCTCACAAATGCATTCAATGATTGGCTTCGATAAGTCAAAAGAGGAGTATATATTAGCGACAAATAAATTAAGAAAATGACATGAGGTTATAGGCATATGGAATTTCCTCTTGGACCCCCAAGCCCCCCCCCCTTCAGCGCCCTCTCTTGTGGAATTATAGTCCCTTATGACTCTTTCTTTATTTGTCTTACAATTGGCAATGTATTTCATTTTATTAATTTCAATATGCAATGTTTACATATTACACCACTAGGTTCCTAGCCATTTATCCTATTTACAAATATACATTGCTAATATTATAACATCCCTAGGATGACCCCCTTTATGTATTCATACATCTTCTTATTAAGTTAGTGAACTAGTTTGAGTGGGGCTTGCATTCCCATTGATATTTAATTGTTTTTTGTGTTGGGGTTTACATGTCAATGATCATTTGTCTTAAGGCCATTGAACCTAACATTGTAAGATGCAATCTTACATGTGATGATAAAAATGCATCATGGCTACAGACTACACGATATAAAGAGTATGGGGCATGATAATTCCACAAAGGGGAAAGGTGAGAGGGTAGAACCATGACATGGTTCTCAAGCCTAGTAAATGACAAAAAATTCATAAATGCACTTAAGAATGAAACCCATGGTTATGAAATGATATTATATTCAAAGTCCAAGTATGGGGATGATTTACTCATCTAGTACACTGATAAATTACATAGCAGTGCCTCTAATTTTGTGTTGGGGCATTTGGCTTGCAAGGAACAATGGAATTTTCCAGGACTCCCCTTCATGCCCAAACCATATTGCTTCTCAAAGCCTTGAAATATTTGCAAATCTTCCAAAAAAATATGAAATTCATGACCGTAGAATAATCATTGAGGAAGAGATTGACAAAAATATCCCCTAGGATTTTTTTCGCAATGCATCTCAAGGAGAGGATAGAATATGTGGGGGAGGGGTTGTCCTCTACTTATCTAATTCTCATTATGTCTCAATGGATCTAGGTATTGGGACATGGTTCAAATAATTTTGTAGAACTTATGGCGCTTAAGATTTTACTCCTCTTTGCAAAAGAAAAATGATGTGTATCTCTTCAAGTTTTCAGGGACTCCATGCTTTCGATCAATTAGTTTTCCCGAGTCCAAAGGTGCCACAACCAACTTTTGCTTCCATTAGTTGAGGAGTTGAAACATATTAAAGTTACTTTTGATAATATCTCTTACAGGAATTCCTACATGGAGAGGAATGAGATTGCAAATCGGTTTTCTAAAGAAGACCTTAGGAAGGATTTTGGGTAGTGGTTAATATAGGAAACAAAGGAAGCTTAAATCTCTAAATTCTACCATCGCCCTTTCATAGACATTTTTCATAGTCATCAGTTTTAATATATCATTTTATTTTTTTCAGACTATGGATACATTAATTAACTCAATAAATCATTATTATTGAGCTATTTAACTAAAGAAAGATATGTAACCATTATTTTTTACATTTTCCTCTCACAAATAATAACAAAATACCAAATCAATTAGATCTTGATTTGGTCCAGCAAATATTTTATTATATTTAACCTCATCGAATCTAGCTAGTGTTTTATTATAAATAAAGAGGTTTTTGTCCTCATTTCTTGTGATCCATTTTCATATCCAAACTTATAATCCTATAACTCTCAAGTATTTTCCATCAAAAGTGCTCCATCATTTTCTTCTTTTTGCTTTTGGATCATGCTACCCTTTGGAGAGAGTTAATCACGCGCTCCAACAAGAATCATCTACAAACCCTCCTCAAGGACGAGGTCTTTTGAGCCACACTTAAGTGGGCCTTATCACCAAATGAATAAGTAATAAAATTATTCTTTGCATTTATTGGAGTATTTTCATGTATTATATAGTTTCATATATTCTATTTCTCTTTTCAGGCTTTTTTTTTCTATTATTTTATATAGATCTTATGAACAACTATATTAATATGTGTCACTCCTAGGTTTTATATCTAAATCGTCATTATCTATTGTTGGACTACTTGAAACCCATAGATAAATTATTTTTTCTAACCCTTCGACTATATGGGAGGATGTTGGGTAGTTTTAACTATACTTTCGTAACTCTTATTCCTAAAAGTGATTATCACAAATATTTTAATGAATTTTGGCCTATCTCTTTGTGTAATTGTATAAAATAAATCATATTCTCTTGAGGGAAATCTCAAATGAATAGCTCAGTTGTCTTAGAGATAGGATGATCCATGAAGTTATAAAATTAGAAAAAGAGAGGGTTCATACAATAAAAATAGTTGATAAATCCATGGTTGTTCTGGAGCTAAATATTTTAACAAATTATAATAGGGTTTCTTGGACCTTCCTTCTTATTAATGTTTAGTTTGATCTTCATTTGGTGAACTGGATAATGGGATGTGTCATGTCTTCTTCTTTCTCGGCCTTAATTAATGGTGCAAGTTCAATTTTTTTAAGCCATCTAAAGGACTTTGGTAAGGTTTTCCTCTCTCTCCTTACCTGTTCCTTCTTATTGCAAAGGGTATTAGCAGATTGCTCATAAAATCTAGACAAATTCGCCAAATTCAATTAATTTGGATGGGTAACAACACGCATCTAATAACTTATACTTGTGGATGACATTTTATTATTTTGTTGTTGTGTTGTGGCAGAAGTAGAGCGTTGTACATTAATAATTAAAACCTTTTGTAGTTATATGAGGATGATGGTTAATTTGGACAAATTTTTCATATACTTTCCAGACTATGTGGAAGGAAATAGGAAACAAGTAATTGATATATTTAGTTATTAGTCCCATGCTCTAAATGAGAGATTCAAATATTTGGGGTTTAATAATAAACCAAACAACTACGACATTACTAGTTAGAAATGGCTACAGTCAAAGGTGGAGAAATGAATATAATTCTGGTGCAATAGTTGTCTCTCCCAAAGAGGATGTCTTATTCTCATCACATTTATTCTGGAGTGAATTCTGGTATACCGACATCTATTGGCACTTATTGTTAAAAGTATTTTGAATCATATTCAAAATATTTCTTTCAGTTATCTATGGAAAGGCTCGACCGAATATTTGGGGTCACATATCTTGTGTTGGTTGCAAATTTCCCACCCTAAGGAATAAGTGGGATGGGGGATTAAAATAGTGGATTTTAGGAATTCTCTAGCTAGGAAATATTTATGAGATTTCCTCACTTGGAATAGCTTATGGAGAAAAATTCTCATTGTCAAATATATTTCACCCAGGTCTATTTAGGATTATATCCATTCATCCCACAAGATACCTCCAAATGTTTTTGACCAATGGAGATCTATCTCTTAATATTTTTTATGTTTGGAAATTATCTAACATGGTTGGCCAAATCCAATACCATAGTGCACATTGGTAAGTATGGAGTTGTAAGATGCAATCAAGGTAATCTTTTTCCTAGCAATATAGTTGATTTTCTTCAAGAGGGGAATATGCACACTCAATAAAATAGTTCGAGGTAATGCCACCACGAATTTTCAAAAAGGGTGGTTATCAACAAGAGATTGAGTCTTGATATTACATGGAATCATTCTTGGTACGAAATTATATAACAACTGAACTCTAAACATATAAATATTTGGGAAGGTGAGGATGAGCTAGTGTGGGTGTACAACTCTGTTATGGGTCAATACATAGTTAAGTTGGGTTACCTTTATCTCTAGGAGATTTACGAGAATGATAATGCTTGGTGGTAAAAAAGATTTAGAAGTCCAAAGCTCCACTAAAAATTATACTATTATTTTGATGGATTTTAAAAATTGGATTCTAACTTGGACTAGAATGTTAAAAAGGGGTTTGTTGGGTCCTAGCATTTGTGTCCTTTGTCATGCTACTAATGAATATTCATGCCATTTATTTGTTCATTTCTCCTTATGTAGACAATTTTGGTAATGGGTGGAATCACATATTAATAGCTCTAGTCTATGGGAGAATTCGACTACTAAAGAATGCTACAAAATCTACTTTGATAAACCATATTTGAAGAAGTATTAGGAACTACCATTGATAGTGGCCTGGGGTATTTGGCCGATGCATAATAGAATATTGTATATTCAATTGTTGCCATGTATTTTTCCTCATATGTATTCCTTCATACTCTCAATCCGCTACATTCTCGACACCCATGTCATGAATTGATTATGTCCATGGAGTTATTTTGGTGAGTTCAGTTAGGAGGAGGGTCAATGTTGTAGCCTTGGATTTTCTTTATTCCTCATAAACATTCATTACTCTATTGGTAAGTCCAACATTAAGGCCGGTATAAACACTGCATAGCTAAAAGCCCTATATGCACTTTTTAAATTATCAGTTCAAGAAATGTTTGTTGCCTTCAAGTCTTCGAGGATTCTAAACTAGTCATGCATCAGATGAAAAGTAGATACGAGATACAAAATTTAGGCCTTACACATATCTCATCTAATGAAAGAGATTGTGGCTTATTTCTGGAAATTTATCTTTCATATTCATAAAGAACATAACATTTTGGTGGACTCACTTTTAAAGGAGGCACTTCTTGTTTCTCCTAATACAAGCATTCTAGAAAGGACAACACTCTTATATTTTGACAGTCGATTATAAATTTCAATTACTATTTTTTCAATATTTTGGTATATGTCATAGGAAATTTTTGGACCCTCGTGAGGATAATATGTATTCGGTTTACAGTGGAATAGATATATGTATCTGAATCTCCTAATAGTGTAAGCAATCAAACGGGAGTTGTAAACTCAAAACGAGAAATCTAGCCAAAAAAACACCAAAAAGCATGAAAAAACAGCTCGAAAATGAAAGATGTTGATGTTGGAATAACATTTTTTCCCCCACGTAAATTTTCAACAGTTTTTAATAATGACAGCGAAAACCTTTTTTTTTTTGTACAAAAAACACCCTGAATATGAAAAGTGTTGATGTTGGAATAACGTCCTTTTTTTTCAGGATAGATTTTCAACATATTTAAATAATGGCGTTAAAGATAAAAATATCATGACTCCAAAAAATCTTAAAATTTCAAAAGAAAATTGAAATAAAAAATTAAAACAACAACAAAAAAACAAAAAACAAAGGTTTAAAAAAATATTAGCAAGTAAATAAAAATATATATTAGAAAAAATAGATAAAAGGAAAAGAAAAAGAGGACAAAAAAATCAAATATATCAAAATATATCAGAAAAATCAAACAAAAAAAATGTAAAATAAATAAATAAATAACTTATAAAACAAAACAAAAAATCAAAATATTTTAAAAAAACATAAATAAACAAAAAAAATTAAATAAAAGAAACAAAAACAACTGGATAATTAAAAAAACAAACAAAATAAAAAACATTAAAATAAATAAATAAATAATACATTAAAAAAACACATTTACAAAAAAACAATCATTAAAATAAAAAAAATTAAAAACGAAAGAAATTCAAAAAAAATAATAATAATAAAAAGAATCCAAAATAATAAATAAAAACCATTAAAGTACTAAAAATAACATTAAAAATAAAACAATTATAAAAAATATTCAAATGAATAAGAAATAAAATAAAATAAAAAATTTTGAGAAAAAAAAAAACTAAAACAATTATAAAGAATATTTAAATAAAATTTAAAAATAAAAAATAAAAATTGAGGCCCCTTGGACCCCTAGGCGGGTGGAGTGTGAGCTCCACCCACCCGCCCAGGGTCGAGGCCCCTCGGGCCCCTGCGCGGGTGGAGTGTGAGCTCCACTCGCCTAGGGTCGAGGCCCTTGTAGCCCGTGGGAGGGGGCTTAGCTGAGCTCCACCCACCCAGGGCTCCCACCCTAGGCGAGTGAGCTCCACCTGTACAAGGATGAAGCCCCTCGATCCCCCTGGGTGGGGCTCGACCGACCGATTCTTGGAATCAGGCAAGTGTTGTCCATGGGCCGCAATTTATTTTAATGTATTTTAATGTTTTTTTATAATTTTATTTTTTATTAAAAAAAATAAATTTATTTTTTTTTATATGTTTTTATTTTTATTTTTTCAATTGTTTTAAAAAAAATTTTATCATTGTTTTTTTTAATATATATTTTTTTATAAAGCTTTTTACTTAAATTTTTTGTTTTTTGTTTTTTTCAATTTTTTTAAATGTTATTTATAATGGGAAGATCTATCCTCATTTCTTATCTCCAGAAGCTTCTCAATTTGGTTGTAACGCATGCCTTCCCTCGGCTTTGGACGCAAAGCCTTATTGTACCTATATTTAAAAATGGGGACAAGTGTGATCCATCTAACTACATGAACATTATGGTTAGCCATATCCTGGCCAAGCTTTATGGGCTCATTTTGGAGAAGAAGCTTAGCCTTTGGCTTGAAAGCTAAGGAAAAAGAGCTAAAGGACAAGTTGGTTTTAGGAGACATCACTTGACTATTGACCATCTGGTCACTCTTAGAATCATTGCGGAGGAATATTGCAATAGTAAAGTTGATCTCTTTTGTTGCTTTGCGGACTTTAGAAAATATTTCGACAATGTTCCTCGAGATAAAATTTGGGAGAGACTTAAAGAGATCATGGTCCCTCCTGAGCTGAGGATTATTGTGATCCGTCTCTACGAGATCGTCACTGCCAAGCTTAAGACCAATGAGGGGTGGTCTAAAGACATTAAATGCAATATTGGAGTTAAGAAAGGGTGTCCCCTATCCCTACCCTTTTTGGCATATACATCGATAATCTAGAGGAGTGTCTGGAATTTGCAGGGTGCAAGGGCACCGAGCTTTCTGGTGTTCTCATTACTCTTCTCCTCTATGCTGATGATATTGTTCTTCTTTCAAAAATCCATGATGACCTTGACAAATAGCTCCAGATTCTTCATGACTACTGCTCCAATATGGGTATGACAATTAATACCGACAAGACTAAAGTCATGACCATTAAATCCAAAAATATCACCCATGGTAGTTTTGTGTATAATAACTAGTGCTTAGAGCAGGTTTCTTCTTATAAGTATTTTGGCATTGACTTCCTCATCATCTCAACTTGAATTTTAGCATTGAGAAAAGGATTATTAGGGGTTGGAAAGCTTATTGTGAGCTTGAAAACAATTGTAAGTTGGTTGATCTTTACATTTGGAGTAAAAAGAGGTTCCTTTTTTAGACCCTTGTCACCCCTATTATCTTATACAGATGTGAATTTTGGGGTTGCAGTATATCTAGAGAGTCACGGAGGAAGATTGAGATGATTCAAAAGCAATTCATGAACTACAACCTTAAGATCAAGGGAAATACTCCCTATTATATCCTCTTGATTGAATCTGGTTTGTCCCCCATTGAAAGTGCGGCTATATTTAGATATCTGATGTATAAGAAGAAGCTTGAGAACATCGAATCAAAAAGGCTCCCTAAACTTGCTTCTAACTATAGTCAAAACCCTCAGCTTCGCCTCAAGTGCAGGTGGCATAAGGATGCCCAGTCCTGGCTCAACCATTAGGGAATTTAGGAGGAGCTCAATATGGGAATAAAAGATAATATCAAAAATACTATTACCTACAATTTTAAGGACAAGTTGTGGGAGGATTAGGAGCTGGAGGGTAAAAGGAAGATAAGATACTATAAGGAAGTGATCAACCACACCCTTGATAATCATAATTATCTCTCTGTGTTTTCGAGCAATAAGAAAAGAATGAACATCGTTAAGATTAGAACTAATTCCCATGAGCTTTGGGGTGAGACCGTGCGGTGGTCTATTCCCAAGACCCCTTGGAACGATAGAATTTTTCAGATTTGCAATTCTAAGTAGGTGGAAGATGAAAATCACTTCCTTTTAGACCACCCGACTCTTACTCATATTCGCTCTCAATTCCCTACCATCTGCCACACTTCCAATCTTCTTGACCTATTAAGCCAACCCACCTATATCGATCTTGGAGCACTTATTTCCCTTCTATTTGACCATAGAAACAAGATTTTGAAGAATCAAACTTAGATTCTTTCTCCTCTCTTAAGGTCTGATAGACCGCATTGGTCTTAGCGGCCGGTAACCATCATCATCATCATCATCATAATTTTTTTTTTAATAAGTTTTTTTATTTTATTTTTAATGTTTTTTTTTTTACTTTAATGTTTTTTAATATATATATATATATATATTTAATTGTATTTTTTATTTTATATTTGTTATTTTTACTTAATTTTTTTTTTTTTTTAACATGAACGGTTAAATTTTATTTATGGAGGTAGGTTGGGCCGCAGCCAAAACAACCTCAGTTACATAGCCTTTTTTTCTAAATCGTTGAATAGTCGAGATCTGATTTTACATAGTTAAGCTTCATGGGATGGGTAACCAGACAGGAGCTTCACCGTTTTTTGAGAATTCTCCTTGAGCTAAAAGACAACCTACATTTGATTTTGCGTCCGCATCCATGTTTAGATTTCACAGAATATGATAGAAAGAGCTGGAGGTGAACCTTTGCAGTAGTTTCCTAAGCCTCTGCAGCATCTTGTTGAGGGCCGGATTGTTGAAATGATATTTTGTGTTTATGATTTTAATCAGGATTTCCGAGTCTCCGAAGACCTGAATGTATTTTTCTCCATGCTCCTGCGAGATATGATAAGCCTTGAGCATTCCTAAGATTTCTGCATGGTTGTTAGTGTTCTTCCCAAGACCCCAACTGAAGCTAGTTTGATTGTGACCTGACCGGGTATAAATAAATCCCCTACACCCGAATTTCCCAGGTTCCCCTTTGAGGCTCCATCAAAAAATATTGTGGCTTTGTCCTGGTTCTTCCACCAGTTTTTAAAATCAATCTATGGGATCCGAAGCCTCCATTATGGGTTGTTACATGGTCGAGAGAGGGTCTTATTTCTAGAGGTTGTCTTCAAAGGTATGCCTATCTAGCTGATCACATCTGGGGAGAGGTCATTGTTTGAATTATGGGGAAGATTCACCAAGTTCTCGACTAGCAAGGATTTTGCTTTGGCTGCAGTAACAGTTGGGGAGAAAAATTTGCTGTTGAAGGTGGCTTCGTTCCTTGCCAGCCAAATTTCCCAGCAAACAAATTTTGGGATGGCATACCAAATGTTAAACCAAAGAGACTTTCGATTTAAATCGTGGGGAGAATGACCAGACCAAGTGATGAAGAGGCTAGTGATCGAAATTTGTGAAGGGATATGAGCTTCCAGACCATGCAGTGGCTTCGCCCAAACTTCTTGGGAATACACACAGTCCAGAAACAAGTGATCCATTGTCTCCACCGTTGCGCAGTAGAGCGTGCATCTATGTGGGCCAACAATGCCTCTTTGTGCCAGATTTTCGCATGTTAAAATGCATTTTTGGATGAGGAGCCAAGTAAAAAAATTAACCTTAGGGAGGCCGACAGTGTCCCAAATATGTTTCCATAGCGCCGAAGAGTGCAGAGGAATGTTGTGATGGAGAGCTGCATATCCTTGGGCAGCCGAGAAGATGCCTTTCTTTCCCCATCCCCTTTTGTCATTTGATCTATGATGAATCTAAGCCAACCCAGCAAGATTCACATGGAGGAGGGGTAATTGATGCAGCAGCTAATCCGGAGGACATGGAATACTCCAGTCTAGCCAATTGCCTTCAGCATCCCAGCAAGATATGTCCTCCATCTTATTGATGCCTAAATTCTTAAGCCAATCCCGCAACTCTGCGAATTCCAGAGCAGAGTTTAGAGGTTGAAGCCCCATTATTTTATATTCCCAAATATTGATGATTTTCCCATTGCCCAGAATTCTATATAGCTTCTCCTTGACAAACTCCCAATTGAGACTGCAAAGTTTCCATAGTGTGTTTCCCTTACTAGCTGCTCCTTCCTCCATATTGTGCAAGGAGAGTCCATGCATATATTTTTTGATGAAGACTTGGCTGACAGAGTGACAGCGATTCGAGAATATTTTCCATAACTTCTTGCCACCCAACGCCAAATTGGCCAAACCAAGGTCTCTGACTTGCAGGCCTCCTTCTAAAAGAGGTTTTTTCACAATGTCCCAATTCACCAAGTGAAATTTCTTTTGATTCCCCTTACCTCCTTGCCACAGAAAATTTCTTAACATCTTGGAGAGCTGATCTATAATTGATTTAGGTGCTAATAAGAAGGTATCTTGATATAATGGGAGGGAGGAAAGAACAGAATTGACCAGTATTAGTTTCCTAGTTGTGGTGAGCCACTGTCCACCCCATACTTTCATTTTTTCCTTGATTTTGCTAAGGATCTTGACCCAATGGAGGGCCTTGTTGATGCCTAGGGACAAATGAAAACCAAGGTAATCGATTTTATCCCAGCTTGCATAGCCCACATATCCAAGAACTTGAGAAATCTTATTCATGTCTTGTTGATCAATCTCCCAGCCATACACTGCAATTTTTCTCCTATTGACCAAAGCTCCAGAGACTTTGCAGAAGCTTTGAATAGTCTCCTTAAATTCCCTTGAAATTTTTAATGAGGCTCCCCCCAGGAGAATTGAATCATCAGCAAACAAGGTATGGTTTATTGGATTTGTGCCTCTCACAGCCCTAATGTTAGGAAGAGTCGCATTAATCTTCTCTGCAGTCAGATTCCGGCTAAGGGAATCTGCCATCAATATATACAAGAATGGAGAAAGAGGGTAGCCTTGTCTAATGCCCCTCGAGAATTTGAAGTAACCGGCTGGCCTACCATTGACCAGGGGGGAAATCCACGGCTCTCCAATACAAGCTTTAATTATCCTAATAAAATCAGAGATAAAACCGAAATCGGTAAGGACTTGGAAGAGGAAAGAATGTCTTACCTGATCGAATGTGTTTTCCATATCTAACTCGATGATCATTCCTTTCTCATGACGATGGAGGCTTGAGTGAATGGTTTCCTGCACTAGAGCCACATTGTCTAGAATGTGCCTTCCTTTGACAAACCCACTTTGACTGCTAGATATGAGTTTTCCCAGCAGAGGCTTAATTTTGTTCGCCAGAAGCTTAGAGAGGATCGTATAGGATGCATTACAAAGCAAAATTGACCTGAAGCGATCAAATGAAGCAGGGCTCACCTCTTTCGGGATAAGAGCAAGGAAAGTGGAATTTGTACTTCCACCAACTTTGGCTTTCTGTTGAAATCCCTTTATCATTCGAATCAGATCAGTCTTTATTCGATCATATTTTGTAGAAGTGAATAGTGAAGCCATCGGGACTGGGAGCTTTATCTGGTTCCATCATCCAAATGACATTGCTAATTTCCTCTTCCATGAAGGGCTTCAGAAGGCTGGAGTTGTCCTCCTCCTTTATCACACTTGGAATGTGAGAGAGGTAGTCAACACTTTCCTCTTCATTGTCTGATCCATTTTCCGTGTACAACTGCTGAAAGTGTGAGGTAGCAGCCTCACGAATCTCAGTTATACCTTTATGCATGATCCCCTCTGAGGTGGTTATTTATGTTATGTGATTTATCTAGAGGCGAGCTCTGATTTATTTGTGAAAGAATGCAAAGTTTCTATCTCCCGATTTTAGCCAAAGATTGTGTGATTTAAGTATCAAAGTCTCCTTCTCCAATTTGAAGGCATGTAGAGTGCTTTTTTGGGTAGATTTCTCATGCAAAAAATTAGAGAAGGTGATTTCCTGCTGTTCCATTTCCATTTTCATATCTAACAGACTTTCTGAGGCTAGTGGGAGAGCAAGAGGGTTTTTTAAACCATTATTTCAAGGTTGTTTTGGTGGCCTCGAGTTTTTTCTCCCAAACATAACTGGTCAACCCAATGACTGGCTTGGACCAAGCTTTTATGATTGTCTCCAAAAAACCTTCCCTTTCTAACCATAGAAGGCTAAATCGGAAGGGGATGGGCCCTAGGTTTTCCTCTTCTTCAATTTGCAACAGGATGGATGGTCTGAAGTCATTTTGGTAGAATTTTGGAAATGGGTGCATTGTATCAAAAATCTATCTAGCCTAGCATAAATGTGCTCCTTTCCTGCTCTATTGTTTGACCAAGTATAGAGTCCAAGTTTGATATCTAGTAAATCCCAATCTTGGATCAAGTCTTCTACAAGGGAAGAATGTGATCCTTGCTAATTTTGCCTCTTCTTTTCTCCTTTTGTTCAAAGACAAGGTTGAGATCTCCAACAATGATTATATTCTTAGGTGAGTAGGCTTCTAGAAAGTCTAAAAGAGTTAACCAACAATCCTTTTTTTCAGCATAGAGCACCGGCACATAAAGATTAAATAGGGCAAGGGTGGTCTTACTAGCAAGATGTTGGAGTTCAGTGTATATCCAATGCTGCGTTTCGAAGGAGCTAACAAGAAGAAATTTGTCATCCTCCTAGAGTGTGGCAAGACCACCGCAAGTTCCCCTAGCACTTACTGCTTTCCCAACTCTTGTTTTCCATTTGTCTTTACTTAGATCAAGAAGGGAAGACCCTTCTATTTTAGTTTCTTGGAGCAAGAGGATCTCAGGGGATTCTGATTTTAGCAAGTTCTTCATTGCTTCCGCTTTTGTGGGATTCCCCAAGCCTCTGCAATTCCAAGAGGCTATACGCATTATTTACTTGCAAAGGGATGGCCTTTGTGAGGCCTGGGTCGAGTGTTTCTGCCTATGAATATCTCGATCGTGGGCTAGCTTCCTTGCATTTTTTGCTTCTCAACCTCTTCTTCTCTTGCCTCTCTATGAGACTTCCTTCCGACTCTTTTGATGGGCCTCTCAAAAGTTTCTTCTTCCAAAAATCTAGAGGATTATGGGGGCTTCTTTCTTGTCATTTCTGCATAGAACGAGGAGGTGGATACTCCTTTGGGAGATCCAGTTGGTATTGAGGTAGCATCTTCCTATATTTTCTCTTCTTTTGTTGGATTAGGTTGTGGTTCCTCCATTGCAACTTCTATTGCAGCTAGTTGTTCTTCAGGAATACTTATGGTTTCAAAATGGTTGGTGTTTGCATCTGTAGATGGAGGGCCTAAGGGCTCTGCCCCTTGAACCACCGAGATAGGTGCAGCGCTTCTTGTTGGCTTGATTTTCCCTTTTGTTTTGTTTTTTTGTTTGTTAGGAGTAGCTTTCTGGACCTGAGTCCATTGTTCCTCCTTTGAGTTGTTTATCTCTTCCACTGTTTCATTTTTACAATATCTGGAAAAATTCCCATATCCATGGCAGTACTTGCATTTAAATGGGAGTTGTTCATAGTCTAGTCTTGGATGTGAGACCAGTCAACTACCGTGAGTTTGATAGCCTTAGGAAGGCCTTCTTCCAAATCAACTTCTACACAGATTCTTGCATAGGAGTACTGATATTTCTTTTATGCTCTATCTATGTACTTCCCAAGTTTGTTTCCAATGGTTTCTAAGGATTTAGGGTTCCAAAAATGCAGAGGGAGGTGGGGCAAGCAAACCCAGACTGGTACTGCTAAGGGAAAATCTTGACTTGGATCAAAATCAGGGGTCCATTGATTCATATATAGGCCATGGGGTCCCATGAAATACGAGCCATTTCGGAATATCAGATTCCTATCTTCTACTACTTCAAAGACGAAGACAAAGAAACCCTTACCGACTAGGAAGCTTCTGATTCCTTCTTTGATAAGGGGAGATCAGTTTCTCTGAATCCAGGCTTTGATTGCTTTGGGCGAGGGCTAGAGCCCAATGAACTTTCCAATGAGCCCCCT
This sequence comes from Pinus albicaulis, assembly GCA_034641835.2. Lineage (NCBI taxonomy): Eukaryota > Viridiplantae > Streptophyta > Pinopsida > Pinales > Pinaceae > Pinus > Pinus albicaulis. Next base: position 492,216,834 of record CM076569.1, read on the forward strand.
TACTGCAAGATTTAGGGTTGATATGCAGAGCTCATTAATTGGAAGATTGATTGTTGGGATAGTAGTCATTCTTTTAATGATTTTTTGTTGGTTTTCACTTGTTGGGCACTTGGAGCTGCTGGCCACCAGCTTCTTGAAGGCAGATAGCTCAAGCAAGAGAGAGGTATCGATCTCAGGGACCCCTCCTGCGGCCATGGCTGTGAAGCAAACTCAGAAGAGCGATCATATTCAGCGCACGCGGGCTCCTCATAAATGTTTAGCTATTTTTACTTAAATTATTATGAATCATTTTTTTAGATTTTTTTTCAAATGACATCATTTTTTATATAAAATTCACAAAATTTGTTATTTTTCCAAAAAAAAATTATTTAATTTTTCCATAAAAATCTTTTATTTAGCATGTCATTTTTTTATGTATTTTTTTAATTGTATTTATATGCAAAATGTGTATTTTTTGTGGAGTTCTCAAAATTATTATTTTCTAGTGACAATTTTTTTTGTGTATGAATTAACAATATATAAATATATAAAAAATCCCAACCTCAAAATATTAATTTTATTATTTTTTTAAAACTTTTCCAATAAAATTAAAAATTTTATTATGAAAAAAACATTGCAAAGGAAACTAGTTGGTTGAACACTAGCTACAGCTCTGCAACCCCTGCCGCATCGCGCACTCTGCCCTTTGGCCGCGACCCTACCGCCGTAGCACCTGCATGATCTCACCTGGGCATCTTCAATGGAGCAGGATGGAAGCTCACAGGCTCCACCCTATCGAGATCTTGTTGTAGGGCACACATCCAAGAGCAACGTCTCCTTCTTTACCAGAATGACCTCTAGTCCAGCTTTTACCCGCCCCAACCTAGAATCTCGGTCTGCCCCTCCTCTGCAAGTCCAAGGACAGGTTACCATGAACACCACAGAAACTACGGCCACAACAGCAATGGCCGCAACAGAAAATCAAACCCCCCAACCCTCAGAGGGAGCAGGAGAAGAAACGAGGGATGAAATAGAAGCAAAGGAAGAAACCAAAAATCACAACGCATGCAACCCAAAGGCAAAGAAAACTCCAGAAATAATCATTCAGGATCTGGATGTCGCTGTCTATAGAGATTACATGCAAGAACACGCGACCATCTACAAATTTATGGGTATTTGGCCCACCAAACGCACTTTAAAAGGATGGATTCATGCCAAATGGAGCCCAAAAGGAGAGATCGATCTTCAGCTCGGGTCCAAATTCTTCTTCACAGTAGTCTTCGCCCTTTTAGAAGACAGGGATAGGATATTTAAAGGCGGGCCTTACTTCTTCAACTCTGCACGGCTATATATGAGATATTGGAAGTAGAACTTCACCCCGGACTAAGAATACTTCACCAGGGTTCCAGTTTGGATACGGCTCTTTTCTCTACCAACAGACTACTAGGCACCTTCTGTCTTAAAGGCCATAGAGGACGATCTTGGAGAATACATAAAAATGTCAAAAGGCACCAAAAATGGTCACTACATATCCTATGCAAGGACATATGCCTACTTAGATGTCTCTAGAGCGCCACCAGAAGTTGTAAGACTAAACTACATGGACGACATCTGGATCCAAAACATAGACTATGAGCATATTCCTTTCAGATGCAGGAAATTCCATGAACATGGACATCTCTTTCGAGATTGCCCCCAGAACAAGGTACCAGCAAAAGAAGACCAAGCAAGAAAAAAAGATGACCAAGGATACACCAGAGCAGGTAAAAAACACAAGCAGGACAAAAGAGTATACACCAAGAAGGACCCCCCAGTGTTCTCCCAGCAAAATAAGTATGAAGCTCTCAACACACTCCAAGAGGAAATAGGGCAACAAAGCAAGGGAAAAGAAACAAACATCCAGCAGGAAAATCTAATGGAAGACACCAGCAATGAAATTGAAGCCCAAAACAAACTCACACAAGAGGGAACTCAATATCAAGAGGACACTGACATGGAAAGCATACAAGACGTACCTACCCTAGAGGAAAGAGAGATTGAACAATTCCTAATGGGGATGGATCTGCAGAAAATAGAAAAATAATGGAACAAGAATGGAATAGAAGTCATACCCAGAGAACACATCCAGAAAATTGAGGAGGCCTACCTGCTACAGGAGGGAATGAAACGGCACAGAGAATACCTAAATAAGGGCAAGAGCACATACTGTGGTATTATAGTCAACCTAAATGCAGGGCAACACCTTCCAAAGGGACCAAACTGGAAAAGAGGTAGGAAAACCACCAACCAACTCCTTCAGGAGTTGGGAATCTGCCTCATCAACGAAGGAAAGGTAAGAGCAATCACTCTACCCCCAAAAAAATTTCAATGATTTGTACATCCTGTAATATAAGAGGACTAAACAGTCCCAGTAAGAAAAGGACCCTAAAATCTAGAATAGCCTTTGACAAACTGGACATTGTTCTGCTTCAAGAAACCAAAAGCAATCTAAGCTCCATGGACTCTATCCAACAATCTTGTTTCAAAAACCACTACAGCCATATGGACATCTCAGCCTCCGGCACTGCAGGTGGGCTTGCAACCTTTTGGAAGGATTCCCATTTTCACCTATGCGAGTTTGTTGCCTCTAAATATGCCCTCACCACTGTCCTTCAAATCACTGGAACCAAGGACAAGATCAAAATCACTAATGTTTATGCTCCTCACTCTGTTACCGAGATATTAGCCTAGTTAATCAGCCTTAAAAATCACCTCGGTTCCTTCAATCATCCCCTCAACATCACAACAGGTGACTTCAATATGATCCTCAATCTTGGGGAAAAGAGAGGTGGCCTAAGAACTTTGGACAAATATTCAGATGCCTTCCAGGCCCTTATCGATGATCTCAGTCTCATAGACACTCCCACCAAGAATGGCTCCTTCACATGGAACAACCGAAGAGGTGGAGACAGCCAAATAGCCTCCAAATTAGACAGATTCCTACTCTCTGAGGACTTATTCCTAAGCTCCCTGGAAATGGAAGCCAGCATCGCCCCGCAGGTGGGCTCTGATCATTGGCCCACTTTTCTAAACATTAAGCTAACAGAAAGTCCCAAAAACACTCCCTTCAGATTTAAGGCATTGTGGATAAATCATCTGGAATTCATTGACAAAATGAAGGAATGGTGGTCTACCCCCCAACCCTCCCAAGGCAACAAAATGTATAACTTCCAGTAGAAGTTGAAATTTATCAATCTGAACTCAGACTCTGGAACAAAAATTCCTACTGAGACATCATAGCAGAAAAGAATCTAATAGAACTCAAAATGAAAGACCTACAATAGAATATGTTCAGATTAAACAATATGATGAGCTTAGTGAAAAGAGTCGCCTTCACTAAGTGGGCCCGCAGGCTATTTTTGGTGCAAGTCTATTTTTAGACATGGTGATCATATTTCAAAAGTTGCAGGATGCTATTTGTGGATGGTTGATAAAGTTGGAAAACAGATGAAATTCTATTTTTAGAATATTGGGCGAAGTCTATTTATAGATCGTTGATCTAAAAATATATGCATGTCGATTATTATTAGCTCTTAATAATAATCAGACACTAAAGAGCAACTTATTCTCTTAGAGCACTTTGTTTTAGTGCACAGATGTGGCACATCAGTAGACTGAGGGAATTACGCAATTCCCAAGGGTTTACTAGAGCTAATGCATGGAGGACTCAGTTAGAACTCAAGTGGCAGAGTTATGACAGAGTTGGAAGAGTAGTTTATGGAGTTGTATTTAGTTTAACTTAGTTAGACTCAGTTGAGCTAGTTGTATTTATTCGAACTGAATGACACACTAGTGAGAGTGGAGTGAATTAATTAGTTAATTAATTCACAAATAATAACTCATTAATCAACTGAACAATACAACAGTTAACTACAATGCATGTCAGTTCCAGTGGAGACCTAGTGGAGAGATAGGTGAAAGGGAAAGATGGACTATATGTTGTGACTATAGTGATGCATTGATTGCATCACACACACATTGGAGTTTCCAATGAGGATTGCGCAGTCAAGGCAAGGGTAATTCGAATTCATTCAGAGCTATTCTTCAGCAGGGATTGCGCAGTGGAGGCAGGCTAGCAGGAGGGCAAAGATCGGTGCATGGATTTGCAAGATTGTTCCTGATTAGTGTATGACGATTGTACTATACTGAGAGCTTGATAAGATTTTTATGAGGATTGTCATATGATTCCATGATACATAATATATATTTGGGGTTTTCAGCTTCAGTCTTTCCCGGTTAAAAACAACTGTGTTATGTGCAATTATTTTTATTTATGCTTTACATGTGTGTGCAATTAATTTTCCGCAAAATATTAACAAGTGGAATGATTCAGTATCTTGCATAAAGTTAAATAGTGTGAGATCAGGTGGATCTAGGACATATGCATGCTTAGTGCATATAATTTCTACATGGTATCAGAGCATTTTTAATTGAATATTGCAATTGTAAAGTGAGTTTGTGCTGGTGGACAATTCGAATTTGCTACAGAAGATTCTTGGTGCAGAAGTTGAGTATACATTGAAATGGCTTTCAATGGGTTGCAATTGGAGTATGCCCTTGATGGGAGCTCGAATTACATAGCCTAGAAGGACAGGATGGAGGCAGTGTTGGAGGATAATGGACTGAAGGAGTTCATTGATAGCGATGTTCCTAAGCCGGGATCTAGCAATGATGCATTACTTGATGCATGGCAATAGAAGACAGCAAAGACGAGGAGAATTCTGTTGGAAGGTTTGAAGGACCATATTGTGTCCAGCCTTCACGGGAAAGCCACTACATTCTTAATGTGGAAGGCTTTGACATATTTGTTCCAAAGCAGAAGTGACCAGAGGAAGTTGGCGCTTAAAGACAAGCTCAGAAAAATAAAAATGGAGAAAGGCGACAATATTCCAAAATACCTCACAAAGTTTGTCCACTACAAGGATGAACTGGGAAGTGTAGGGGTTACTGTTGATGATGAAGACTTGGTGAGCTTGGCTCTCCTTGGGCTTCCAAAGAGTTGGCATAGCTACGAAGACTCTGTCAATGGATGGGAGAAACTGCCGGGATGGGAGCGACTTTGGTCGGATCTTGTGTAGGAAGAGATAAGGTGGGGTACTAGGGATGGATCTTCATCAAAGAATGAAGATGAAGAGAATTGTGCTTTGGCTGCCAAAGCAAGGAAAGGGAAGGGGAAGAAACATCCTTCAAAATCCAATGCTAAAGGCAAGAAGCAGGATTTGTCCAAAGTGAAGTGTTTTCACTGTCACGAACATGGACATTTCGCCACTAACTGTCCACAGAAGAAGAAGAACAAGAAGGCTGCTGGATCTGCATCCGGAGAGGCCTTAGCCTCACAATTTGAACTTGATTTCTATTTGATTGCATGCTTGGTTTCAAGCTGTATGGGATCGGTGTGGTATCTTGACAGTGGTGTGTCTTTCCATATGACGGGAGACAAAGAGTTGTTTAGTGACTTGGAGGAGAAGGACCTCCATATGCATATAGAGATGGGCGATGATGGTCGGTACAGTGCGACTGGCATTGGGACCATTACCTTTGAGAGGGAGTCCGGTAATCCGTTCTTGTTGAAGAATGTCATGCATGTTCCAGGTCTGAAGAAGAACTTGGTCTCAGTCGCAATGCTGGAAGACAAGGGTTATGATGTTGTTTTCAGTGAGGGAAAAGCCTTCCTTCGACATAAAACAATGGGTCAAACCAAGAAGATAGGGGTTCGAATTAAGAATCTCTACAAGTTGGAGGTAGATGGTTGCGCTGCAATGGTGGGCAAAGCAGAAGAAGTGGTGAGCCAGGATGAGGGCGAATTATGGCACAGGAGATTGGGCCATCTTCACCATGGCACTTTGAAGATTTTGCAGCAAATTTATACTGGACTTCCCAAGGGTACTCTTGCACGGTCGGATCAGTGCAAGGGGATGTACTATGGGTAAGTTTGTGAAGACCACCTTTCATGAGAAGGAGAATGTTCTTCGGTGATCTGGAGAGAATTCACACGGACGTGTGTGGAACTTTTCTCGGTTGCTTCAACAGAAAAACACAGGTATTATGTTATATTTGTTGATGACTATTCTCGTAGATGTTGGATCTTCTTCATGCAGAAGAAGAGTGAAACGTTCTCAAAGTTCTGTGAGTTCAAGGCATTGGTGGAGAAGGAGTCGGGGAAACAAGTGAAAGCTCTACGGAGCGATAATGGTGGTGAATACATCTCGGGCGAATTAAAATAATTATGTAGCAAAGAAGGAATTAAAAGAGAACTCATAGCGCCTCATAACCCATAGTAGAATGGGGTCACGGAGAGAAAGAACAAAATGATATTGGGTGTTGCACGAGCGATGTTGCATGACCAGGGCCTACCAATGCACTTGTGGGCGGAAGCATGCAACACTGTGGTTTATGTGCAAAACCGTTGTCCTCATAGAGTACTTGGCATGAGTACACCCAAAGAAGATTTTACTGGTAAGAAGCCTCATATTTCTCATTTGAATATTTTTGGCTCACCTGTTTACATTCATGTGACAAAGGACGCCAGGAAGAAGCTGGAGCCGACTACAGAAGTTGGGATATTTTTGGGGTACATAAAAACACCCCATAACTATCGTGTGTATTTTCCAGACAGTCGGATTCCTGTTGTGCGAGGGGATATAAAATTCAATGAGGTGAAAGACATGAAGTTGTCGCTTGAGAGGGAGCTACACTTGCATGTAGAAGAGGAACTTCTTGTTCCCAAATATGAGCCTCTAGATGTGGATCAGCCACAGGAGGAGATTCATGGAGTGGAGGAGTCCACTCATGCAGAACCAAACATCAGACAAGGCAGAAAGCATACCACAGAAGCTGAGAGACTGAAGCTTGATGCGGCATAGAATGTAGGAGTCCCTACATCACAGCACAAACAGAGACAGTCACCTGACCGATTTATTGGATACATGGCTCTTATGAGCAAGTGTATCCTGACAAATCCATCTTCTTTTGAAGAAGCAATGTAGGAGCCCACATGGGTAGATGCCATGGTGGAGGAGTATGACTCCATTGTCAGAAATAGTGCTTGGGATATTGTTCCAAGGCCGGTGGGAAAATCAGTTGTAGGATCAATATGGATCTACAAGGTAAAGCAAGTTGTTGATGGGAGTGTCGAGAAGTATAAGGCAAGATTTGTTGCCCGGGGCTTCTCACAGATTGAGGGGATTTACTATGAAGAAACCTCTGCACCTGTCGCACGATATTCTTCCATACGGACCATCCTTTCTCTCTCAGCGTAGATGGGTTGGCACATTCATTAGATGGATGTGAAGACTGCGTTCCTTAATGGGATCATTGAGGAAGAGGTGTACATTGAGCAGCCTGAAGGATTTGAGATCTTCAGCAGCGAGTCGCATGTGTGCAGGCTCAAAAGAGCATTGTATGGGCTGAAACAAGCACCCTGTGCTTGGTACACTCGAATCGACAGCTATTTCACTGGACTTGGCTTCACCAAGAGTGAGGCGGATGAAAACCTGTACCAGATTGTGGTGGAGAGTAAGCTTTTAATCATTGTACTTTATGTTGATGATTTAATACTAACAGGTGATGGGCAGTTGATACACTCATGCAAGGCAGATCTTGCAAAGGAGTTTGAGATGAAGGATTTGGGCTTCCTTCATTATTTCCTTGGATTGGAAATATGGCAGCGAGAAGGTGAAATATTTGTGTCTCAAGGCAAGTATGCCCGAGAGATACTGGAGAAGTTTCACATGCAAGGTTGCAAGCCTAACGACACTCCTCTTCCAGGAAATTAGAAGAAAGAGGATGCTACATCGGCAGAGGTAGTGGATGCCACTGTTTATCGACAGTTGGTGGGTTCGCTCATGTATTTAGTCAATACAAGACCGAACATATGCTATGCGGTGAACCAGCTTTCACAAGCGATGGTTAAGCCTACCATGCTCTTTTGGAAGGCAGGAAAGCATGTTTTGAGATATCTCAGGGGCACATCTAAGTATGGTTTATGGTATAGACAGACGGATGAGGTGAAGTTTCATGGCTTCATGGATGCAGATTGGGCAGGAAGCCCAACAGACAGAAAGAGCACATCAGGAGGGATTTTCAGTATCAAATCTACAGTAGTTTCTTGGTACAGCAGGAAACAAAGATCTGTGGCACTCAGTTCAGCAGAAGTAGAATACATGGCAGCAAGTCAAGCTGCATGTGAGGCTATCTGGATGAGGAAGATCTTGGTTGGTTTGTTCAGTTCACATTTAGATCCCACAGTGATACATTGTGATAATCAGAGTTGCATTAAACTCTCGGTTAATCCTGTGTTTCATGATAGATCTAAACATATTAATATCTGGTATCATCATATCAGAGATTGTTTGCAGCGGAAGATCATGTTTCTTCAGTACATTCCTACGGAGGATCAGGATGTAGATATTCCGACGAAGGCGCTCACCAGGAGAAAATTCGAATACCATAGAGGCAGGATCAGGGTGAAGGATAATCCCTATTTTGTTGAGAGGAAGTGTTGAGATTCAACAAGATGATGAGCTTAGTGAAAAGAGTCGCCTTCACTAAGTGGGCCCGCAGGCTATTTTTGGCGCAAACCTATTTTTAGACTATGTCTATTTTTAGACATGGTGATCATATTTCAGAAGTTGCAGGATGCTATTTGTGGATGGTTGATCAAGTTGGAAAAATAGACGAAATTATATTTTTAGAATATTGGGCGAAGTCTATTTATAGATCACTGATCTAAAAATAAATGCATGTCGATTATTATTAGCTCTTAATAATAATCAGACACTAAAGAGCAACTTATTCTCTTGGAGCACTTTGTTTCAGTGCACAGATGTGGCACATCAGTGGACTGAGGGAATTACACAATTCCCAAGGGTTTACTAGAGCTAATGCATGGAGGACTCAGTTAGAACTCAAGTGGCAGAGTTATGACATAGTTGGAAGAAGCAGTTATGGAGTTGTATTCAGTTTAACTCAGTTAGACTCAGTTGAGCTAGTTGTATCTAGTCTAATTAAAAGATACACTAGTGAGAGTGGAGTGAATTAATTAGTTAATTAATTCACAAATAATAACTCATTAATCAAATGAACAATACAGCAGTTAACTACAGTGCATGGCAGTTTCAGTGGAGACCCAGTGGAGAGATAGTTGAAAGGGCAAGATGGACTATCTGTTGTGACTATAGTGATGCATTGATTGCATCACACACACATTGGAGTTACCAATGAGGATTGCGCTGTCAAGGCAAGGGTAATTAAAATTCATTCAGAGCTATTCTTCAGCAGGGATTGCGCAGTGGAGGTAGGCTAGCAGGAGGGCAAAGATCTGTGCATGGATTTGCAAGATTGTTCCTAATTAGTGTATGACGATTGTACTGTATTGAGAGCTTGATAAGATTTGTATGAGGATTTTCATATGATTCCATGATACATAATATATAGTTGGGGTTTTCAGCTTCAGGCTTTCCCGGTTAAAAATAATTTTGTTATGTGCGATTATTTTTATTTATGCTTTACATGTGTGTGCAATTAAATTTTCTGCAAAATATTAACAAGTGGAATGATTCAGTATATTGCATAAATTTAAATAGTGTGAGATCAGGTGGATCTAGGACATATGCATGCTTAGTGCATATAATTTATACAGAACATCATCAGCAATGGAATGACAAATCAAAAGAAGCAAGAGGAACTAATGTTTCAAAAAAATTGGGAGGAACGAGCTACCCAAGAAGAGACTTTATGGCACCAAAAATCCAGATTCAACTGGCTCAAATATGGGGAAAGAAACACTGCCTTCTTCCACCATTCAATGATCCAACATAGGAAACATAACTGAATACTGAGCCTCAAAAATCAACAGGGCAACATCCTCCGCACTCACACAGAGATAGAAGAGGAGCTCAATCAGTATTTTGGAGATATCCGCACGGAACCTAACAATGCCAACGAGGAGGCCATAGAAAAAATTACTAGAAATATCCCTACAATCCTAACCAAGGAGCACACCCAAATGCTATTGTGAAAATTTTCTATGACCGAAGTTGAAGAAGCAGTCCAGACTATGCCCAATGGAAAATCCCCTGGACTGGATGGTTTCACCATAGATTTATTCAAGGCCTGTTGGCCCCTACTCAAATAGGAGGTCTATGAACTGGTGGAATAATCTCGCATCAAAAATTACGTCCTAAAGGCCTTCAGTGCCACTTTCCTCACCCTCATTCCCAAATCTGTAAAATTTGACTCCCCTGATCGGTTTAGGCCCATCGCCCTGTGCAATGTTATCTACAAAATAATCTCTAAAGTGTTGGCCAACCGCATCAAAAATATCCTACCCCTTCTCATCTCCCCTCATCAAACCGAATACGTGGAAGGTAGACAAATTTTGGACAACATCATCCTCTCACAGGAAGTCATTCACTCCCTCAAGGAGAAAAAGAAACCAGACATGCTCATCCAGTTAGACATGTCCAAAGCCTTCGACAAAATCAACTAGAATTACATCAGGAAAATGTTGGAAGCTTTTGGCTTTAAGAAATACTGCACAAATTGGATTATGGCCATGGTCTCTGGTGCCTTCTTCTCTGTTCTTCTCAATGGTTCCCCCTCAACCATCATAAAACCTCTCGTGGAATCCGGCAAGGAGACCCCCTCTCGCCTTTCCTTTTTGTTATAATGGTAGAAGGTCTTGGCCGCTCAATAATGGCTACCTCAACAAAGGGAAGAATCTTTGGGTTAAATATCTACCCCTCTAACCCCCCTTCCACCCACCAGCAATTTGTGGATGACACCCTCCTTATGGGCTCTCCCTCGGTCAAAGAAGCCCTTGCCTTCCATAATATTCTTGCTGATTTTTCCCAGGCCTCTGGCACCTCCATCAACAAATCCAAATCTAAACTCTTATTCCTCAGTACCTCCCACCCCATTCAACTCAACATTGCTCGCATTCTTGGCTTCAAGCTCAGCTCCTTCCCCTCCAAGTACCTCGAAGTTTCCATGACCGATAAACCCCTGGCCAAAGCCAATTGGGAATATCTCGTCGCCAAAAAAAAAAAAAAGATTTCCAATTAGACTTTCAGATCCTTAAATCTCCCAGGCAGATTAGTCTTGGTTCACTTAGTCTTGCAAGCCATTCCCCAATACCAATACTCGGCCATAGCTGCTCCCAAATCTATATCAAACCAAATCAAAACCATTCAAAGGGACTTCTTATGGAAAGGCAAAGAGAACAAAGGAAAATGGGACCTAGTAGCCTGGGGAAAAATCTGCATACCTAAAAAATATGGGGGGCTTGGTCTCAGAGACCCTAACCTGTTGAGTAAAGTTTTGAGTGCCAAAACCTGGTGGAGATGGATCACCAGCCCCAACACCTATTGGGCTGCACTCTGGAAGGCTAAATATGCCCCATCTCTCCACCCAAATTCTTTAATCAGGCTCTTTGGCAACCTCAAAGGTTCCTCGATCTGAAACTAAGTTTGGAATAACAAAGCAATGGTCCAAAACCATTGCTTTTGGGAAGTTCGAAATGGAGGGACAGCTATGTTCTAGGATGATGCCTGGGAGCAACACCCTCGTCTTAATCAAGACCAATTCCAACAAATCCAAACTCATATGGACAGCCACAATAGAAGGCTCGTTAAATATTTTTGGAAAAACGAAGAAAACACTGATTGGAAGGAATGGCTTGAAGCCCCGTAATGGCTCCAGCAAAATCACCCTCAGGATTGGGCTAACCTAGCTTATGAGCTAAGGAAAATACAGATTTAGAGGGACGATAAGCCAAACAAGCTAATATGGGGCTCTAATGTTGCTTCCCACTTCAACATAAAAGAAGCCTATGGCCTCTTATCTAACTCCACTCAAATCCCCACAGATATGAAATGAAACACTCTCTGGAAGTGCAATCATTGGCCCAAAATCTCGCTCTTTCTTTGGCTTGTCATGCACCAGAAAATTTTGACATGGGAAAACCATATCAAAAAAGGGTTCACTAGCCCGTCCATATGCATTATTTCCAAAAAGAACGAGGAATCCACCAATCATTTATTAAATAAATGCCACTTTGCCTCCCACATCTGGGACTGGATCTTCCTGGTCTTCAATTCCATGGACAGAGACCCCTCCTCCATTCTCCTCTCCCTGGATCTCTGGCGCACCTCATTATCCAACCAACCTCTCATCAATCTGACTTGTAACCTTCTTTCGGACATCACCAGCTGTGCCATCTGGAAGGAACTAAATGCTCACACCTTTAAAAACTAGGAAAAAGGGGAAGAAAATATAATTCATTCTATCAAATAGACCCTCAGAGAATCTGCCTCCACAACCAAGCTCCATGATCCCTCCTCCCCCCTCCCCACCCGTGAGGATCTTCGTATCCTTTCTCTTCTCGACCTATCCCTCCTCTACTCTCTGCCCTCTCGCAACTCTCCTCTAGCCTCCATGCCGGAACCCAAATGGCAGCCTCCTGATCCCCACTTCATCAAACTCAACTACGACGGAGCTTCTAAAGATAACCCAGGCAAAGTTGGCTTTGGCGAAGTCTTCTATAATCATGCAGGTCAAATTATCTGGATTTACTATGGGAACCTTGGACACACCACCAACAACATGGTTGAGCTTCAGGCCTTAGCTCACGGTCTCTCCATTGCTACTGACCAAAACTTATAGCCCCTCCTTGTTGAAGGGGACTCCACAATCACTACCCAAGACTTCATAAAGATTCAGCAAGGTAGGAGTGTCCACCAAGTTTCGGACAGCTGGAGAATCAACAAAATCCTTCAGAAAATTAATCTTTGCATCGACAACGCAAAAGGAATCACCTTTCACACCGTTAGATGCAAGTCCAATCAGTTGGCCGAGCTCCTTGCAAACATTGGTGTTAACGGCAACAACCACTTCACCTCTGCATCATGGGACACCTGCGCTCAACCAACTGTCAGGGAGGATTGTACTCGCATCTAGGATATAGATACACCAGTAGTCAAAGATGAATGTACCCACACACGGGACAGGACAGGCCTCCCCCTCGGCATCTTCATGCCCCCCTCCCCCCCCGTTGCAATCATGACCACAGCTCCCACCTCCCTCCCCACGGCTCTATCATTGCTAGTCTTCAGAACGACATTCCCATATGCCACATTCATTTCCCGTATGGTATCACCAGACCATGTGGCACGCCCTCCTGCGGTTTCCCCTACCACCACCTTCTCCCTCCAGCCTATAACTACCTCTCGCAACCCATCTGCACCTCATTCCTTCCTCTGGCTTTCGCGAACCAGTTTCCGTCTGCTCTTACCTTCATCCACTCCCTGCCTCTCCTGAGGCCTAGCTTCCCAAGCCATTCCATGTTGTCTATTGCTTCTGCCTTCCCCTCTTTGCCTGGCTACTATCTCATGGCCCCCCACAGAACCTATCCTTCCTCCCATGCTCGAGGCAGTCATGCCCGCGTGGAGACGGCTGCCAGGAACTCCGCCAGAATGATTGCAGCCACCGCTAACCCAGAAGCACAGTAACATCTGGCTGAAATTGAAGAAGTCCATATAGCCCACATAAACATGCCGACTGAAGTTGTGGACGCGGCTTTTAGCTAGGTCCCTGACCCTGGCCTCACCAAAGACAGAGAAAATCTTTACAGTCGAGCAATTGACCTGCACTGGAAAACCAAAACTATGCTCGCCATGGCCCTCCAAGATCAGCAGGATCGTAATCACATCCTGGAGCGCAAACTCGACTCCCTCACGGAGAAATTTGTGATGTACATCAGTGAATTCCATCACCATTCAACGACCGTAGCTCTCCTCGTTATGATCTCCTTAAGTGTCGGTCAGTGACCCGCCACCCTCATCTAATCCCCAAGGAAGAAGATGCTGACCCAACGACTCCTCGCTCCTCTCCTTTGCAGGTCTGACTTGGCATAGGTCCTTCCTCTAGCAGAAGGAAAATCTTCAGCTCCGACGAAGGCACCCCTAATCGGCCAATTAGTGTTGATGACTTCTTAATGGATGAGGCAGACCAGCCTCACTCTCTAGGGCTCTAATCTTCCAGGTTTTATGACAGTCACCTTTACATGCTCTGTTTTTTCTCTCACTGCGAGGCTTCAAAGCCTTTTTTCTAGTCTCAACATCAATGCTTATCACTGTATTTTGAAAACATCTCACTCCCCTCTGCTCCTCTCCCTATATATTCCATCCCAAAGGGTGAAAGCTAAGTCCAAAGGGATGATTGTAAGAACCACCACAAGACACGGGTCTGCCTATCTGCCTGATAATGACAACTATGTAATCAACTATTTTATATGAATGTGAATAGCTCAACTTTATTCACAAAAAAAAACATTGCAAAGGAAATCAAAAAACAAAAATTTGGAAAACCCTTTAAAAACAAATATCTTAGGACGAAAAACATGAAGATAAATAAGACAACTTGAAAAATGATTAAATAATCAACATTTTTTAAAAAATATGCATACTTAGGACATATAAAAATTTGAAGTGTCAAAAATATGCCTTGAAAAAATATTGTTGATGTTTTTCAAAATCCACATGAAAATCGCCAATATTTTTAAAAAAATATCCACACTTAATACATTAGAAAATTAAAGGTATCAAAAATAAATCCTCTAAAGAAAGGGTTGATGTTGCATCAACACTTTTCAAAATTAACATGAAAATAACTAACATTTAAAAAAAAATGTTCAAACTTGATACATAAGAAAATTTAAAGTGTCAAAAATATGCTAAAAAAAAAGTGTATTTTCAATCAGCATTTTTCAAAAAAAAGATGATTTTTTGCTACCTCAAAAAAATGGGTACTTAGTACAGTTCTTGTTTGATAGTTTACATTGTTTCCTATCAAAGTTTCTTTATAGCTCTATCATATGGATAAGTAGTGTTGGGGAAGATTATCCTTTGAATATGATGAGGTCAATCCACCTGTGGAATGTACTTTCAATTTTATACTAAAATAGAAAGATAATAAAATAATTAATTAATTTATCATGTGTGTGTCATATATTTATAAAGTTGACATTGAAATATACTATTGTAACCATATAAATTGAATGGTTGGTATTTATTCATAATAAGCATTAAAAATACTTATTTCATCATACATTTCAAGTTGTTAGAATTAGAAAAATCATAAAAATTAACTAAAATCTACAAACACGATTTGTTACAATACCATAGGTCAATGTCATGGTTTATCAATACCACATGCCCAAAAAAACATAACTCATTTCATAAGACACTTGTTGATGTGATATTTTTTAAATTAATGAATTAAATTAAATTTAAAAATAAAAATAAAAATAGAACTACTTTGGAATTAAATCTCAACCTTAACATAGGCTTTGAAATATTTTTTTTGTGACCCACATTCAAATGTGTGTGTGTGTCACAAATATATATATATATATATATATATATATATATATATATATATATATATATATATATATATATATATATATATATATATATATATATATATATATATATATATATATATATATATATCATGTAAAGTAAAGTATTTCAAATATATATATATAAAGAGTATATTGAAATATTGTACTTAACATAGACATTGAAATATACAATGTCTATGTTAAAGTAAAATATTTCAATATCAACTTTATATATTTCAATGTCCATGTTCTCTCTCTCTCTCTCTCTCTCTCTCTCTCTCTCTCTCTATATATATATATATATATATACACACACTTGACTTAATATGAACATTGAAATATTTTATTTATGGTCCTTATTGAAGACTTTTCATTTTTTATTAAATTGCACATATCAACTCCATCTTGAACACTGAAGTAATTACACATATCTCTCATACTTTGAAATAGAATTACCCATCAATTGGGTTTATCTCAAGTGGTTGGGAGAAATGATTGGGACCCTGCCCACTCAAGTTCAACTCCCATAAGTAACATGATGATATTTGATGCAATTGCCTTGAGTCTATGATGTTATTTTTTTTAATTTTAGCTTTTGGAGATGTATATGAAGTAAGTGTTTTGATGCTTAACATGGATTTATGCCTATCAACGTTTACTAGTAATTTGATGTGCTAGTTAGTATCTCTTTTTAAGTGCCATATCTCAACTCCGCGTTAACCATGGGAGGAATTACACTTCTCCCACATTGAACCATAGGAAGTTCCCTTCTCTACAATTAGAGATTTAAAAACAGTGATATCAAATATCAAATACTAATATTGCACAATCTTATTAGAGTAAGGATATCCAAAGGTGTTGAACCTAATTTTTTAAATGTCAACTATCAAATTCCATACATCTCTCAAATTATAGATTTTATTATTTTTTTTAAATACCAACTATCAAATTCCACACTCCTCGGATGGGGTGCTCGATAGGTGACAAGTGGGGGGCACATTAATGCCATCACACCATGCATTCACAAGCGAGAACATGGCAATATGTCCTCGCCCCATCCCCAAATATATGAAACCAACACAGGAAACCTTGTCGATTTATCATCTTATGATGGTAATTACAACAAGTTTTGGTACAAATTTAATGCATGCATTTAGGTGGATATTTGTCATATCTATGATGTGAATTAATGGAGGTTTAAGGATGTCAAATGCTATTGTCCTAGTTGGATTTTTCATGCTTCTTCATCATTTCACATGGAGGTAGGCATTCAAGCGGCGAGGTGGTTTCATTCGGCACAAGGGAAGGTAGTATTTGCATATCCAAGGTGCACTACGAGGAGAATTATTACTTCTCATGGCTCCGATTTGCTTCATTCAATTGGCTCTTTGTTAAGTGATCTCTTCAACTTTCTATTTATACTTCATGACTTCAAGATTTTCTCTCCCTAATCCATTTTGTTCTTCATTGCTTTCTCCACGTACTCTTGTTTTTTTCAAGTTTCTCTCTAGTCGGTCATAATCTTTGAATGCACCTATATTGCTCCTCTCCTCTGCCTCTATCTAATTTCAATCACCTCTCTGGTTTTTTCTTCTAGCCTCCATGGCTTCCTCCAACCCTGTCAAGCTCTTGCAACTTCTAGTCCCTTGTTCTTTCCCCCTCTCATGCGTAGCCTGGTCTCAACCATCTTGTTGACTTCTTACCAAGTTGAATCCTTCGTGGTTTAACACGTTTGTCTTTGTATCAACTCCTAGTTTCAATGCCATGACAAAGGCGTTTAACCATTAGGGGACTACTTACTTTCGTGAACAAGGTAGGAATTGCACCCAACATAGGGCAAAGAGCTCTACCTAGGACTACTGCGAGCACACTACCTGGTCATTTCAAGCAGAAATTGAATAAGCGGAACGAGAAATAGCAGGGTAATAGTGTTGCTTAATTGACTTAAAGGTTGTGGCAAACATAGGTGACTCAGTACCCAATACAGGTCATACTCATGGAAGATACAAAAAATATTTGTACATTATAGACATCTACATACACTTCAAGCTTTTACTTGGTCGCATTCTACTGGGTCTAAATGAGGCAAAAGAATAAATCTTTCTAATGTTGGATGAATTGCATGTCACAATGCAAATCGTGGACCATAAGCTATGATGAATAAAAACTCACTTAGACATATCTTCGGACTCTGACTACTCTCATAAACAAATAATTTATATGAATGCTCATAAAACTTTGGTTCTATCTATAGTCTAATTTCTCTAATCGATAGACCAATGCATATATCTCCCTCATTCAAAATAATAATAACAAATATTAAAATTCTCTAATGATAACCAATGCATACATCTCCCTCATTCAAAATAATAACAAATATTAAAATATTGATGTCCATACATCTCCGTTTTCAAAATAATAACAATTATTTAAAAAAATAACAAATATTAAAATATTGATATCCATACATCTCCGTTTTCAAAATAATAACCATTATTAAAAAGTAATAACAATCATTAAATTTTGATAACAATTATTAAAAAATAATAATTATTAAAATTTTAATATTGATGTCCATACATCTCCATTTTCAAAATAATAACAACTAAGATAATAACGATTATTAAAATATTGATGTCCATACATATCCCTCATTTTCAAAATAATAATTATTTATAACAATTATTAAAATATTGATGTCTATACATCTCCCTCATTTTCAAAATAATAACAATTATTTTTGGTTTTGTCGATTCTGTTTGGAAAAATAATTTTAAACTCGAAATTAAAAATTTATCACATCCCCAAAAAAAAATTGTGTTAAAATTAATTTCCTCCGATTAATTATTAATTATCACAGCCATATATCAAACCTCTTAATCTTAACCGATAGAATTACTTATACTTTAAACTTCATTTCTATTGATTTGGAAGGGTCGGCCGAGCGGGCCAACCCTATGAGTTTCCACAAATTTTGTCAGCCATATGTCTTGATAGTCCATACAGCACCCGCCGCGAAGGCGGACGTGGCATATTTAGCCAACTGACCCTTTTTAATTTTGTTGTTGTCCTCTCCTCCTCTTTTAAACCTGGTTTCTTTTCTTCTCTGCTCCCTCTCTTCATGTGGGATAAGTCAATTAACGGGTATGCCGTCAAAGCACGAGTCCATTCCGTCAATCTAAATGATGTGAGAACGGGAACTTCCGCATAAAGAAAACAGCAGAGAATTTAATTAAGAGAGTACAACCTTTGAGCAAGTTTCCCTGCAAATGACAGAAGACGGCATGCGCGGGATTTGTGGGAACGAAAGGGTTCAACTTTAATCACTTGAACGGTTTTAAATCTGTATATCATGGCGATCATATTTGGAAAATAAAATTGAGGGAGATTATTTGAATGTTGCTGTTTAACGAGGTTACTTTTGGTGCATTTTTGCTGTGATATTATTTTTGGATTTTTTTGTGAGAATATAATGTTTTGTTTTTTAAATTGTTTTTAAAAATATAGATTTAATATATTAGAAAATTGTTAAAATAAATTGAATAATTTTTTTATAAACTGAGAAAAACTTATTATAATTTAGTTGTCAAAATAGTGATAGTGAGGACAGTTATTAATGGCTAATATCTCTGAATGCAAGTTGATTTCAACGAAAACCAATCACTTATAATGATTCGTTGCTGATTTGTAAGGGGGCAGAGTTTCATACATTTGGATTGTTAACATATTTCCTTATGTCTCACGAAGAAGACATACTTCAAGCCATGAAATACTTAAATAGAAATTCAACAAAATTATTCCCAATGGAGGTGAGATTCTAGAAAATGTTTTTATATCATTGTTTGGAAAACATGCAACATTACACTTGGCTCGATTTGGTTATGGCGTGGCTTTGGTTTTATATAATTACTCGGGGGCGTCAACACAAGTTGATAATTACAAGTTGTTTGTTGATCAAATAAGCATCAACAAGTTGATAATTACAAGTTGTTTTGTTGGTCAAGAGGATATCAAGTGCATGATCATAAATATTTGTTTTTGTTTGGACGATATTGATGCGCATTTACACTGTGTGGAAAGCTACATTGTTTTTGACTCTGAATTTGGAGGATTTATTGATCTTCCGGTTGACCCTCTTCGTCCTTCACAACATAACGTTGTTGATTTCATTGTGCTTGCTTCAGAGTAAGAGCTCATATTTGCACTTTGAAGTTTTTTTTTGGGTTTCATGGATTTTCGTCTCTAGCTTTTTCGGTTACTTTGAATGTTTTCTTCATGGTGGAATTTGATAGTCTTCCACGGTGTTCATGGTTGGTGGGACTTTATATGTTTTAGCTACTTGTAGAACTGTCATACTTGGAAATAAAAGTTACATTATAAATTTGATTAAGTGATTGGGTTATTGAAATATTTATTTAACAACAATCTTTTAATCTTTTAGTTGATAAATTGTTAGATCTCATAAGCAATTTTATTTTATATATGTGATGTAATTGTATGATTTGAGATGTAATAGAAAAATTAATTGTCTCTATTTTATTTCTTGGTATCAGACCTACATGGGCCGGAACTCCTGTAGGGGAGGGCCCCGTGGCATAGGGAGAGTCGTTATTGTTAGTGAGTAGTTTATTTGTCCATTATTTAGACGTCGGATGCTTTTGCTGCTCGGGAAATTTGTTTAGCCGCGCAATTTGATCTGTCGACTACCCTGCAAATCATTCCAGCGCGTGTGCATTGAGGGAGATCTGTTACAACATTTCGAAGAGTGATTTTCATCACCATAGGTTGCTCTGACGTTGTGTGAGTATGACCACGATTTGTGGTTGTAGGAGAGCTTCACTTCCAAGCTCTATAGTTCAAGATCTGTAGATGTGTGTAAGTGGATCTGTATAGTTACAGCTACTCTGATCTTGATGTTGAAGAGGAAGCAGTGCAAACTCACGTTCTTATCCCCGTCTGCAACGTGCGCTCCATGGTTTCCTCAGATCTACCTGGTATGAAAAGACAAAAAAATTGCATAAAGAGGTCGCCCATTGTATCCCAACCCACGCACAAAGTCGAGCTCTCCTTACAAGATCGATCCGCCGACGTGGATGTGTGCCTTTCACGAGTTTGATAAGAATTTGATATCAATCAATTTGTTAACAATCTATGGTGTACGGGGTAGCCTTCAGAAGTTGAGCGAGTGAATGTTCAGGAATCCTCGTGGAGGCCATTGCTCCATTCGTTGATAAAGATCATGTATTTTTTTTGCTTTCTGTGATGACCAACAGAAGTCAAAGGACTCCGCATTTTGACAATGTCTGTTTGTGGGATCAGACCATGCAGGGTACCTGCAAAACTTCTAGTCGCTTGATGAGGCATTGGCATTAGAGCTCATTCTAACTTCGCATGAGGATGATGTCGACTTTTCTGCAATTCGGCAGCCCTTCGGAACTTCAAGGATGCTTAAGCTTATGCCACATTTAAGAGAATGAAATCATGATTGTCGCGTGTTGGCGAGCATTGCCTTCCAGCGTCTTCTTTCTAACCTAACAATGTCATCGTATAGGTGAAATGTGAGAGAGGGCCAAATAGTTGAAGTTTATTGAGTACTCGTCAATTTAACTTCATTATTCAAAAGGTTATCTTTCGTATATATTTTGTATTCGTAAAAGGTGCGAACTAATTAATGAAGAAAGGAATATAATTAAATTAATGGTTCTCGAAGTTTTTCGGTCTCGAGATAACATATCGTTAATTTAATTGTGTAGGATGGATTTTGTTATGTTTCGAGTTTTAAGAGCATCAGTGACAGGTTATTTTTATGAGATCCATGTGTGTGAGATAGGTCAAGTTGTATGGTCAAATTTTGAACACATTCACTTCCAAGACATTTATCTTAGATCACTGTGAGACACAACAAGCTATGTCATTTCATAGAAGGGAGCTTGTCCATAGGATGTTTCACTACTTGGCTACTTTTTCTAACAGTTACATCGAGTTATGTAATTTGGCAGAATAAAATATGTCAACATCGTTGATCATGCAAGTTCATCAAAGATAGTTAGAGGCGTTTATGTTTTAAATGGGGTTCAAGTCACAGCTCGAACATGTGGTGGTGAAGAAAGAGTAACATTTGTGAGATTCCAAAGTGGATGTGAGTGTTGATGAAAACGAGTCATACAAAGATCAATTATGTTGTTGTAATATGTGTTCTCTATATTGTAATGTGTGATTTATGTAATAATGTAAGTGTTAAAGGGGGACTTGGAAATAACGCTTACATTATATATTTGATTTGTTGAGTGGTTGGGTTGTTGAGATATTTTCTCAACAACAATCTCTTAGTTTAGAAATTGTTAGATCCCATAAGCAATTTATATATTTGATGTAATTGTATGATTTTAAGTGTAATAGAAAATTTAATTGTGTGTGTCTCTATTTTCTTTTTGTCATCGGCTCAGATTATTCCTTAATCATGTCTACTGCAAGGTTTCATTTATCTGGTGTTTTGGTTTATATATCGTTTCTAATTGGTTCTTCATATTTTGTTATCCCTCAAATGATAGTTATTAATGGTTTACAGGGAAGGCGCGATATCTCTCTGAGTCTTTGTTTGGTTATGTTTCTTTCTGTAGGGGTGGTGCATTGTTTTGGTTGGTCATGGTGTGTTTTAACCACAATGTGTGTTTGGGTATGGTGAAGATTCTTTTTGCAAAGATGGTGTGTTGTTTGTATGCTTCATTGTTTGTCTTGTTTGGATTATAGTTTAACTATATCTTGTTGTTTGTCTCAAAATACATCATTGATAGGTTTTATTGTCAAATTGTAAAAATTGTCTTTAATTAGTTGTTGTAGTTAAGGTTTTAGTTTCGAGATTTATAATACCAATATAAATTGGATAGTACCAAAGTGTATGTTAAGACGCAGAATCGTTGCATCATATGTAAACATTTTTTGATTAATGAAATGCATTCACATTAGGCTATCAGATAAATATAAAAATATAAATACAACAAAATTAATATTTTCCATTTTTTTATTTTTGTGTAGATTTTAGATAAAATATATTGAAAAAAAATCATAAAAAAAAAACGAAAAAAGTCACACTCCTATTTGAACTATGCACGACAGATATCTTGTAGTGAATTTGATAACATCCAAGAATAAATTTAAGGGAATTAAAATAAACTAAATATCAAATACAATAGAATAGAATATAATACCCTAAATCTGTGGAAATAAAATGACAATGTCATGGCGAGTTGAGAAAGCCACTACAAACGTGGAAGGGCATATGCATTGCAGGTGATTCAACTAAATAAAAATATACAGAGAAATGGACCAACACTCCACTATAAAAGATGAGTAACATGCACAGGTTGAGATTAGACAGGAAGCATTGATGAATCCAAGTAAATATAACAATCTTAAAATATATAATAAGGGAAAAATAATAATTTTTTAATTTTTTTAATAAATAATGATTATTTCAAACATAAAAATTAAATTTTAATGTTTTATGAACAAATTTAATAATAATAAAACACATATACCGTGTCTAATTTAAATTAACTTCAATTATATTTAATAAAATTGCAATTTTTTTATTATAATAATAGTGAAATACAAATTATTTATGATTTCTAATTTAAGTCAATCTTAATTATATATGAAAAACTTATAATCATTTTTACAATTTGGAAGTAGCTAGTTAATATGTTTAAGTATTTTTGAATAAAACCTTATGATTCAAGTAAAATGTAAGAAATAAAACTTAGAAAATCATAAAAGTAGGAGCATTCTACTAATTTAAAATATTCTAGAATTCACAACATTGTGAAGTTAAAATAATTTTATTTCAAGACAATTTTTTGATTCCACAACATTACATTTTAATAAAGTTAATGGAAATGGACTTCAAGGTAATAAATTAAAAGATGACATGTTGGATGTAGAATTTGATGTGAATATTCCTTCAAAAAAAGTCTTCCAAAATTGATGGGCAAATTAAAGTTAGTTTTATCTCCTATTCAATTGAGATTGGATTATCAATATATAATTTATCTTTTTAGAAGGTTAAAAGAAGTGAAAATGGACATTGATGGGGTAAGGATTTTAGTTAATTTTGAAATAATCAAGATAGTGGATAAAAAGGAGCCTTACCTAACTTTGTTATAAATATATTGGGCATTTGATAACAATGCAATTGTGAATTTGAAACACAATAAGATGTCCTTAATGACATGTGATTTAAGTTGGTTGTTCCTTTGAACCCAGTAAAGTAGAGAGGTTTGTTGAGTATGTAAATGATGATGTCCAAATCTCAATCTTGGATAATATATGTAGTTTAATTATTCACAAGGAATGTTATATTAATTCAAGTACTAATGATTAGTTAACTTAGAGAATCATTTTCTCTTTTGATACTTCAAAGACGTGTTGGGTAGGTTACAAAGATGTGATTATGAGATGTCTAGTATGAGGTATGCCTATGTTGAGAAAGTAGTGCACTAGATTGGAAGAATGCTACATGATCCTCCTTGGTTTTATGGAATTGGGTTAGTCGATATCTTTCTTGATTGGATTGAGGAGTGCATGGTAGAGCAACAAAGGGTCTAGATGATGGATGCAGTAGTAAAGGGAACCCATACACACTAGAGTTCTATGCACAGGGAAGACTAGGGAAGCTAGGTGTGGATAAAGAACAAATCGTTGTCAAGGTTTTAGCCATCTTTGTAGTTGGAGTTGAAAAATAGATATAAAGTCACATAGGATCCTAAAGAGCACATTTGGCGCTATAAAAAGAGATGGTCTAAGAAGAATTTCCAAGGGAAGATTGGTCCCACCATTTTCTTTACACATTAGATGATGTGCTTAGAAGTTGGTATACATAGGATGAGATACAAAGGCAAATGAGAGACCGGGACTTGGTAAGCAGGTAATTTTACATGACATTTAAGTTTTCAATGGAAGATATTGCATTTTCAAGAGGTTTGAAAGAAATTAGGCACTTTATATTCCATAACAAATGAGGACTCAATAGGTCCAGTATAGAAGTTGTTGTGCACATAGCACAAGCAACTAGAAAAGCTTAAAGAAACACTACATTGTTGGAAAATTAGATGGAGAAGATGCAACTTAGGAAGAGAAATTGACAAATATGAATATTAATGAAACTATAAGAGAAAGATATGTTAAAGGAAAAGATTGCACAAATAGTAGACATTATTATAAAGAACCTTTTAGGATTAAAAAATGGATTTTTTTATGAAAAGAAACCTTGAAAATGGTTATTATTAGAGATTTTTAGGATCAATAGATTATTACCTAATTTGTTGATCTAATACAAGAGTATGAGGATTTGCTCCCAAATTTTTTTTTTTGAAATGAAGGTAATAGTAGGATCCTTGAGAGAAATGAAAATACAGCTTAAATTGAATGATAAGCCTATTGAAAAGAGACCATATCGATTGAACCCAAATTATAAAAGGTGAAGGAACCATTGGATCAAATCTTTGGTTCAAGAATTTTTTTTTTGTTGTAGAGGAATCTAAATGGATTAGTCCTATGGTTATTTATCCAAAGAAGACAAGGGATATATGTATCTATGTGGACCTCGAAACATTGAATGTTCCATTCACATGATCCATTTCTGACACCTTTTACTAATGATGTTGGAGAATGTGAGTGGAAAAAGGCTTACTCTTTTATTGATGGGTTCGTAGGTTACCATTAGGTTAGGATTTCAAAGGAGGACAAAATTAAGACTACTTTTGTTGTTGAATGGGGATCATTTCCAAAATAATGTCATGCCTTTTGGTTTGAAGAATGCACCCATAATGTTCACTGGCATTGTTATAGCTACTTTGAAAGAATTTGCGCACAAAATTTAGAATTGTATTTGGATGAATAGGCTATATTTAGGTAGTTATAGGACCACATTTGAGTATTAAGGTTGATGTTAGATAGGTGTGGACAATTACAAACCTCTCTTAATTTAAAAATCGTGCACTTTTTGGAGTTTGTTGGGGCATGTATTATGTAAAGACATATTGTTAGTAGATTAGTGAAAGATAGTTGTTATTGGGGATATGCCTCTCCCTATATTTGTGAAATATCTACACACTATACTAGGGCATATAGAGTATTATCATAATTTTATTGGAAATTACACTCAAGTAACAACACCTTTGGAGAAGTTATTGAAGCAAGAAGCCAATTTCCTTTGGGCTCAGAAGTGCCAGGAGCAATTGATCTATTGATAGAAAAATTGGTGGTTGTAGTTATTATGGTGTTTCCATGGGCATTGATATTTCATGTACATGTGGATGCTTTAGCATTAGCAAATGAAATAACACTTGTGCAAACTAGTAAAGGGAACATTAAGCATTGTATCTCATTTACCACCAAGCAATTATAATATGCAAAATGAAATTATACCGCTACTAAGTGAGAAGGTTTGGCAATGGCTTATGCATTGTAAATTTCAACATTATATTGTGGGTAATGCTTTTAAGTTCTTTACAAATCATTGTACACTTAAATATTTAGCAAATAAACAAATGGTAGTGGGGAGAATTCGTCATTTATTACTTTTTTCTAGTTTTTTTTTAATTTTTAGGTAGTGTTGAAACCTAAAAAGCACAGTGTAGGGCTAGATCGTTAATCAAAGCTATAGTCAACGGAAAGTGGAGGAGGTCTAGATGATGAATTACTAAATGCACATTTGTTCTAGGTTGAAACCATATTGGATTCATTCAAAGATATTTCATGGTTTCTTACTACTAGGAAAGCAACTATGCCTATCATATTTGAAATTTAAATCAATATTATAATTTTTATTTTAAATCATTTTTCATTTTATTTTTATAATTAGAAGTTATCCTTAAATGGATATTATTAGGAGATACAATGGTTAGGAATGAGGAGGAAGGGGAGAGGAGGTAGAGATTATAGTGTTAAGGGGTTATAGATCTTATATGGATTACAAGATTTATAGGGTAATTATTATTAGACTTTGAGGTTATTTATAATGGTTAGATTGATATGGTATATAAGGTTTAAAGGTTATAACAATTGTAAAGATGGCGTTATAAGGGTTATGGAAATTCTAAGTTATATGTTATAAGGATTAGGCTTTATATTTCTTGTTAGATAATTGTTCATGTTATAGGTAATAGGGTTCAATTTATATTGGTTAGGTTTTATGCTTATGATTATGTCGTCCAAGATTATATTAGACATGTAAATGGGTGAAAACATGAAGTTGGGAAACACTTTTTGCCCTTTTTTGACGTTGAAAATTGTAATTTCCTATGTTTTTTCAACTTCAACTCCACTAAACTCATATTTTCAATGCAAATTATGCTTTGACATAAAAACAAGATTTGTAGAGAATTGTCTTACCTCCATACTCATATTTTTTTTTTTTAATATTGACATATAGAGGGGTAAATTTGTGGTTTACTAACTGCATCTACTTGAAATTTTCAGGCAAACATAAAAAGTCACTTTTTGAACCCTAATTTTTTTTAGGGAAGGTTATTCATTTTTTTGGAAATAAACCATATCATCATAATATACATAGATTGCACTAGTGCTATGACTATTTTTCACTAATTTTCAGATTAAATCACTATTTTTTATTATTTTTTGAAATGGACGAAGACAAAAAAACGGTGATGTTTCAGTACATTTTATGAGCCCTAGATTTTCTTTTCAATGTGATCGTCAATAAGAAAAATGAGAATACCCTTTTGAAGAAGACAGGGAGAGGAATTGCAATATGATTTTTCTGATTTTTTTGGTGTTTCCATTTTAAAGTTACTGAATTTTCATTCACTGCAATTTTCAAAACAATGAAATTCCACAGTGACACAGTTTAGTATAAAATTAATAAGAAATAGAAATTTTTAATGAAACTCCACAAATCTTACATCATTAGAAACTAGATTCAGAGATGAATCTAATGGTTCCAGGTCCGAAAGATAACATTTTGTTTTTGTAGGTGTTCTGCCCCTCCAAAGTCGCAGGTTCCTGAAAACTGCAGAATTTTCTGGGTTTTTCGTTGACCAGAAACTCTCGGCCGAGATAATTTCTCAAGCGAGACATTTATTAAACTCGCGGCCAAGAAATTTCAAACTCTCGACCAAGAGTTTAAACCACCATAGGTTACAGTTAACCGTGAGGCTAAACTCTCGTCCGAAAGTTTTACAAACTTTCTGCCCAGAGTTTGTGCTCGAGAGTTTACCCAAGGTTGACTCTTGTCCGAGAGTTTATTAAAATTAAATCGAAACATTTTGATTTTGGGCCGATGCAATGTTTCAGCTGAGAGTTCTATATAAATACTCTCGTTTGAAAGATTAATTCCACACACTATTCTGAACCAACGAAAGTATGAAGGTGCGAGGATCTGAATTCTTTTTCTGCCAAGGTGTGAATTTTTCTGGGTGCAAAATTCTTTTTGGCAATTTTTTGGAAGTTTTTTTTGGGTGCGAAATTTTTTTTGGAAGTTTTTCTTGGTGCAAAATTTTTTGTGGTGAAATATTTTTTTGAAGTTTTTTTGGGTGCATGGATGCATGAAGTATTTTTGAAAAATGTCTCTATGAAGGCATGAAGTATTTTTGCAAAATGTCTTTATGAATTTAATTATTTATTTAATTTTCTCTCTTATTGAAAGCATGAAGTACTTATTCCGAATTCTTTATGTTTTTTTGGGTATTTGGTCCAAATAGAATTGGATTTTAGGTTTCCAATTTTGTGAACATGGAAAACCAAAGGAATTGCCTATCAAGGCACAATCGAAAAAGAACTGATTCAGTGGAAAAGAATGAGAGATTACAAAAAAAAAGGCGAGTGGAAAGGGAAAGATTAAGCCATGAAATAAATGTGGAGGTAAAGCATCATGAAAGAGATGTAGAGGTGCATGACAATGATGAGGAAATGAGAAATTTTGAGGAACTTGTAAACGAGAATATTGAAAACACAAATGTCGAAGAGAATGTTGAGGAACTTGTCAACGAGAATATTTAAAACACAAATGTCCAAGAGAATATTGATATCGATCTCACTGGTGAGTCAATAGTTTCTTCAATTTGAATTTTGTATTTTTTTTTTTTAAACATTGTAGTTCAAGATAGTTTTTAAATCAAAAATATGTATATGTCAATTTCAAATTAGAAGTTGATATTGTTTTTTATGCAGGGACAACATCAGAACCACAAGAAGATACTACCAAACCTCGAATTTCACTACAATTAATTGGAAGTTCCAAGAACGTTGTATACGAATACAACTTTCTAGAAATTATGGATCCAACTAAAATTGAAGAATTGGGACCACCAATGGCTAAAAGGATAGTTCAAGATAAAATAAATTGGGGGTTGAAACATCTTTTTGAAGGTAAATCTATCATAGCACAAGCTTAGATGTTACGTATATTTTTAAAGCATAAATCTCTCATAAATGTTGTGGAATTATTGGGCTTCTAAAGTGAGAAAGAGGTTTTAGAAAATGAAATGGTATCAAAAAATGTGATGTCAGCGCTTGCCACACTAGCCAAAAAGCGATCTCAAGTTGAAAATAATGCTCGTAGAGCACTTTTAACATGTGTACTTGCGAAACAAACTTCATCAAGTCGGTTGATGTCAGCAACTTCAAATTGTTTAAAACATCAAGAAAAGTTTATGGAGGCATACAAAATTTAGAATTCAATTAGATGAAAATGATGAACTTGCATGTTGGGCTAATATCTGCAGGCATCCATATCATGATAGACTTCCTGATGGTGTGAGGGATAGGGTAAAAGAGTTTTGGGATTTGAATTCTCGTGTGTCGCGAAATGAAAAGGACACTGTGCAACTTCGTATATCTAAGGGAGTTTATGAATCTCATGCCAAACATATAACACAGGTCAGTCAAGTAGAATTATTCCAGAACTTTATGGAGAGTAATATTGATGTGAAGGTTTCCCTTAGCACATTTGTGAAGATTAAACTATGGTATGTCAGGCCTATCACTGTTCGAGACACATGTTGTTGTTGATACCATGTAGAATTCCAATTATTTTATGAGACATTTGTAAATTTTGGTATAAAATATTGGTCAAATGACCCCCCTCCTTCAAGTGTTCGTGAATTTTTATCGAAGATATTATGTGCATGAGAGAATAATGAATTATTTTATAAAATATTATGTGTCGGTGGAATAAAATGCCCAGAATGTTCTCATTTGACACTCTACGATGCAAAGTATCCCATTGATCCTAATGATCCCAGACTGTCAAATCTCAGTCTGAATTGGAAGCGATATGAAAATGCTACTTACACTCTTGTTGCAGATTCAAGCACAACATCAAAAAAGATCACTTTACTTGACGACGACATTTCAGTGACATCTTTTATGGAGAAGTTCAGGGTGCAAATATACAAATATATTAAGCATTGTCATATAGCACGATGGTAGGATTTACAGTTCAAGCAATCACGTGATGTGTTCCCAAAAGGAACAATATTACTAATGGTTGATTTCACTGAGAATTACATGTTTAGTCCACAAAAGGAGGTACAAAGTGAGTATTATAATTCAGACCAAGTATCTATATTTGTGCATATTTTGTATAGACATGCAGAGCTTGATATCGATGGTTTTGATAATGATGAAAATAATCGTGAGGTGATTAAGGAGTAACATTTCTACATCAGTGATGATCGAACACATGATACATGTTTTGTTCAGCATTGTTTTAATGTTATTTATAATGAATTGTTGAAATGAAGGGTCACTTTTAAAGAACATTAGGTATGGTCAGATGGTTGTGCTAGTCAATTTAAATCAACAAGATCGTTCTTTTGGTTGTCTCGTCTTCATATGAGAACCAACATTCGACATACATCGAATTTATTTGAGACAGGGCATGGAAAAGGAGAGCACGATGGTGTTGGGGCATGCGTAAAACATGCACTTAGGAGGCATCAATTGAATCACTCAGCTACCCGACTTGCAAAGTCTTTAGATGTTGTTAATTGGTGCAAAGATAATTTAAGTCATGTATCGAACTCAAGGATGGTTGATGTGCACAGGTAAGCGTACACATT
The DNA here is from genome assembly GCA_034641835.2 of Pinus albicaulis. Classification (NCBI taxonomy): domain Eukaryota; kingdom Viridiplantae; phylum Streptophyta; class Pinopsida; order Pinales; family Pinaceae; genus Pinus; species Pinus albicaulis. Next base: position 492,247,335 of record CM076569.1, read on the forward strand.
TAACTAACAATATATTATACATGTCTAGAGATATATGTGTATACATGTGTGTGTATTTTGTTATCAAAAAAATATTAAATATTATTCAAAATTTTACTCATACATGCGTGTGTTTTTCTCAAGCAAGTACTTTCGGAATATTGCAATGGGTGATGTTGATAGATCGTTGCAATTTAATTTTTTTGGAATCCCTCAAACAAGAAGTTTACACTCAATTAGAAGTAAGAACATGACAAATATACATTGCATTGAGAAATGAAAGTGCTCTTGCTTTTGTTCTGCATGTATTGATCAGACAGAGTCCATTGATGACTGTGAAAACCAAAATAAGAAATTTGTTAAACCATGGAAACACGAAGAATTGACACCATTGCCCCCATTTGGAAACGTGACTGACAAGGAAATGGACAATGAAGTGGTTGTGATTGACAATGATTATGATTGTGTTTATGATATGGTTAGAGAAGGTGATGTCTTCACTGTCATTGCACCAAGAAATAATCAAGAAAAAGTGCATTATTATTTATTACGATGCACTATGTCTAAATCCACATTGTTGCAAGAGTATAATGATCCATCAAATTATACATACCCAATCGGTTCAATGGTTTTAATGGGACATTTCTTTGAAGAAGTAAAGAAATGTAAAGATCATATTATTTTTCAAGATTACTAGCCAGAGGTTATTTATGCCCAATATAGTCACTTGGTCATAGCAACTCGACTGCAGTTGAAGCAAGTGAAGAGTAGAAAAAAACAATGACAATGGAGGTTATCGATAGATGATCATGATGCCATTTTGGAAAATTTGCCACTAGCACATTTCATATGAGTGGAACACATTGTTCAAGATGAACAATGAACTTTGATTCTAGGGTTAGAACATATAATTGCTACAATGCATTGGACTTTATATAGTTTAAGACTATATTGTGGATTGCTTTCAAATAAATGGACATGTGGATGGTTAGATGTGTGTTGGTATGAACAATATATTATGATCTACTGGATAAGGGTGCTTTGCTAGATAATTAAGTTATGGTGATTTAATGTGTCCATGATGTTTACTCCTAGATGATCTTAACTCGCCCCTTTTTTTGCATGGATATGATGGTGATGAATGAGTATATATATTATTGTATCGTTAGTTTCTAGTTTTGATATCAAATGTCATCATATTTGCATCTCTTCATTAGTTTAGATTATTTTATATTTGATGTGGCTAATCTCTTCATTATTGTCTCTTCTCATGATGGAGGTCTCCTACTTTTATTTTCTATTGACATGTTTCTATTTTCCATGTGCTTGGAAAATATTGTTCACAACATGGTACAGATCCTACAAAGGAACATTCAAGAATACAAAACTATCCATAAAGGTGTGTTTAGCTATGAATTAATTCTTATGTTAGAAAGTTTCGCTAGTAATGGATTTCACACTTTTATATTAAGAGATAGATATCCCACCCCTTGTAGCAATAAATCCAAAAGTGGTTAGATGAAATCATTATTTGCAAAGGAAAACAACTCAACTCTCATCAATGTTTCAATATAGATGAAGATAAATGGTTTGGTAAATTTGAAATTTAAGGAGAAAAGTTATTCAAACTAGTTTATAGAGCATATTGATAGCTTCAACAAAGTATCCTACAAACGTCAAATTTCAAATGTTTCTATGTTCATTTGACATGTTTCTATTTTCCATGTGCTTGGAAAATATTGTTCACAACATGGAATAGATCCTACAAAGAAACATTCAAGAATACAAAACTATTCATAAAGGTGTGTTAGGTTATGAATTAATTCTTATGTTAGAGAGTTTCACTAGTAATGGATTTCACACTTTTATATTAAGAGATAGTTATCCCACTCCTCGTAGCAATAAATCCAAAAGTGTTTAGATGAAATTATTATTTCCAAAGGAAAACAACTCAACTCTCATCAATGTTTCAATATAGATGAAGAGAAATGGTTTGGTAAATTTCAAATTTAAGGAGAAATTTATTCAAACTAGTTTATAGAGCATATTGATAGCTTCAACAAAGTATCCTACAAATGTCAAATGTCAAATGTTTCTATGTTCATTTGAAATGTTTCTATTTTCCATGTGCTTGAAAAATATTGTTCACAACATGGAATAGATCCTACAAAGGAACATTCAAGAATAAAAAACTATTCATAAAGGTGTGTTTAGCTATGAATTAATTCTTATGTTAGAATGTTTCGCTAGTAATGGATTTCACACTTTTATATTAAGAGATAGCTATCCCACCACTTGTAGCAATAAATCCAAAAGTTTTTAGATGAAATTATTATTTCCAAAGGAAAACAACTCAATTCTCACTAATGTTTCAATATAGATGAAGAGAAATGGTTTGGTAAATTTCAAATTTAAGGAGAAAAATTATTCAAACTAGTTTATAGAGCATATTGATAGCTTGAACAAAGTATCCTAAATTTTTAAATTGGAAGAAGGATTAGCTTTATTCTTTTATATTCTATTGATGGAGCATAAAATTGGAATTCTAGGAGCATAAAATTGGAATCATAAAAAATAGAGGCATATGCACTTTGAGAAGGGTTTAAAATCACTAAAGGAATAAGAATGAATTCAATCATTATGATTAATGACTCTAGGATCATTATCATTCATATGATTAAACAACCATTACCCATAGGAAAATTTCTAGCATCAATTCCAGATTGATGTAGACAACAATAAGGCATATTCACCAAAATTCAATACTACCATGTCCCTCAAGAACATAATCAAGAGGAAAATTGGTGTGAAAATTCAAAATTTAGAATAAAATTAGGGGGAGATTAAGGTTAATTGTGTATTATTCCACCAATTTATCCCCTAATTATTGTATATTTGAAGCATATTTTGTTGGTATTGTAACATATGGTTTAAAATCACTAAAGGAATAATAATGAATTTAATGTGAAATGTGAAATGTTTCTATATTTAAATCATAGAAACATGTCAAATGTGTTGAAAGTATTTGGCCTCAACCATTAAATAGAATTTCATTCTGTTGCAACATTTTTTAGGGACTACGCTAAAAGATGATTCAAAAAAGTATTATAAACCATAAAAAACGCATTGTATGATGTGGTGGGGGCCTTCTCCCATTTTGTACTGATATTTTTCTTGATACGAAGATGTGTTTGGGTGAGACAATTTCCCTAGGAATAGTAGCATAAACCCAACTGACCAAAGCATGGGACCATTTGCGAGGTGACTGTATGTCAAAGGCCAACATGTTAATGAAGTTTATGATAGAGAAAGTAATGGTAGGAACACATAAATACATGTAACAGAAAGGGCCAATACTCTGCAACATGTTTTAATTGTTACTAAATACTTGGTAAAATTTAATAATTGTTTCAAAACATAAATTAATGTTCAAGAAGAATTAAATATATAGTCATATGCTGTGGACCTAAACTTTCAAAAATTTTAGTAGCAAGATAAGTGAACAAGAATTTGCAAATACCATATAATCAAACCAAGCATTATCTATCATGCAACTTGCAAGTGACTTAAAGAATCAAACAAGAATCAGTACAAAGAAGGGTACTTGGAAGCACGAGAAAATTATGCAAAAAATGATGAAAATAAAAAAGATTCCTTATAATGAGACCCAAGCAGGGGCCACTGAGTAGTTTCTAAATCATTCTTCCCCTAGAATGATTTCACTATGTTACTAATTAGTTAGACTATTTAGTATTTATTAGTATTCCTGGTAATAGTAAAGGCAAATTTTTAGGTTGTGGTCCTCGCCAGCATGCCAGGTTTGGCACATGAGAACCCCTTTCTAGGAATGCACCCACCCTAACCCCTTCAGCTTTGACATAATGACAGATTTCGGGAATCAAATGGCATGCACACTTGATTAAGGGATGTAAGAAAACACTTTTGGCATAAAGACTTCTCATATCCCTGGAGAAGCACAGGATTCTACCCTTAGGGTAGCTTTAAAATTTGATACATGAACATCAGGAATTCTTCCTCTGATAATGTCACCATCATTCCAATGCCCCTTCAATCCAAGGTGATAGATTTAAGGCTTTTGGGAGTAGGCACATGAGTGGGAAGCATGATTTCAAAAAGCTTCTAGGACCAAATAATTTCGAAAGAGATTTTTGTATGTTGAACCAACTGCAGAAAACTCAAAAACATAGATTTAACTACTAGAATAGTGATGATCATTAAAGCATCTACCATTTAATACACATATAACATCAATCATATAGTAGTTATAAAATTGTCATCGAATGACCAATCATCGACCACAACATCAACCGTCAAGTTTCAACATATAAAATTTGTCATCAACAAAATGTAACAGATATCCATGAAATGAAATAGAGCATCATATTCATTACCAACGAGTTGTAAGATTCAAGAAACATTTCAAAGGTAGGTTAAAACTTCAAAGTTCAAACTTAAACTATCATATAAGGTTTATAAAATAAGCCATACTAAAGACAGTTCTAGAGACTATTACTAAACAAGAAAAATAAAATGGTCTAGTATCTACTGAGCTTTCCTCTTGCCGTGATAAAATTCGAGTTTTTTATTGTGATTTATGAATAAGAGGAGTAGGAGTAGGTGGAAGTGTTCATGGAACACGATCAACAACTGCATGGCTTCCATGTAAATTTGGATGTTGTGAAGATGAAGGAAAAACTCCTGCATCTAGAAACATGCTAGTGGAAGGAGCTGCCATGTCTAGACTCTACACCATGACTATGGTCATCATGATCACCCAAACATTCAGCTTCCAAATGCTCTAAAACTATGCCCCCATTTCTGCCATTAAGAAAATGACATTAAGACACAATAATTAATGGACATGATCTTTGGAGAACCTTTTTTGCTACTAGTGTTTGATTCATCATTTCTATATTCCTAATGAGAAGGGTTAAATAAAAGTTAAAATCAAATTTAAAGCAAATTATCAACAACGAAGGATATTGATAAGCAACAAAACATTTAAACCAAAATTTTCCAGAACAGATCACTTGCCTCTGATGAAATATTAGATAATTGATTGGAATCTATATAGCTTGGTGGAGAAATATTACAAAATTAAATTTCATTAGTGCTAGAATAACACTTGAAATTATTCTCTTGATGACAAACATAAGACTCATATTTTAAAATTTCTTTCAACTCGGGAAACTAGACTCCATCTGAGCTTCCACGAAAATAGTAAATAATTGTAAGTTTGATGGCAGGGTCAAATAAAGTACTCATGTTGAACCTAAAAGATATTTGATAACATGTGGACATAGATTATCCACAATGCATGCAAGAATAATTGACTATGTAAATCTCTCTGACTGTAGGAAAATGAAGTGTTCCCTCCATCGGCGACATATCATAGGTCGCTTAAAATGTTAAATATGAGAGGTAAAAATTTATTGTTTAGTCATCTTCATCATCTTCCACCCAATAAGTTTCAAGAATATTTACTGCCTTCTCATAAATTTCATTATTTTCATGACTTTGCAGGTTCTCAATCTTGTCAAGTCCTTCAACATCATAAATATATTGTGCATAGAGATGTACACCTCCAGTGTTGTCCAAAACCTTCTATGCTTCCCCAACTTTCAAAATATTTTCTAGCCCTTCAAGACAAACAGTTACAATTCTTGGATCTGGACAGACTAGAAGATCACATAGAGGCTTAATGCATCCTTGATTCACAAGATATTTGCAACCAAAAGCAGGAATCAATATTTTGTCTCATTGTATCAACTGACACAAATTCTTGAACATTTTTACATCACACTGACTATTATCAGCAAAGACATCTCATTACATTACATCTTGTAAGTTGACCCCTTTATTCATTACTAGACAACCCATTTTAGCAATATGCTTGTGTTGATCATATATATTCATTAAATACATACTTGATTTGATCATGTGTGGCATGCAGAAGTAGCATTAGATATAGCTCATACTGCTTCTTTCTTGATATCAAACTCAACAGTTTGTAGCAATTGCACAAGAGGAGGAATAACGTTTGCATCAATCACAACCTGTAAACAAATCCAAACTCAGGATATATGAACTTAAACAAAATTTTACAAGGAATAAGACATTCAATGAAGTGTCATTCTTAATCTAAAAAGCAGTATAGATAAGGAACTTGTATTTGATCTTTGTTTCCTACAATTATGTTTGAGATGGTCCAGCATGCTTCCTTCTTGATACTTTTCTTATGATTGTGGGTCAACGGTGCCAAGAGGTAGGGAAGTGCCTGATTGTCGATAATGTACTGAGGAAAAACACATCCCCACAAAATTACTTGAGAACATAGTCTAGAAAATAAAACACAAGTATTCACTCTATCCCAAAGAACTCACTGAAACATTTAATTTATGTGTGATTGTATAAATTCTAGAAGACTAATTAAATCTCCACTTGGATGTGTACACCATAGATTGAATTGCAATATTTCAAGTTTCAAACTAGATGTCAATAGAGACTGGATATACCTTAGTCTGTACATCGTCTCCAGTTACAATATTTCCCACAATCCAGAGAGCAGGGATAAAGACAGATGGATATGGATGACTGTAGAGACAAAACATGTAGAATTGAAATTTTCAAATGCATTTAGCAAAAGAATAGCTCTGATCAATCTCTAACCTTTATCTAAAAACATAAATCTGGAAATAATAGAACACATTCTTAACCATAACGTTAATATCCTTGCATGAAATACACCTATCTACAAAATTAATAATAGGTAGAAGCTCAAAAATGTTCATCAAATTTTTAGTATTTATGCTTACAGTAGAAGCTCAACCAATCTTCGACAAACACTAGCCTCAATCACAGCTTTAATTTTATCATTTGTTCCAAAAAAAAGATAAGACAGAGGCTATGAAGGGCCATCTATTTATCTTTTATGCCATCAAGAAGAAGAAACTATGGAGCACCTTTTCAATTAGTTCTTATCTGGTGTAGATATATGGGGCCAAGTTTGTAATTTATTTCATAAAATTGATAAGAACTTATCAAATCTTCTACAAACCATCAAGAATTGGAGTTTCTCGGCCTTCCACAACCTGCTTATTAACAAAGCTTGGATCATCCTTCCTGGGCTCCTCCTTTGGTTAGTATGGAAAGAGATAAAAAATTTATTTTTCGATCCCCCTCCTCCATTGTGGATTAAGTTTGGTCACAAATTCTCCTAAAAACCAAATAAACTATCTCTCTATTCCATGGTCTACTTCAGACTGGACAGAATCCCCATAGGAGCTTCCCATTCTTACCAAGCTCAACCTTTCCCCTCCTCTTCCCTCCTATTCCCTGAGCTTTCAACCTATTCTCACCTCTCCACTCTCCTGGTCAAGGCCGTACTCCCAAGAGTCTAGGAGCTGAACGCTTCTCTTACTGCCCCATCCGGTCCGACTGGGCCATCTATCTGCTAGTTGTAATAGTGTGGGTGTAAAGAGAAGATTAGGAAGTCTCAGTTTGTCCATGATTTGTCTACTCATGATATTTATTGCTGCTCCTAAGTCAATGAGTGTGTTTTGAATTTCAATTCCATTGATGTGAATTTTGACAACTGGATTTCCTGGGTCAAGGTACTTTGGAATAGTAGTCTTACCCATCATAATATCTGCTATTTGTCCTACCAATTGAATTTTCTTGGTTTCTCTTATTCTTTTCTTTGTTGTCTTCATACTCAACTCCTTTATTGTTTTGGCTAAAATTGGGATTTCCTTGATGGCTTGCAATAATGGAATTTTAATGCAAACATTTCTCAATTCATCCAAGAAATCATAATTAGGCACCATTATTTTTTTTTTTACACCTTTGTCAATTTGTAATCTTTCCGGAAAGGGAGGTATAGAAGTAGATGTGGATGGTTGCTCTAATACTGGAGTTGGGCTTATTGGATCTTTTTGTTTCAGTTTTTCAATGTTTTGGCCTTGAAAGGATGTTTTTTCCTCAAGACTTTTATTAACCCGTAGGGAGTCTTCCTCATAATTATCTTGTTCTTGTATGATCACAGAAGGTTTCCTCTTCTCAAGTATCCTTCCAGACCTAAGTTGAACATCACTAAGGTCTAGAGGAGTAATTAAATAAGTTGGAAATTGTTGTCCTTCTATCATGTATGTATTCTGAGGATTCTTATTATTGGGGTTTGGTATGGGCTGAGCTGGTAATTGATTGGATTTTTGAGGGAATGGTAATGGAAGTGGTTGATTTTGATGAGGTTGGGTCAGATGATGTTGTTGAGAATTTTGTTGAAAATTTTGTTGAAGATTTTGAGGAAAATTTTGTTGAGGATTTTGAGGATAAAATTGTGGATATGGTGGAGAGGATGGTGGATACTGATAATATGGAGAGTATCTTCCATAGGGACCTTGTGATCCTTGTGCCCAAGCTTGAGATTGATTTTGAAATTGGGGCCAAGGTTGCTGCCAAGAATTCCAAGGTGGAGGTTGATTATACATTTGATCATGGAATCCTTGTGTCTGAGATCCCTGCCAAGGTCTTCTAGATACAAAGTTAAGAGAATCTGTGGGGTCTGTAGGAGTTTCTTCTTGAAAAACAGCCTTGAGACCAGGAAGAGAAGGACAATACTTAGTCTCATGTTTCTCAGAACAAATAACACAGGTTTCTACAACTTTTACATCTAGAGGACACTCTCTCAAGGCATGTTTCTTCCTACATTTGGGACAAAAGATTGCCAAAGCATCATATTCATCCTTCTGCTTGTTTTGTATCTTGAGGGTGTCTATTTGTTCACTAAGACTCCCAAAGATGTCAGATTTAAAATCATCAAGCATATGTCCTATTTCTGATCTACTTACTGTCCCAGAAGCAGATTTACTTGCCCTTGCAAGAGCAGGATCTCTTGGACCTTTGGCAGTTTTAGATTTCCCTCTGGAAAGGTTGATACATAACTCGGATATTTCAGGTAATGTGAGTTGTGATATATCCCCTTTTCCCATCATGTTAAGGATATCCAACCATTCATCCCTAATGGTTTTCAACAAAAGAGCTTTTAAAGTGTCTTGATCTAAGTTTTCCATTTGTGCCCTTTTGATGTTGTATTTAAATCTTTCCAACAAATCTTCTAAGTTTTCATCTTCTTTTTGTAACATCTTGAACACTTCTTCCTTATGGTTAACCGACATACAATAATCCAAGTATCTCTCTAGAAATGCTTGTTTCATGTCTTCCCATGTCCTAATGGAACTACTGTTTAAGCTCATAAACCACTTCAATGCTGCTCCTTTCAGAGTTGAGGGAAATAATTTCAATTTTTGAGCATTTTGAAGATAGTCATAAGTCCTACACAGCACTTCAAATTCGAACAAGAAAGTTTCAGGATCCTCAGTTTTAAGTCCATAGAAGTTCGGAAGGACAGAAGGTGAAATGTTTTTCATGGTTGTATTGGTTTCTTCATCAAGTATAGGGAACCCAAAAGAGCTTCCTATTCTACCTCTTCCTCCATCTGCACCTCTACCTCCTCTTCCTTCTTCTCCTCTACCTCTACCTCTACCTCCTCCAAATAATGTGTGTTCTCCATTAACAACTCCTCCTCCTCCTTCTTCTGCCATGGTTGACTCTCCTGTGGAAGTAGAAAGGTTTGTATCCTCAACAAAGGTTTTTGGATCCTCTTCTATGACAGGTTCAGTGGATGAAGTGGAAGGTTTCTCTAATGGAATAGGTGACCTTAGATCTTCTAGAAGTCCAGGATCAGTAAAGGATGGAAGATGGGTTTGAGTTGAAGGTGTACTAGCTCTGGATCTAGATGAAACAAGTGGTATTCTAGATGTCAAACTTCTGCCTCTGCTGCTTATAAATCTTCCCCTTGAATCTCTCTCCCTACGCATAAAATTGTTTTTGGATGCTAAGAAACAAAGGTTACCTAGTTTTCACTTCCCCGACAACGGCGCCAAAATGTTTAGTCTCAATCTAGTCTCCTAAACTGAGCTCATTTAATTGTCAACCAGGATTTGTAAACTGCTGAAGTGAAGTGTACCATATGTACCTAGGTGCTTGTTTCCTAATGCGTTGTGTGTAGTGTTTTGTGATGTTTTTGGTCTTTTATGTTGATTTATGATGTTTTTGGTCTTTTGAAGTTTTATGTTTTCAATGAAAATGCCTAGAAAACTAATGAAAAGAAATTGGTGGTCAAAAACACAGTTGAGCCTAATGTATGGAATGGAAAATGTAATCAAAAACACTGAAGCAACATCTAAACTATGACTGAATAGAAACAAGAGCTTAATGATGACTTCTTAAACAAATGACACAAACTAGACTTTGAGAAATGATCACTAAATATGCAAGTTTTCTAACTAGATAGTTAGACACTAATCATGATGCAACATTCTATTCTAAGCTCATCTATTTCATGACTAATTCCTAGTTCTATTCTGCAATTTCAATTGAAGGTCAGAGTCTATACTCCAAGAGTTATTGGTTTCTTTTCAGGGTAGTTCTGTTGAGGAAGAGCTCTGTTTATGGTGAGGGATATGCAGAGATATTTCAGACCTTATAATGATGTTATCTTCTGTTCCTAAGGTTATGGATCACTGATGGTTTTCAGAACAAAAAGATATTTGTAAATAATGAAGGTTGTCTTATGAATCCTATCAACTAAAGTGATCTACTGTGCAAAGGGTGACAATGTGACTATGAGATGTAAGTGCAATGAATTGATTTAAACATGAGCTTAAGATGCTTCTAAACTAGAACAATGTTAAACCATAAGCCATCATCAAACTTGAAACGAAGTAGCTAGACATGAATTAAATGCAAAATGAAACTCCGGAGCATTCTAACTAACATGCATTATTCTATGAAGTTACACAATCTGTTTGTTCATCATTAGTGATATTTTGGAAAAGTTCCTTCTTGTGGAAGAGGTAGAACAATTCTGACTGTGGACTTGTATGCAATTGAAAGCAAATGAACTCAAAGCAAATGAAAAACTTAGTTATCACATCACGGTCATATCTTGAACTTCTTAAGGATGTCTTGGAAGAATTTCTTCTTGTGGAAGAGTGATTAGAACAAGTGCAACTGTGATAGTGAAGACTAAAAACTACAACTAATTCCTATAATACTATAGCTATTCATCATTCATTGTTATGATCTGTTGGAAGAATGTATTCTTGTGAAAGAACTGGAATGAATATAACTACAATATCTAGTTAAAAACAAATACAACTCCTATCCTTCAGTACCATAGTCATTAAACATTCATCATTTTAATTTATTGGAAAAGTGTCTTCTTGTGGAAGAACTGGAACGAATATGACTACAGTAGCTAGTTAAAAACAAATACAAATTTAACTCCTATCTACAATACCATAGTCATTTAAACATTCATCATTTTAGTCTGTTAGAAGAGTGTCTTCTTATGGAAGAACTAGAATGAGTACGACTACAGTATATAAAACAAAACAACTACTAATTCAATATGCAGAACGTAAAGACAACTAGGAAAAACTTATCTAGTTTACGCAAAAGAAATCCGTTCAAGGGGCAGGGGCCCTCTACCACTTGACGGCATTCAACTCCAAATTAAATCACGCCTTCAATATAATTTTGTCTGCTCCATTAACGATGCAATAGTTTGAACATAATGCTCTGTGTCTTCAAAGACGTAACACAGAGTTTACACAAAATCTAGCAGCAAATCTAACACAAAATCTCTAACTAAGCTCTCGGCCTACTCAAGAGTTTATAAAGTAAATGCAAGTAACAATAATTACAATAATTTAGGAATGATGTCTTTCCTTATCCAAATCATTTTAGGAGTCTTTGAGGTGGCTGCGTGAAGGAGAAAAGACACCTGGACTATGACAGTCCTAGTAGGAGTCTTCCTTCACAAATGTGTTCCCACGTGCATAACCGTACCCAGAATTCATTTCCTCTTCCATGACGAGCAACACACCATGTAGGCACGACGTGGATCATGCCCATATGCGTTTTTCCTGAAGAGGCCACCTGGAACATACTCAAACATAAAGGTAGCTGCAGAATCGCCGGTTAGCTACGGAATGCCTGCATTCTGCAGCTAGTTCCGGTCAAAATGCTTAACAATGGCAACAATCACAAAATTCAACAAGTCAGTCATGTAAACCATTCTAGAAGTAAATTTAACTATTTTTATTGATCAATTGGGTTTAAAATGGAAATGGACAAGGGAAAAATGAGGTAAAATGAGGTGAAGGAAAGCACAAATTTGAGGCTCAACATACCCCCACTGCTGTCTCTTTGCATGTCCTCATGCAAATTATCCTATGAATTCAGAGGCTTCCGCAAGGACATCTAATCCCCTTCTTCTCCTTTGTCTGAAAGCTAGAGGCCTTCTGGGTTTCCTGATCACAAGTTTGAACCTGAGGTTTGTGAGTGCCCTGATCAACTTTTTGTTCCTTGTCTTCATCTTCTCATTGGTCCTCTCCACTTTGTCTATATGCCGGGATAAGTTTGAGTTCATGTCAGTCTTGATCTTGATTTGATCTTTGAGAATTTCATTCTCATTTTTGATGTGTCTATTCAACAATTCCAACTCATACCTATCCCTCCTTAATATATCAATTTCAGACAGTGGAGGACTGGGGGTTCTCTCTCTGCTTTCTGAAGCTGTTCTCTCTAAAGTTTCCACATAATCATAGATTTCCTGTTGAGCAGGATCAATCTCAGGGGTGCCTTCATAAAAATCTTCATCATCATCCTCTTCCATGGATGTTTCTTCATCTTCAATATTGATTACCCCTGTTTGTTTGATTGGTGTTTTCTTCAATTTTCCTTTTAATCTGTGGCTTCTCCTAAGCTGAGAGGACCCCTCTCCTTTCTCTATAACATATTCCTTGATTTTCTTCTCTTCCTTGAGTTGGCTCTTGATTCGAGTCAACTTCTCCAAAATGACTTCCTCACTGCTTTCTTGAACTGGTTTGTCAATTTTACCTTTTGAAGTCCTCCATTTCCTACTTCTCTTTGTGGGCTGTGGTTCAGGTGATAGTTCTTTTGTTTCTTCAAAATGATTTCTTATTAAGAAGTCATCCCATGTATCATTTGTTTTAGATAGATGATGCTCAATTAAAATTTTGACCAACCCATGATGATACAGGGTTGTCTCTAAAAACTGAACTCTTCTCTGAACACAGGAAGCCATTTTCTTCAGACTTTGATACAAGAAATATGGTAAATTCAAATCTTCTCCCAGAAAATGCAACATTAGTCTCATGTGGTAGACATAAAATGTCCCATATCTACCCTCACATGTAACAAATTTTTGTAAAAGAAGTAGTATATTTCTCCATTTGCTTTTCAATGCTGTACTGGGAATTCCTTTCTTAAACACACTAACATCCATATTTGGTGATTTTAAAATTTGTTTCCAGGAGTCATTGTGGAATTCCCTATTTTTAAACCATCTTTCTCCAGTTCTGGATAATCCTGTAGCCTCTGCTATAAAAACTTCAGTAACAGTAAACTTGACATCCCCTATTTCAACTTCAGTACCTTGGAATAATCTGGAAAATGTTTTGGTGACTTCCTTATGGAAGCCATTAAATTTTTCCAAGAATTGAAGCCATCCTATTTGTTGTAACATCTCCTTGCATTGTGGGTAACCTTCTAAATATTTTGATCCCACAGGCTCAGTCCTTACGATGAAACCCATGATGTTTTTCAATATCAAATTAATACTCTTCTCTACCCACAAAACAATGTCTTTTACTTTTGGATTAAAATGGCTTCAAGCTCTAAATGAAAAGGGCTTCAATTTTGGAATGACATACCTTTGATTTATAATAGCAACAGCTTCAAAACCTCTGGCTGGTATGCCTCTATTTGATAATGAAAAAAAAAAAAAAATGCCTTCGGAATCTCGGACTGATGTACTTCTGTTGAACTTTGGAGTGATATGAAAGCAATTTCAATTTTCGAGCTAATATGTCTCTGATAGACAGTGGTAGATGATTTCAAGTTTCTTTTTGTGCAATACCTCCGTCTTTGGTAACAGAAAGACTTCAAACTCAATCACTGAAAAACACTTCTGTTTCTAGTAACAACAGACTTCAAACTCAACCTCTGTCTCTGATAGCAAATGGTATGCTTCAAATTCAACACTACAACCTCTCTGTCTCGGGTAACAACAACTTCAAAACCAGTCACTACCACACCTCTGTCTTTGGTAATAACAGACTTCAAACTTCAATTACTACCACACCTCTGTCTTTGGTAGCAAAGTCTTCAATTTTAGCACCTCTGTCTTCTGGTAGCAACAGGCTTTAAACTCTATACGGCCACAATTCTGTGTTGACAGTGAGAGTGCTCCAAACTTCGTTCTCAGTGATATGCTATCTGTTCATTGAGTTCTCACACCGTTATGCTTCCAATTGACCTCTTCTGTTCTGCTTCAGATGATAATAATGCTTCCGCCTTCGGAATGGAATACTGGCTACGGAATGACGTTATGGCAAATGGTCACGGCATAGAGTGGTGGAGTGAGGTGGAGGATTGCATTAATGATTTGAGGAGACGGCGGAGGATTTACGACGGCAGGAAAAATCTTCATCATTAAATAACTTGGTTAAGAGTCGTGGGAAATTCAAATGCTTTGGCCGTTTCACCGCTTAAATGCTATCGGATAGAAAATTTGAAATGAAGGATTTTAATACAAGGTCTGTAGAGGGTTTGTTTGGTGTTTGATCAATAAAACAATTAAAACAACCTTTTGAATAATCCACAACTAAACTATGCTAAACTTTTATGAAGTGCCATCGTAATTTAAATTTGTTACCTCTGCCCTTTATTTGATGTTTGTGTAGCCTTTGTCTTCTCTGCTCATCTTTGGAGGAATCTTTCACAATTTTCTTGATATTTTTGATTCATGAATTCATTGGATCACTTTGTTGTAATTCTGATGTCTGCTGGTTGATGCCTTCAGGGTTTATAGCTGCGAAAAGACTGTCGGGCTGCAGAAAGGTTGATCAGCTGCAGAATGTCCACTGAGCTGCAGAATGTCCCTGTAGAACACTTTAATCATGAAAATGAAATGTTTCTGGAGGATGGGTGAAATGTGATGAAAATGGATGAAAATGGATGATGGATTATGATATGTATGGAGTGGATAATGGAATAAAATGGATTCAGTTCATGGAATGAAGGAACATAAGGGCTGTATTGCAATTCATGGCATATTTTATTCACTTGCAGCAAGATATCAAATTCTATGTTTTGACATGAAAATGAAGTGAATGGAAGATGGAGTGTAATGAATGAGATGTGGAATGGAGTGAAATGTGAATGATGGATGAGATGAAGTATGGATGGATAAGTGAATGGAGTGAGATGAAATGAATCATAAGTACTATGGCACTGAACTTATGATTTTTATAACAACTGCTTAGAAACAAAAATGGGAAAAGTTAGAGTGTCAGAGAAACTCTGATTTTCACCCTATCTTTTCTGTATAAACATGCCAATCAGTGATTGGTTTTCATGTTTATACCCTTATTTTTTTTTTATTTTTTTATTTTTTATTTTTTTTAAAAAGAGAAATGCTTCAGAAAATTTAATCAAGTTGATGAAGAAGAGAGACTCTTCTTCATTAACTTCACATCATTGTCTCCTTGGAACTTCTTGACAAACTCTTCTCTTGAGAGTGGCTTGTGGTATAGCTTCGGTCTATGGCCATTCACAAGAAAAGTGACCTCCTCTTCATCTATAGTTCTGATTTTTACTGCCCCATTATCAAAAATTCGAACAATTTCATATGGCCCAAGCCAATGTGTCTGAAATTTCCCTTGAAAATCCTTGAATTTTGAATCAAACAAGAGAGCCCAATCACCCTCTTTAAATTTCTTCTCCTTAATGTACTTGTCATGCCATCTAGCCCTTTGCTGTTGGACTAGACTTGTTTTCTGAACTGCATCTTGTCTGATCTCATCCAATTCATTAATTTGCTCCAGTCTATGCTTTTGTGCCTCCGTTAGATCAAGTCCTAGCTGAACTGCCATCTTGAATGTTTGAATTTGGAACTCTATAGGAAACAAAACTTGCTTCCCATAAACAAGCTCATAAGGAGTATGGCCTGTTGTGTTTTTCCATGTAGTTCTATAGGCCCACAAGGCTTCAGGAAGCCTATCTACCCAATCTCTTCTATGTAGATGAACAGTCTTTGTTAGGATTCCTTCAATGACTTTATTAGTAGATTCCACTTGACCATTTGCTTGTGGATGATAAGGAGTGGATGTTCTATGTCTGATTTTGTACTTCTCCATCATTTTCTCCACTAGCCTTGATGTAAATTGAGCTCCTTGATCTGTAACAATTTCCCTTGGGACACCAAAACGAGTAAAAATATCCTCAAAAAGAAAAGTAATTACAGATGATTCATTAGCAACAAGTAATGGCTTAGCTTCTACCCACTTAGTAACATAATCAGTGCAAACTAATATATATTTCTTTTGTCTTGATGGAGGACTAATAGGTCCTACAAAATCCAAAGCCCATTTTTCAAAAGGTTCAATGTGTACCTGAGGTTGTAATGGCATCTCACCCGAAGGAGAAGGTTTCCCTACCCTTTGGCAACTGTCACACCTTTTGACATATTCCCTTGCATCTTTAAACAAAGATGGCCAATAATATCCTAAGTTAAGGATCTTATAGGCTGTCCTCTTATCTGCAAAGTGTCCGCCACAAGGTTCATCATGACATGCCTTGAGAATTTCAGGCATCTCATCTTCACGAACACACCTTCTAATAATCAAATCTGGACCCGTCTTGTACAACTCATTAGCGACCCATGAATATCTTGCACTATCATTAATGATTTTTCTTTTATCCCTTGCATTCATAATTGAAGGAAATTTTCCTGAAACTAAATAATTAGCAATATCAGCAAACCATGGAGTTTGAGTAGAAACTGCAAAAAGATATTCATCAGGAAATTGATTTTCAACCGGAGTGTCATCTTTGATATTTTGAATTCTAGACAGGAAGTCAGCCACAGTGTTTTGTTTTCCAGGCCTATCTAGAATAGTAATGTTGAATTCTTGCAATAATAACAACCATCTTATAACTCTACCATTAGTGATTGATTTATTCATTAAATATCTAATGGCAGAATTATCAGTGTGAATAAAAGTTTCATAGTCTGTTATATAGTGTCTAAACTTGTTAATGGCATGAACAATAGCTAAAAACTCTTTTTCAGTTACAGTATAGTTTAACTCTGCAGGAGTCAAATTTTTACTGATATAATAGATGGCATAGGGAATTAAATCTTTCTGTCCCAATACTGCTCCCAGAGCTGTATCGGAAGCATCCGTCGAGATATGAAAAGGTAACTTCCAGTTAGGTCCCCTTAATATAGGTGCTTCAGAAATTTTGGTTTTCAGGGTTTCAAAAGCTAACTGGCAATCAGAAGTCCACTTAAATTCACAATCTTTGGAGAGTAATTTGAAGAGAGGAGATGCTATTTTGGTGAAGTTTTCTATAAATCTCCGATAGTACCCCGTAAATCCTAGAAAACTTCTTACATCTCTTTGACAACTTGGAATGGATAGGTTAGAAATAACTTCAACTTTCGCTTCATCTACTCTAATCCCATCCCCTGAAATGTGATGCCCTAAAACAATACCTTCAGTGAACATCATAAAACATTTTTCATGACTAAGAGAAAGGTTTGCTTCTTGACATCTTTTTAAGACCTTTTCCAAGTTTTCTAAAGCCTCTTCAAATGTATCCCCATAAACCGTAAAATCATCCATGTACACCTCTACACAGTCATGTATCAGATCAGAAAAAATTCCTAATACTGCCCTTTGGAATGTTGCAGGTGCATTGCACAATCCAAATGGCAATACTCGGTAGGCATAAGTACCCCAAGGACAAGTAAATGTGGTTTTATCTTGGTCTTCAAGTGCGACTTGGATTTGATTGTAACCACTAAATCCATCCAGGAATGAAAAGTACTTTTTACCTGCTAATGTATCTAATACTTGATCTATGAAAGGTAAGGGAAAATAGTCTTTAAGAGTAGCTTTATTCAGTTCTCGGTAGTCAACACACACCCTCCATTTTCCATTTTTCTTAGGTACAATTACTAAAGGGGAAACCCACCGACTATCTGAAATAGGATAAATGAAGTTAACATTTAACAATTTTTGTAGTTCTTCCTTGACAATTTCCCTAAGATTTGGATTCATCTGTCTTTGAGGTTGTCTAATTGGTTTGCAATTTGCCTCTATATAGATGTGATGAGTACAAGTCTTGGGACTTATCCCTTTCATGTCAGTGTATTCCCATGCATATGCAGAAGAATGTCTCCGTAATACTTTGACTAGCTCTTCTTGTTGAGATTTTTCCAGGTTTTTGTTTATGTTCAAGGTTTTGCCTGGAAAAATTTCACTTTTAGAACTGCCAAATTTGTCCATAGAATGAAGAGACATCTGTCTAGATGACAAGAACTCAATATTGGATCTCTCTTGAAATGATTCTTGTTTGTGCTCTGGAGAAGATTCAAAATTTTCTAGAGTATTCAGAATTTGATTATCTTCACTAATTTCTGAAATTGTGAAGAGTGGTTGCAAATATTCTTCATCCTCTATCCATTGAGTGTCATCTAGATCCGTAATTGTCCTAGCTGGAGGATATAAAGTGAATTTCTTTGTTGAACTTCCATCAGAAATATACATATCACCGGACCTACAACTAATAAAAGCATCAGCTGTAGCCAACCAAGGTCTTCCTAGTATGACAGGATGGCCTCCTAGATTATTCTTGGGTGTCAGGATCATGAAATCCACAGGGTACTCCCAAGAGTCTAGGGACACTGGAACGTCTTCTATTACCCCATCTGGTCTGATCACAGATCTATCTGCTAATTGTAATAGTGTGGGTGTAAAGAGAAGATTAGGAAGTTTCAGTTTGTCCATGATTTGTCTACTCATGATATTTATTGTTGCTCCTAAGTCAATGAGTGTGTTTTGAATTTCAATTCCATTGATGTGAATTTTGACAACTGGATTTCCTGGGTCAAGGTACTTTGGAATAGTAATCTTACCCATCATAATGTCTGCTATTTGTCCTACCAGCTGAATTTTCTTGGTTTCTCTTATTCTTTTCTTTGTTGTCTTCATACTCAACTCCTTTATTGTTTTGGCTAAAATTGGGATTTCCTTGATGGCTTGCAATAATGGAATTCTAATGCAAACATTTCTCAATTCATCCAAGAAATCATAATTAGGCACCATTATTTGTTTTTCTACACCTTTGTCAATTTGTAATCTTTCCGGAAAGGGAGGTATAGAAGTAGATGTGGATGGTTGCTCTAATACTGGAGTTTGGCTTATTGGATCTTTTTGTTTCAGTTTTTCAATGTTTTGGCCTTGAAAGGATGTTTCTTCCTCAAGACTTTTATTAACCCGTAGGGAGTCTTCCTCATAATTATCTTGTTCTTGTATGATCACAGAAGGTTTCCTCTTCTCAAGTATCCTTCCAGACCTAAGTTGAACATCACTAAGGTCTAGAGGAGTAATTAAATAAGTTGGAAATTGTTGTCCTTCTATCATATATGTATTCTGAGGGTTCTTATTATTGGGGTTTGGTATGGGCTGAGCTGGTAATTGATTGGATTTTTGAGGGAATGGTAATGGAAGTGGTTGATTTTGATGTGGTTGGTTCCGATGATGTTGTTGAGAATTTTGTTGAAAATTTTGTTGAAGATTTTGAGGAAAATTTTGTTGAGGATTTTGAGGATAAAATTGTGGATATGGTGGATAGGATGGTGGATACTGATAATATGGAGAGTATCTTCCATAGGGACCTTGTGATCCTTGTGCCCAAGCTTGAGATTGATTTTGGAATTGGGGCCAAGGTTGCTGCCAAGAATCCCAAGGTGGAGGTTGATTATACATTTGATCATGAAATCCCTGTGTCTGAGATCCCTGCCAAGGTCTTCTAGATACAAAGTTAAGAGGTTTTGTGGAATCTGTAGGAGTTTCTTCCTGAAGAACAGCCTTGAGACCAGGAAGAGAAGGACAATTCTTGGTCTCATGTTTCTCAGAACAAATAACACAGGTTTCTACAACTTTTACATCTAAAGGACACTCTCTCAAGGCATGTTTCTTCCTACATTTGGGACAAAAGATTGCCAAGGCATCAGATTCAGTCTTTTGCTTGTTTTGTATCTTGAGGGTGTCTATTTGTTCACTAAGACTCCCTAAGATGTCAGATTTAAAATCATCAAGCATGTGTCCTATTTCTGATCTACTTACTGTCCCAGAAGCAGATTTACTTGCTCTTGCAAGAGCAGGATCTCTGGGACCTTTGACAGTTTTGGATTTCCCTCTGGAAAGGTTGATACATAACTCAGATATTTCAGGTAATGTGAGTTGTGATATATCCCCTTTTCCCATCATGTTAAGGATATCCAACCATTCATCCCTAATGGTTTTCAACAAAAGAGCTTTTAAAGTGTCTTGATCTAGGTTTTCCATTTGTGCCCTTTTATGTTGTATTTAAATCTTTCCAACAAATCTTCTAAGTTTTCATCTTCTTTTTGTAACATCTTGAACACTTCTTCCTTATGATTAACCGGCAAACAATAATCCAAGTATCTCTCTAGAAATGCTTGTTTCATGTCTTCCCATGTCCTAATGGAACTACTGCTTAAGCTCATAAACCACTTCAATGCTGCTCCTTTCAAAGTTGAAGGAAATAATTTCAATTTTTGGGCATCTTGAAGGTAGTCATAAGTCCTACACAGTACTTCAAATTCGAATAAGAAAGTTTCAGGATCCTCAGTTTTAAGTCCATAGAAGTTCGGAAGGACAGAAGGTGAAATTTTTTTCATGGTTGTATTGGTTTCTCCATCAAGTATAGGGAACCCAAAAGAGCTTCCTATTCTACCTCTTCCTCCATCTGCACCTCTACCTCCTCTTCCTCCTTCTCCTCTACCTCTACCTCCTCTTCCTCCAAATAATGTGTGTTCTCCATTAACAACTCCTCCTCCTCCTTCTTCTGCCATGGTTGACTCTCCTGTGGAAGTAGAAAGGTTTGTATCCTCAACAAAGGTTTTTAGATCCTCTTCTATGGCAGGTTTAGTGGATGAAGTGGAAGGTTTCTCTAATGGAATAGGTGACCTTAGATCTTCTAGAAGTCTAGGATCAGTAAAGGATGGAAGATGGGTTTGAGTTGAAGGTGTACTAGCTCTGGATCTAGATGAAACAAGTGGTGTTCTAGATGTCAAACTTCTGCCTCTGTTGCTTATAAATCTTCCCCTTGAATCTCTCTCCCTACGCATAAAATTGTTTTTGGATGCTAAGAAACAAAGGTTACCTAGTTTTCACTTCCCCGGCAACGGCGCCAAAATGTTGTGCCTCAATCTAGTCTCCTAAACTGAGTTCATTTAATTGTCAACCAGGATTTGTAAACTGTTGAAGTGAAATGTACCATATGTACCTAGGTGCTTGTTTCCTAGTGCGTTGTGTGTAGTGTTTTGTGATGTTTTGGTCTTTTATGTTGATTTATGATGTTTTTGGTCTTTTGAAGTTTTATGTTTTCAATGAAAATGCCTAGAAAACTAATGAAAAGAAATTGGTGGTCAAAAACACAGTTAAGCCTAATGTATGGAATGGCAAATGTAATCAAAAACACTGAAGCAACATCTAAACTATGACTGAATAGAAACAAGAGCTTAATGATGACTTCTTAAACAAATGACACAAATTAGACTTTGAGAAATGATCACTAAATATGCAAGTTTTCTAACTAAATAATTAAACACTAATGATGCAATATTCTATTCTAGCTCATCTATTCCATGATTAACTCCTGATTCTATTCTGCAATTTCAATTGAATGTCACAGAGCCTATACTCAAAGAGTTATTGGTTTCTTTTCAAGGTAGTTCTGTTGAGGAAGAGCTCTGTTTATGGTGAGGAATTTGCAGAGATATTTCAGACCTTGTAATGATGTTATCTTCTGTTCCTAAGGTTATGGATCACTGGTGGTTTTCAGAACAAAAAGATATTTGTAAATAATGAAGGATGTCTTATGAATCCTATCAACTAAAGTGATCTACTGTGAAAAGGGTGACAATGTGACTATGAGATGTAAGTGCAATGAATTAATTTAAACATGAGCTTAAGATGCTTCTGAACTAGAACAATGTTAACTATAAGCCATCATCAAACTTTGAAACGAAGTAGCTGGACATGAATTAAATGCAAAATGAAACTCCGGAGCATTCTAACTAACATGCATTATTCTATGAAGTTACACAATCTGTTTGTTCATCATTAGTGATATTTTGGAAAAGTTCCTTCTTGTGGAAGAGGTAGAACAATTCTGACTGTGGACTTGTATGCAATTGAAAGCAAATGAACTGAAAGCAAATGAAAAACTTAGTTATCACATCACGGTCATATCTTGAACTTCTTAAGGATATCTTGGAAGAATTTCTTCTTGTGGAAGAGTGATTAGAACAAGTGCAACTGTGATAGTGAAGACTAAAAACTACAACTAATTCCTACAATACTATAGCTATTCATCATTCATTGTTATGATCTGTTGGAAGAATGTCTTCTTGTGGAAGAACTGGAATGAATATAACTACAGTATCTAGTTAAAAGCAAATACAAATTCAACTCCTATCCTACAGTACCATAGTCATTAAACATTCATCATTTTAGTCTATTGGAAGAGTGTCTTCTTGTGGAAGAACTGGAACGAATATGACTACAGTAGCTAGTTAAAACAAATACAAATTTAACTCCTATCCCACAATACCATAGTCATTTAAACATTCATCATTTTAGTCTGTTGGAAGAGTGTCTTCTTATGGAAGAACTAGAATGAGTACGACTACAGTAGATAAAACAAAACAACTACTAATTCAAATGCAGAATGTAAAGACAGCTAGGAAAAACTTATCTAGTTTACGCAAAAGAAATCCGTTCAAGGGGCAGGGGCCCTCTACCACTTGACGGCATTCAACTCCAAATTAAATCACGCCTTCAAGATAATTTTGTCTGCTCCATTAACGATGCAATAGTTTGAACATAATGCTCCGTGTCTTCAAAGACGTAACACAGAGTTTACACAAAATCTAGCAGCAAATCTAACACAAATTTTCTAACTAAGCTCTCGGGCCTACTCAAGAGTTTATAAAGTAAATGCAAGTAAAAATAATTACAATAATTTAGGAATGATGTCTTTCCTTATCCAAATCATTTTAGGAGTCTTTGAGGTGACTGCGTGAAGGAGAAAAGACACCTGGACTGAGACAGTCCTAGTAGGAGTCTTCCTTCACAAATGTGTTCCCACGTGCATAACCGTACCCAGAATTCATTTCCTCTTCCATGACGAGCAACACACCATGTAGGCATGACGTGGATCATGCCCATATGCTTTTTTCCTCAAGAGGCCACCTGGAACATGCTCAAACATAAAGGTAGCTGCAGAATCGCCGGTTAGCTACAGAATGCCTGCATTCTGCAGCTAGTTCCGGTCAAAATGCTTAACAATGGCAATAATCACAAAATTCAACAAGTCAGTCATGTAAACCATTCTAGAAGTAATTTTAACTATTTTTATTGATCAATTGGGTTTAAAATGGAAATGGACAAGGGAAAAATGAGGTAAAATGAGGTAAAGGAAAGCACAAATTTGAGGTCACCAACCATGTCCTTGAGATTAGAAGAAACTATATCCATGGCCTCATAATGTAATTATCATCCATCAAAGTGGAAAAACCTTCCCTAAGAGAACCCCTTTTTGGTTATTTTGGAGTATCAAGGCCACTAGACCAAATTCTTCCAACCCTAGGTCATTGACTCTACTATTTCTTATGTTTCAGTAGGGGTAGTGTCTTCCTGGTGTTCTAGGATTTCTTCTGCCCTTACTTATTTTTTTGGAGTAGCAGGGGTTTGGGTGGTGGTAGGAAGGTATCATGTCCTCTTCTTTCCTGGAACACAGGGGGGCCTATTTTGATGCCCTTTTTATCTCAACGTCAATATCACTTTCCTTCTATGGTGTAATAGAATTTGTCTCTTCTTCCTTAATATGAATTAGTAGGTACTTTGTAGCCAAGGGATTCATGAAACTATATTCTTCCTCCTTAGCAATTGCAATGGGTTGAGTCACACAACATTGGGCTCATTTAGTGAAGTTGCAACCATTGGAGTTGCAATGACTTATTCCCGGGATTTTCTTGCTTTTTTTAGAGCTTGTACCATGAGTAACCTAATAAGGCCATGGTGAGAGATGAAATATCTTTGTATGTTTGCTTTTTTTTCATGGGCTTCCTTATTTTGCAGGGACTTGAGTAGGAAGTACGACATATTGACATTATGATAGTGTCTAATATGGTCAAGGAAAAAAATGTGCTAAAAGTACACAATCCCATAACATCTCCAACAAGTGATGTTACCAAACTCTTTCCTAGCTCTACAATTTGTTGCAAAATTTCAAGCTTAGATTTTTGTTTTGAGTACCACTACTCCACTTCATGAGGAAGCTTAGTTACTTTAGTTGGAGTCTCTTCTCACTTATACCATAACTCCAACAACTAAAAAACAAATGTCCCTAAATGAAGGAAAACTCTAGTGTTATATCACCATCATAACCATTGAACCTATGCACAGATTCCATCCATCCTTCCTATTGAAAAATAACTTGAACGTGGTCGAAAGAACCTAGGATCACTACTTCAATGGATTCATTATATATAAGCAAACCTCCCATGGTACCTGTAGCTATTTTTCTCTTGACTATCACTGTTACAAGAGAAAAATGGAAATTTGAAAATTTTTGGGAGGTAGTTTCCAATTTTAGTGCAGAGTGATGAGTTTAATGGTTTTCAATAGATGAGTTATAATTTGGGAATATGATGTAAAGGAATTATGGTAGGAGGTAAAGATATAACTATTCTTTCAACTTTAAGACTCATTCATTATGAAATAAGTTGGAAAAATTACTTATCATATCTTAACTTAGCAGCTCCTCCTTCGCACAATCAATTGAGTTGATATTTGATACACCCCTAGTAAACTGATTGGTATAAAAACTAACCAAGTGCCTAGCATATTTGCTGATAGGTGGTTGAGAGAATCCCTTGGGCTAGCAGTTGCATCAATAACTTTCTCTATAGGAGAATTACTCTCTATCAAAAAAACAAAACCAATGGTCAGTTGCGTGATGGAAAAAACAGACACAAATAAAATGGCAGTTCATTGACAATTAATACATAATATTTAATATAAATACCAATTGAAAGCAACTTTCGAAATTGGGTAGTTTCTCCAAGTTGCAGGTTAGGTTCATCAGACCATACTCTTTCAACCATAGCAGGAAGACTCTCCAACTGCAAAAACAAAAAAACAAAAAAGTAATAAAAAAACGAAACAAAATGTCAAATAAGGTCATCATAGATGCCACGACATAGTTTTACATATTCCTCTAAGCCAAATGAAGCACCTATACTGTCAGAAACCTAGTGAATTGACTATGGCTCAAAGTTTTTATTGAAAATTAAATATTAGTTTTAGCATTCACTAGATACATAAAGGAACGTCTCAGCTGTCTATAAATTCACTAGATAGTGTGTTTATAATGTGGCAATGATACCAATGAATAAATGGTAAGAGGTTACCATGGTTTAATGTAGACTCTCTAACCCAAAGCCTACACGATCTCCTTGAGATTCAATTTGCATCATCTCAATATTATCTATAGCCTGAAAAGTAGAAACCAAAGTTAATAGAAAATTTTGCGAAAAGAAATATAATAAACATAATAAATATGCTTAATGAAAAGCTTAGATACCTATGTCACGACTGGAACCTGAAAAGAAATAATCTCTTCAAGCAGCCCTTGATGTGTAGCACATACATCGAAAATTCAATAATGTTAAGATCCACACCATATAAAATTATGTTCATCTTAAAGTCACTTGAAATTTAACGTAAAAATCTAGATAGATAATACTTGTGAGACCACTTGAACATATGAAGGTATCATGTCTTCAGGAAGCCCTTCATGTTTAGCGCTAACCTGAAAATTCCATAATGTTAAGACTCATACCATATAAAATTATGTGACATAAATTCATTTTCAATTTGATGTACAAAAATATAGATAGATAGTAATTAATGTGGCACATGTACATGATCGTGTCCATGATCTACAAAATGAGGATCAGGTGCATAACAACGTTGTTCTAAGAATGTTGTAAATTGCATACGTTAAATAAATATATTGGCGTAAGTTTTTGGATACTAAATGTATATACACCAAAAAAACATGTTACATGCACTCTAGCTCATCTTATAAATGTGTATTTTAAAATAGATCAAAACATGCTTATACATACCTTGCCCATGGTGTGCATTTGTTGTCTAATGGCTTGCTCATAGTGGTCTCTACATGAGGATGCATACTCCAGAAGCTCATCTCGCTCCATCTCCCTCAACACGTCATCTAGAATACTCACAAATGAATGAACTCCTGCACTAGATGAAGGTTTGCTTGTCTTGTTGAATCCTTATTTAAACTGAGAGGGGGGGGGTGAATCAGTTTAACACATACATGAGCTTTTTAAAACTTTTCATTAAGCTTATTTACAACTTAACTTTATAAACAACTTAATATGTGAACAGTCTTAATATGAAGCAAAAAGTATTAATATAATGTTACAACAAGATTATTATGAGAGCATCAAGCATTAAGCAGAATGATTAGAACATATCAACACATAGGAAACACACACAGAGACAACATATATAAGTGGAAACCCATAAAGGGAGAAAACCACATCTTATTATTGTTTTGATGCAAAGGCAAGCTCCAACTCCCTCTCACCATTGATTTTCTGCAGGCACCAACCTACAGGAGGCCCAACCTACCTAGTTAACCGACATTCAAGCTTCAACTTGATAGGGAAGCTCCAACTTCATTCAATCAAAAGAAAATAAATGCCGATTTACCTCGATATCAATCTGTTTCTTAGAATCTCTTTCTCGTCTCTTTTTCTATCTTCACCTCTTTCATACCTCTACATTCTTTCTATCCCTCTCTTCGCATACTTCATTTATTCTCTTTTTGTGTCAGCTTTGCTCTCATAAGAGTTCGTATTCCACAGGGAATTCAAAGTGAATAGCCCTGACTCTTTGCATTCTACCTCCTCACTTCTTTTTCCACCTCATTCAGAAAATCTCAGCAATTTATACAACTTTCAATTTTACAATGGATTTTTATTTCTTACGGAGACTTGCCAGTGCATCACAAACAATATAAACCAATCAAAAATGTACACATTCAGTTACAGTGTGAATTACAGATCAACTCATTCATTTTTGGATCATCGTGTGTTTGTCTTTTCTGTGACTGTGTCTATCTTTTTCGGCTCTGCTTGCTCTCTTGTTCATTGTCGTGGTGTAACTACTGCATATATGTAACAGCGCTTTTTATATAGTGCCATTCAACTCTCGGCGTAATAATAAAGTCATTTTTAGCACATAAAATTCCTGTTCAATATAATGCAAATGCCTCTCGGAGCCATAATAAAAGACCCTTTATCATGTCGCCCTTTCAAAGCCCACCTTCCAAAATTTTCTATGCTCTGATGCAATGAGCCTCTCCGTAGTTTTCGATTGCAATTGATCGCACCGGAAGCTTTATTAACCTGCTCCACTAAAGGTTTATGCCCGATGCGATGGTTCACTGTTCACTGCACTTCACTGCGCCGATGCAATTGGAGTTCTCCGATGCGATTGACAAAGGCCCCACCATGTAGTCAAACAGCTCATATCCGTCGTCCATCCTTCATCAAATCCGATGGCTATCATTCGATCACTTAATCGCAATCAGAACTTTCAGTTGTATGTTACTCTTTCACCTCCGATGCGATGAATTACTCCGAAGCACTTTAAGGCGGAACTCAAACAAATATGAGACTCACCGTTTATAAATGAATCGGGTCCGCTATCTCAATCGGAACTTTTATCAACACGTTCCGCTGCCATAATTTTCTCCAATGCGATTCATGACTCAGGTCCCACCATATACTGCTTTGTTTTTTTTAAGCCCGAATAATAGAACCCTTTTTTATTTCAATATCGTGCACAATAATACATATGCTTCATATTATAACCTTGGTCCCTTGTACATAAAGTGCTACATATATATATATATACTTTGCCGCATCATCCTTTATGTATCCTTCAGCTTGGGTTAAGCTTCTCGAAATTTTTGTAGGAGGGGTCCCACACTACACATATAATATCCTCCGTCAACATTATATTAAGTCTTTGACTCAAACTTAAACCCAGCACTAATATATGTAGTAATATAACCTTTCGGGTTCCAGAGTTATTTTAACTCGCCTTGTTTATAATGATATAATGCATTGTCTAAAGTTTGGGTTACCTCTTCATCAATCCGCAACATAGTCGGGGTCCACAGTTAATATATATAAATAATTCAACCATTCAGCATTTTCTCCAATGGTTAATCACTAACCATTAACGCGATACTCCAACTGGGCCCACCACAACTTGTATCCACATATACAATGTTTTATATGCCTTTAATTAAACACGCAAGCATTTATAACCTTTCAACCATGGCTTATAACATTAACCCAACACTTCATAATGTATTGCATTCACAGGCATGTAACTTACTTTTAGGCCATATATTAAACTCAAACCTTCATGTAACTATACTTGGGCCCACAGTATCCCTTTGCACTCACAATACAGTTTATATAATCCCCGACGCATATGGAAGGCCTTTCAGACTTTATACTACAACTCTGAATTAAAATAACCGTCGAGCCCACACTGCTTTGTTATTTACCTTCCGCATGTTTATTAACTTTCATAATACACATAATACACAGGATTTATTATAATACTTTGCATAGATTAAGTCCCAACGCTAACTTTTATAATGTTCGGGCCCCACCGGTTACAACTCTTTTCAACCGAGGTTTGACTTTGGTGTATGAATCGACCACCAGCATATTGTAAAATGAAACACTTATAATAATATTTTTGCCATATACATGTAACCCAGACCTAAAAATAAGGCCAGCACCAACACACAATGTTTCGGGCCCACATATTAACAAACCTCACGCATCCGATGGTAGGTGGAGTGTCGCATTCAAATCAATGATCCGACGGACAAAATGCAATTTCGCGTTTTTTATTGGTCTGAGTTTTAATGCTTCAAAATGATGCGAAATTCGCGGTTTTCAAATACTACCCAAATACACGTGTCCTGCTCCGACGTGTATCGCATTTTTATTTCGAAATCTATTTACCACTTTTAAAAAGTCTGAACCCGCTAGTTTCTCATCTCTGGGTTTACTGTACACGCTCACGGTTTTGCTCTTGACTCCGGGTTCCAGTTCTCATAATTTTTAACTCTTATTAAAAGAATTTCATTTTCGCTCCTGTTTCCTCTTGCGTTCTCAACATTACAATACAGTGCTTCCATATGTTGAACGCCCGACTCCATTAGGTTTTCACTGTGTAATTTCGGCACAATTTCGGTTCCTCTCTTGGTTATGTGCCCTTACTGTTTCACCTCTGTTATTCTTTGTCTATACCTCTGTTATTCTCTGTCTCTGTCTCTGTATTCTCTGACTCTGTTTCACTGTGCTCTCTGTAACCTTTCTCTCCTGCTCGACCGTTTCATCTCATGGCTCTGCCTCTATATTCTCTATCTCTACATCCCCTATCTTGTGCATGACTATTTTACTGTGTTACTGTACTCTGTACTCTATCTCAGCATCCTCTTCTTTTACTGCCTTGCTTATTTTGCTGCTGCTCGACCCTCTCTGCATCTTGCTGCCTCTTTTTCTCTCTCTCTTCTATGTTGTCTCCTTTTCCATCTCCTTTTCCATCAATGAAAACATTTCCAACAGTATCCCCCTTTGGCATTGATGGCAATACACTTCCTCTGCTTGCCTTTTAGGACCCTTTCTTCTATTGCTTGCTTTTCCTCCCCCTTTGGCATCAATGGAAAAGGGTTGGTTATTTCCCAGTGTGCTTTTAAATCTCGTCCATGTTGCTCTGATCTTGAGGACCTGTTTCATGCTTTGTCTAGTTGCTCTGGCCTTTTTGTAACTCTCTTTGTCCACTGATCTCCCCCTGGAATGATGTCTTCTTTTCTGTTCTCCCCCTGGAATGAAGATTTCTTTTTTTGCCAGAGAGTAGTATTTGAAGACACTACCCCTAGTTTGTTTCTCAAATATTCGAATGGCTCTCTAGTAAGAGGTTTTGTGAATATATCTATTGTTTGTTCTTTTGTTGGCACATATTCCAACTTTACTACCTTCTGTGCTACTTGTTCTCTTAGGAAATGGTACTTGATTGGGATGTGTTTAGTCTTTGAATGAAGTACAAGATTTTTTGATATACTTATTGCACTTGTATTATCACATTTGATAGAGATAGGTTCATCAATGCTTACCTTCATGTCTTGGAGGGTTTGTTTCATCCACATGACTTGTGTGCAACATGCTACTGCTGCTATGTATTCTGCTTCTGTTGTAGATAGACATATAGATGTTTGTTTCTTGCTTAGCCATGCCACCAGACTTTTTCTCAAGTAGAATGCACCTCCACTTGTGCTTTTCTTGTCATCCACATAGCTAGCCCAATCTGCATCTGTATATGCTGTCAAATTGAAGCTCTTGCCTTTTGGATACCATAGCCCATACTGTACAGTTCCTTGTAGATAAATAAATATTATTTTGACTGCTAGAAGGTGATTTTGCTTTGGTGTTGCTTGATATCTAGCCACAAGTCCTACTGCCAACATGATGTCCGATCTTGATGCTATTAGGTACAGTAGACTTCCTATCATGGATCTGTAAATTCTTCGATCTATATCAGCAGATCCATCATCAGCACATAGCTTGCATCCAGTGATCATGGGGGTTGACACAGGTTTGCAGTCTTCCATTTTGAAATTTTTCAACATCTCTTTTAAGTATTTTTCCTGTGAGATAAATGTACTTGTGTTCTTTTGCTGAATTTGAAGTCCTAAGTAAAAGGTGAGCTCTCCAATCATAGACATCTCAAACTCTGATTTCATCTCTTCAGCAAATCCTTTTGCTAGCTCATCTTTGTTGCTTCCAAACATAATGTCATCAAAATATACTACAACAATCAGGAGCTCATTTTCATGGGCTTTTATGTATAGATTGTTGTCTACTCCTCCTCTCTTAAAGCCTTGTTTTTGCAAGTACTTATCCAGCCTTGAGTACTAAGCATGAGGAGCTTGTTTCAGTCCATATAGATCCTTCTTTAGTCTGCACACATAGTCTTATTTATCTTTTAGTGAGAATCCTTCTGGTTGTTCCATGTAGATTTCTTCTTCTAGATCTCCATTCAGGAAGGCAGATTTCACATCCATTTGATATACCTTGAAGTCATGGTAGCATGCAAAGGCTAGAAAAATTCTGATAGCTTCCATTCTGGCTACAGGGGCAAATGTTTCATCGTAATCAAGACCTTCAATTTGTGAATATCCCTTGCAAACAAGTCTGGCTTTATTCCTGATTGCCTATCCTTGCTCATTCATTTTATTCTTGAATACCCATTTTGAGCCTATGACATTTTTCTCGGTGGGTCTAGGAACTAATTCCCAGGTATTGTTCTTCTCAATTTGGTTCAATTCTTCATTCATAGCATTCACCCAATACTTGTCCTTGCTGGCTTCTTCAAACTTCTTTGGCTCTATTTTTAATAACATAGCTATGTATACCTCTTCTATCTGTTCAGTTAGTTGCCTTCTTGTCTGGAATCCTACACTCTTGTCCCCAATGATTTGATCCTCTGGATGGTTCTTTTGGGTGTATCTTGAGGGGGATTTCGAGATCAGTTCAGCATATTCTG
The DNA here is from genome assembly GCA_034641835.2 of Pinus albicaulis. Classification (NCBI taxonomy): domain Eukaryota; kingdom Viridiplantae; phylum Streptophyta; class Pinopsida; order Pinales; family Pinaceae; genus Pinus; species Pinus albicaulis. The sequence goes on from CM076569.1 coordinate 492,279,260, forward strand.
TTGTCTTGCTTATTTCATCATCATCTTGGTTCTCTTCTTCATAGTCTTCTGGAGGATTGCTGCAACCTATACTTCTTGTCTTGTTTGGCATTTTTTCATCAAATTTTACATCAATGCTTTCCACAATTTTTTGAAGAGTTTTGTTGTAGCACCTGTAACCTTTACTCTTGGAATCATATCCTAAAAAAATCCCTTCATCTGCTCTTGCATCAAACTTCCCCAGATTTTCATCATTATTATTTATGTAACACTTTCTTCCAAAGACTTTATAGTTCTTGATTGAAGCTGGTTTACCATGCCATAGTTCATAGGGAGTCTTGTCACTGCTTGGCCTTAAATGAGCTTTGTTAAGGATATGCACAGCTGTGTGTACTGCTTCTGCCCAGAAGGTTTGAGGAATGTTACTCTCTTGCATCATGGATTTGGCAATTTGTTGTACAGACCTATTTTGTCTCTCTGCCACTCCATTCTGTTGAGGTGTCCCTACAATAGTAAATTGTTGCTTTATCCCATGTTCATTGCATAGGTCTGCAAAGTCATAGTTTGTGAATTCACCTCCTCTATCTGATCTGATGCACTTTAGCTTGCATCCTGTTTGATTTTCTGCCAATGCCTTGAATATTTTGAATTTCTCAAGTGCTTCCGATTTATATTTGAGAAATGCAACCCATGTCATTCTTGAGAAATCATATAAGATCATCATGAAGTAGGATTCTCCACTTGGTTTTTTAGTTCTTGAAGGTCCACACAGGTCCATGTGTACAAGTTGAAGTGGCCTACTTGTTGATAGCTCATCTTTGGTCTTAAAATATGTACAGGTCTATTTGCCCAATTGGCAAGATTTGCATATGGTATTTGAAGGCCTTTTTATTGCTGGCATATCTCGGATTGCTTTCTTATTGCTCAGTCTGATGATATGGTCGAAGTTAAGATGTCCCAATATCCTATGCCATAACCATGACTCCTCCAGTTTGCTAAGGTGGCAAGCTTCATTCTCTTCTTTTACTACGTAGACATTACTCTCGGTTCGAACACCTTTGATCATAGTCTTTCCTAAGGTGTTTGATCTAACTTCACAGTCTTGTGCTCTAAAAAGAACTTCACAGCATTTGTCACACATTTGACTGACACTTAGCAGATTTGCTTTTAGCCCATCCACAAATAGTACATCTTGGGCCTTTCCTCTACCATTATCTAGGTTGATTGTTCCTTTTCCTTTGATTTTTCATGCTTTATCATTGCCAAAAGTAACATTTCCATATTTCTTTTCATCAAGGTTATAAACTTGCTTCTATCTCCAGTCATATGTTTTGAGCAGCCACTGTCTAAATACCATTGGCTTTTCAGGTCTTGAGAAGTTAGAGCCAAGTCACATTTATTCACCTTCTTTTTCCACTGGAAGCATCCTTTTGTTTGGTACCTTTTGTGAGATGATGAACCACATTCTCTAAGAGGACATTTGGAAGGCATATGTCCAATTTTATTGCATGCACAACATTTGATCATGATTTTTGTAGAATTGTGAGTATGAGTAAAATCTCCATGATTCATAAACCTCCTTGAGGTGTTGAACATCAATATTTGTCCATATTTTCTGCACTCAATGATTTTATCGCCAAATTCCTTACAATAAAAACAGAAACCATAGAAACTATTTTCATACCTAATGTGAGGTTGACTTCTCCATTTGTTTTCTTGAGATAGTCTCTTCACTGTTTGCATCCTTTGCTGGTTTGAATTAATCCTCCTTGTAGGATAGTATGCAGCAATATGTCCCAACTTGTGGCAGGCATAACAGGTGGCATTTTTCATAGGAGGGAAGAATCTTCTTTGATGGCTTCCAATTTTGACATACTCAGGGGTATATGAGCCTTTTTCTGTTGGCTGAGTATTTATTTCTTTCTTTGTTATTAGAGGTTCCTTCTGGTTTCTGTATCCTTTATTGCATGTTTCTTCTTTTGTAGGAATCATTTGACCTGCTTCATCAGCCTTATTTGCTTTTACAAAAACAATATTTTTGTTTTCCTTTTCTTTGCCTTTACTTGATTCTCCTTCATAGCCTATCCCGGTTTTTATCAGAGGAGATCTTTGAGCATCCAGGATTTTGTTCAACTTCCCAGAGCTTGTCATTTGAGAAGAGTTTATAGACACTTTCCTTTGGGAATTTTCTAATTTCTTCCTCAGACATACTACTTCTTCTTCCAACTTCTCTTGTTCCTAAGTTTTATCCTTGATTTTCTTAAGTAACATGCCTTCTATCTTCTTGGCTTCTTCAAGCTCTACTTTCAACTGCATGAGGACTTCTAAATTTTTTTCTTCTCTTACATACTTGAGGAGAATGTCTTTTTGTTCTCTGCACTTCAGTTTGAGTCTGTCAATCCCCTCCAGGGCACTTCTTAGCTTCCCCTCAAGATCAACTTCACCTTCTTCTTCTTCATCTTCTATAAAGAGTCCTTCAAGTTCTTCTATGGCCATCAATAAAAATTCAGAGGTTCCTTCTTCACTTGAGGGTTCATTTGAGTCCTCAGATGCACTGCTGTCTTGTTGAGCATAGAAATATTTTCTATTGAATTTCTTTCCTTTCTGCCAGTTCCTTGATGTAGTTTTCTCTGATTCTTGAGCCTGATTCCTTGCTTTCTTATGAGGACACTTAGCAGCATAGTGTCCAACTCTTCCACAGTTAAATAATTTGAATGGAAGTTTACCTTTATATTTATTAGATCCTCTATCTAGTTTCTTGACAAATTTGGCCTCTTCTTCATCAGAGCAAGAGCATATATCTTCATTTTCTTCTTTCCTATTTTCTATTTTAAAATCTGCCTCCCTCGCACTTGGCCTCTTCTGTGGGAGTCTCATCTCATAGGCTGTTAGATTTCCAAGTAACTAGTTCCTGGTCAAGGTTTCCCAATCAGTTGTTTATTCTATGGCAGAAAACTTAGGGTTAAAGCTGGGTGGAAGAGATCTCAAAATATTTTGAACAATCACAGCTTCTTTTATGGTTTCCCCTAGAGCTTTCATGTTATTTACTATTTCTGCAACCCTTAAAAAGAAGTTGGCAATATCTTCATCATCATTCATTTTTAAATTTTCAAATTGGGCTCTATAGACTTGAAGTTTGGCAGTCTTCACCTTCTTTTATCCCTCATGGATGTTCTATAGAGTGTCCCACATCTCTTTGGCAGTCTTGCTGTGCATTACTTTGATAAATTCTGCCTCACACAGTCCATTTAGGATTGCATTCATGGCCTTTGCATTGGCTAAAAAAACTTGTTTAGCTTCTTTCTTTGAGTCAGTTACCTTTGGGGTATATACAAATTCCACAACAGCCCAAAATTCTATTCCTAGAGACATTATGTATGCTCTGATTCTGATTTTCCAGAAGGCATAATTAGCACCGGTGAAAAAATGGGCTTTATTGGTTGAGCTTCCTTCTTGACTAGCCATCCTAGGAACCTAGTATCTCCTTTCAATTGTTAAACTGGTCCAAAAGGAACCGACTCTGATATCAATTGTTGAATCCTTAGTTAAACTGAGAGTGGGGGGGGTGAATCAGTTTAACACATACATGAGCTTTTTAAAACTTTTCGTTAAGATTATCTACAACTTAATTTTATAACCAAATTAATATGTGAACAGTCTTAATATGAAGTAGTATGTATTAAGATAATGTTACACCAAGCTTATTATGAGAGAAGCAAGCTTTAAGTAGATTGAGTAGAACATATCAACACATAGGCACAACTTCCTCATTCAATCAAAAGAAAATAATTGTTGATTTACCTGAGATATCAGCTCTATTCTGTAGCATCTCTTTTTGCTCCTCTTTGTCTTATCTTCTCTGCCTCAATTCTTCATACTCTTCATTATCTAACCTCTCTCTGCATATCAATGTGATATGATTTATACAGTTTGCCTCATAATAGTTCGTATTCCACAGGGAATTCAAAGTGAATAGCCCTGACTCTTTGCATTCTTCCTCCTCACTTCTTTTTCCACCTCATTCAGAAAATCTCAGCAATTTATACAACTTTCAGTTTTACAGTGGAGTTTTATTTCCTACGGAGACTTGCTGGTGCATCACAAATGATATAAACCAATCAAGAACGTACACATTCAGTTACAATGTGAATTAAAAATCAACTCATTCAGTTTTGGATCACCGTGTGTTTGTCTTTTCTGTGACTGTGTATGTCTTTTTCGGCTTTGCTTGCTCTTCTGTTCACTGTTGTGGTGTAACTGCTGCATATATATAACAACGCTTTTTATATAATGCCATTCAACTCTCGACGTAATAATAAATTCGTTTTTAACACATAAACTGCCTGTTCAATATAACGCAAATGCATCTCGTAGCCATAATAAAAGACCCTTTAATACATAAAATTCCCTTTCAGGGCCACCATCCAAAATTTTCTTATGCTCCGATGCGATGAGCCTTCTCCAGAGTTTTTTTATTGCGATTGATCGCAATCGCAAGCTTTATTAATCTGCTCCACTGTGTTGGCTTGTTCTGATGCGATGGTTCACTGTTCACTGCACTTCACTACGTTGATGCGATTGGAGTTCTCCGATGCGATTGAAAAAGGCCCCACCATGTAGTCAAACAGATCATATCCGCCGTCCATCCCTCAGCAAATCTGATGGCTATCATCTAATCACTTAATTGCAATCAGAACTTTCATTTGTATGTTACTCTTTCACCTCCGATGCGATGAATTTCTCCGATGCACTTTAAGGCGAAACTCAAAAAAATACGAGACTCACCGTTTATAAATGAATCGGGTCCGCTATAACAATCGAAACTTTTGTCAACACGTTCCGCTGCCATACTTTTCTCCGATGCGATTCGTGACTTGGGTCCCACCATACACTGCTTTGTTTGTTTTAAGCCCAAATAATAGAGCCCTTTGTTCTTTCAATATCGTGCACAATAATACATATGCTTCATATTATAACCTTGGTCCCTTGTACATAAAGCGCTATATATATATATATATATATATATATATATATATATATACTTTTCCGCATCAGCCTTTATGTATCCTTCATCTTGGGTTAAGATTCTCAGAATTTTTGTAGGGGGGGGTCCCACACTACACATATAATATCCTTCGTCAACATTATATTAAGTCTTTGACTCAGAATTAAACCCAGAAATAATATATGTAGTAATATAACCTTTCGGGCTCCATAGTTATTTTAACTCGCCTTGTTTATAATGATATAATGCATTGTCTAAAGGTTGGGTTACCTCTTCGTCAATCCCTAACATAGTCGGGGTCCACAGTTAATATATATAAAAAATTCAACCATTCAACATTTTCTCCAATGGTTAATCACTAACCATTAACGCGATACTCCAACTGGGCCCACCACAACTTGTATCCACATATACAATGTTTTATATGCCTTTAATTAAACATGCAAGCGTTTATAACCTTTCAACCATGGCTTATAACATTAACCCAACACTTCATAATGTATTGCATTCATGGGCATGTAACTTAATTTTAGGCCATATATTAAACTCAAACCTTCATGTAACTATACTTGGGCCCACAGTATCCCTTTGCACTCACAATACAGTTTATATAATCCCCAACGCATATGGAAGGCCTTTCAGACTTTATACTACAACTCTGAATTAAAATAATCGTCGAGCCCACACTGCTTTGTTATTTACCTTCTGCCCATTTATTAACTTTCATAATACGCATAATACACAGGATTTCGTATAATACATGGCGTAGATTAAGTCCCAATGCTAACCTTTATAATGTTCAGGTCCCACCAGTTACAACTCTTCTCAACCGAGGTTTGACTTTGGTGTATGAATCGACCACCAGCATATTGTAGCATGAAACACTTATAATAATATCTTTTCCATATACATGTAACCCAGACCTAAATATAAGGCTAGCGCCAACACACAACATTCGGGTCCACATATTAACAAACCTCACGCATCTGACGATAGGTGGAGTGTCGCGTTCAAATCAATGATCCGACGGATAGAATGCAATTTCACATTTTTTATTGGTCCAAGTTTTAATGCTTCAAAATGACGTGAAATTCACGATTTTCAAATACCACCCAAATACACATGTCCTGCTCCAACATATATCGTGTTTTTATTTTGAAATCCTTTTACCACTTTTAAAAAGTCTGAACCCGTTGGTTTCTCATCTCCAAATTTACTGTACACGCTCACGGTTCCGCTCTTGACTTCAGGTTCCAGTTCTCATAATTTTTAACTCTTATTAAAAGAATTATGCTTTTGCTCCTGTTTCCTCTTTCATTCTCGACATTAAAATACAGTGCTTCCATATGTTGAACGCCTAACTCCATTAGGTTTTCACTATGTAATTTCGGTTCCTCTCTTGGTTCTGCGCCCTTACTGTTTCACCTCTGTTATTCTCTGTCTCTGTTATTCTCTGTCTCCGCCTTTGTTATTCTCTGTCTCTGTCTTTGTATTCTTTGTCTCTGTTTCACTGTGCTCTCTGTAACCTTTCTCTACTACTCAACCATTTCATCTCAGGGCTCTGCCTCTGCATTCTTTGTTCTTGCATCCTCTATCCTGTGCATAACTATTTTACTGTGTTACTGTACTCTGTACTCTGTCTCAGCATCCTCTTCTTTTACTGCCTTGCTTCTTTGGCTGCTGCTCGACCCTCTCTACATCTTGCTGCCTCTTTTTCTCTCTCTCTCTTCTATGTTGTCTCCTTTTCCATCTCCTTTTCCATCAATGACAACATTTCCAACATGTCTCTAAGCCGACTTCCACCCCTCCTAAAGCAGCTACAATCTTGTATCTTCTCCCTCATCTGTGATGCAGCACTAGAGATAAGGGCTAACTCCTCTGGAAGTGTAACTACCCTATGTTATCGAGGTGCTAAACAAGGTGCTAGAGGCCTAAACCCAAAATCTCACATAGCATCAGGTCGTTCATATGTATGACCTTTTCCAATTCCATATAATTTGGACCCCATATCTGTATAGTTATGGTCCATGTGCTCTCGGAATTGAGCATACAACATCCTAACAAAATATTGCAGCGCCTCATCATTATTTGGGGAATTTCCGTATGCATACAGGAACTTCTCATAAATATAAGGTGCAATATTGGGATCATTGAATCTTGCAATATTCAGATGTTTTTTGTCTTCAGGCCGAAAGTCAAATAGTGACAAGGCCATTTCTTTAGTGACCCTACTTTTAACTTCATTGTAGGAGTGGATACCAATCACTGACGCTCTCCTCCTATGCATCATGTCATAAAAAACTTGGGTTGATGGTCCAACCCCACGATAAGTCTCTATAAAACTCTCCAAATTGTGAAAAACAATTTGGAGACAATCTCGACTAGGGGCAGAGAGATTGTAACTTTTAAATTCACCGCGCAATCTCATGGAATGCTCCCTCATCCCATCAATAGTAAGTAAGGAGATGGTATCTTCCCAAGGCATCTGCTCAGGAATATCACCGCGATGGGTGGAAATGGGATCATACCTCAAATTTCGAGCAAACTCATGAACCCTGCGACCTCTCCCCCTAGGAGGGCGATGACCACCACCTGTAACATGTTAAATTTTTTCACATATTAAAAATTAAATAATTTATAAGGAAAATTTGTATTTAAAAAACTTGTCTGGTCATTTGAAAATACCTCGTGGAAAAACTATCTCATCCTCTTCTCTCATACTAGGATTGTTCCATTCCGAGGAATGAAGGTCTCTACTAGCCACTGTACAGAACATTAAATTGTTTTATAACACAAGTACATGAGACACACAATAAGTTTCACATTAAACATACATCAAACAACAAATTTTACTTTAGATTTTACCTGAACGAGAACTATCCAAGTGTGGGATGGATGCCACAGGCTAAGAGATTGTTCTCCTTTGTCCCTCACCAGTAATAGGGCCAACCCCAACTCCTACATTTGCACCTATGGAGCATAATGTTTTCACATTAAACACATGTCATTTGAAAAAAAAAAAATCACTTGTTCAACATTGAATATAACGTAACCTTGAACATTTTAACTAGAAATTGATCTAATGTGTACCTATACCATGTATAATATACCCCTCAGAATGGGCTCTATGAAATTGGGGATGAATGGGAACAGGTCTATTGGGCTCCTCTTGTTCGATTTGGTGTCTGGGCACACGAGTCATATGAGTGCGTCCACCTGTGCAGGACAAAAAAAATTCACATTAATCAATTTTTGACAACAAACAATAAATATAACCTACTTGAAAACATGACATAACTAAACAACCAATGTACCTGATAAACCTCCCCTCATGGAGGGGTCTCTAGAGGGCTCGCCTGATGCCATTGTTGCTATAGTATCAAATAAAATTTCTTCCCCTCATAAACAAATTAGAAAACAAATTATCAATCGAAATTCATGTCATCAACCAATGGATAACAGTTACTATAGCTCCTTGACATATAGCTCAACAATAGTACATGGAATAATATCTCATGGCACTAACAAAAGTGGGTCATTCGGTCCTGTAGTTGTACAACTTGACTCTATTTTCTAATGAATCTCACATGTGAAATCAATCTTAGCATTTCTATTGAGATTATTATAAAAAGTGTTTACACTATGAGAGAAGAGAAATTATGAGGAAAGTAGAGATGATTATTTTGAATCCTAAATGAGTTGTTTCCAATTTTGTTGCAAACTTATGGAGGATTTCATGAGATGATGAATAGAGTTTTGATGTTTATTTGTTGTATTAAATGTACATTTTCCTGCTACTACATTTTTTATCAAGTAGATGATTTTTAAGACCAATATCGACATTCCCCAACTTGGTAGACATGATTCCTTGGGAATCTATATGGAGTCGTTATATGAAAATTGATCTCAACCCTTGTAGAATGTGTGGCAATCTTGTCCAAATCTTGTCCAAATTAATCCAAAATTGGTTATTTTGTGTTGTACCTATGAGCCTCACTGTATTTAACTAAGTGAAAGAGAAACTCTTTGACTTACCAATTATTGACCTCTATAGTTTTCAAAATGGCTTCTTGACATGAGTGTCGAGAGGACAAACATTTCAACTCAATGAAATAATTATTTTCCTATTTATTCCTTACCATGTACTTCAGTGTTTGTCATGATATTAAATATTATACCATGTTAATATATGCTACACAATTCAATAGTATAGTTCAAGACATTATAAAATAGAATAAAGATGAATGAAGATGAGGGGGGTATCTATTCAGGGGTAAAAACTTCAAAGATCCTTCAATAATGCTTTGGTGATGTTTCAAGACAAGCCAAAACTTTCTTCAATAGGTTTTTCCATAAGGTATTCAAGTATGTCTTCTAGATCTTTAATCACGAGTGTGCACACAAGGAATGCTACTTTTCTTCTCCAATGATGATTGTATTAGGGCTCAACAATATTCCCTTCAATATTAATTCAACTACTTCAAATGATATTTTTCTTAGTGTCTATCAAATTCACATGTCAAGGTTGTTTTCCACAATTCCTTTCAAAAATATTTAGAGGATTGTTCCAAGCATACTTTCAATAAGGACTCTTCAATACACTTTAGGGATTGATCAAAGTTTACTTGTAAACTCCAATAATTGCATCCAAATAAAAAATTTGAGAGCCTTAATGTATGCTCAAGGTATGCCTAGAAAGTGGGTTGAAGAGAAATATCAAGGAGAGTTGAGTGCACTAAAAAATATGCCTCGTGGTCTGAAATATGATCCTGGTTACAGAAACAAGATTCTAACTCAACCCACCCCTAATAGAAGTTCAACCATAAAAAAATCATGAAGCCCAAAATTGTTACCAAGGAGTAGAATGATATTTTATTGAAAGATATAACAATGCAATAAGTATAAGATGTAGTTATTGACATGCCCAAAGGAAAATATCAAAGACCTTATGGACTAACTACATATTTTTATCAAACTTGCTAGCCAATCATAGGCTAGGTTGTATGATACATTTTTGAAGACTCCATGCATTCCTTCTTCAAAAATTTGAGGACCAACTCTCAGCTTTCAAAATATTTTTCCTTCCGACTAGATATCTTGATGCCCCTCTTATTGACAATCCCCTCAGAAAATCAATTCAGGAAAAATTATTCAAAAATTTGAGGACCAACTCTCCTGTTGAATCTATCAAGCCCATTCACCCTCCTCAAATCTATTATCCAATCCCTTGTTATTTATCTTATTTCCACCTTTTCTTCCCCCAAAGATATTCTTAGAAAATTTTGAAATATCGGATGCTTCCTATGGAGAGGAGCCAAAATGGATAAAGATTGGCTCTAATTGCTTGGTACAAACCTTGTTAGCCAAATTTGAAAGGAGTGATAGGGCTAAGAGATGCAAAAGCCATCAACAAAATAGTTTGTGCCTAAACATGTTGGAGATGGATCACAAATCTAGATGTCGTATGGAGAAAAATATGGTGGTTCAAATGGACCTCAAACCTATGAGAATAAAAAATCATCAGTGGAAGACAAAATAAGAGGATCACACATATGTAACATCTCTTTGGAACACAAATATCATCATGGAACATTTATTCTGGGAAATAAAAAATGGCTAAAGCGTTATTTTGGAAAGATTATTAGTATCAATGGCCAAAACTATCCCAACAATCTCAACTCTGCTCCATTCAAGTTCAGTCTACACTATGGCCTCAAAATTGTTGCATAATATTGGTTCTTTTCTTCTTCCACTTCCTCTCATAGGATAAAATTGACAGAATGGACTAACAAAACAAAATTAGCCAACATCCAAAAAAAATTCATTTCAACAAGCACTAGCTAATTGACAAATTCCACTCCAAGAAGGAGAGGACATATTACAATAGGGATACCAATCACAAGGAAACTTCATTCTATCATAAACATGCAACCACTTCTCCACTCCCATCCTAGATGCATACTACACCAAATGGAAGAAATTAGGGCATCTAAAACACTAGCCCACAATCACCCTCCTCATATGACTTCTACTCTTGAACAAAACTCATACACGGGATAAAATTCAACACTAAGGCTTTCTAAGACCTATTATATACTTCCTCTACCTCTCATTTTGAATCATTGCAAACATCTTTTTAATAAATTTAACTACAACTCCTAGTTACAAAAACAAGATTCCACAGAACAAGCCACAAAACTGAGGTCTGGTGCATATCTAAGTTATGTTACTAGTTGTAGGCCTGAAATTTCATAGAACTAGCTACAGGTCCAAGGTATAGTACTAGTTGCAAACCCAAAATTCCACAGAACTATTCATCCTCCACAAGTCCTAAAAATAATGAATGAGGGTTGCGTTCATTTTTTGTATTCTGTGATTTCCATTGGATATGGAATTATGCGAGGGGAAGTTGAGATAGGAGGGTATGCCAGGAGAGATTTTTCCACCCTTGTTTCTTTTGGTTCTGGATCAAGAATTTGAAGAGATATTGTGAGCTCTCCAAATGGAATTACCACGACTCCTTTTCATACCTCCCTGAGGGTTTTTTCGACTTCCTCTTTCTGTGCTGCTGGTAGTTATGCTATTAATGTGGGTTTATAACTATTGGTTTTGTCACTGTAAGAGGTGTTGCTGGCCCTGAAACTGGTATAGATGCTTCCTTCTCTCTTGTTCCCTATGCGTGCCTCTGAGAGGTGATTTTGCATCATATGATGGTGAATCTATAACTAAGCGAAAGGAAGCTATCAGGATCCTATTATGGCTCTTGAACCACTTCTCTACAGGCTCTGAAACTAAATCTAGAAATGGAAGGGATGCATTTGGCTATGAGAACATAGCCCACAGAACCAAATTTACCTTATTTTGCAGTAGACTCCTAGTCCAATTTTCAACAATGGTTGTTTGGCATTAGACTCATGTTTATAGGTTTTATGTTCATTGTTTAGTTTCCCTGAAGGGGAGATTGAAGTTGCTACTGGTTCAACTGGATCACTTGCTTAATCAACGTACATAACATAATCAAAAACATTAACTAGATCCTTTTTTCTATATATTTTCACTGCATTTTAGGATGAGATCACTAGTCACTCCTTATATATGTTGTTGTGGTTTAGGCTTCGCCGATTGAGAAGAGTTATGCAATTTAGTCTCTTTGATAGGCAGGTGCAACTAGGAATGGCCATCTTCTCGTATTAACAACTAGCTCCTCTCCCTTTGGCCAAGGGTGCGAAAGATCCATCAAATATACATCAGATTCATGAATGTACTAACTTTGTAGTCATGCTTGAACAACTAGCTTTGATAGATGGGATTAGACAAACTCTATTGCTTGGGTTAGGTCACTTGCTGTCTCCTTTTATTGGAAGGTTATATTTTATAAGCACTAATATACTAAAGGCGTGAGCCCAGCCCATAGTTACATAATTCGTGAATATTGACGGATGCTTGTAAGATGATGGGGCACCCATAGAGAGGTTTTTGAAGGATAAAAAGAGACTAACTCATGAGCATATCAATGTCATATGTATTTTTTCCAAAGGCATTTAGAAAACACGTATAAAATCGAGGTATCTGAGCTAATATCACCACATATGGCTCATCCAGTTAGTTACCAAGGATTATAGAAGTTATGTTTGATGTTTTTCTCAGTCTTACTGGTATGAGGGAAAAGTTTCACGTAGATATGGGGTATCATATATGGAGAAAGTGATTGAGCAGGAGGTATGCTGCTTGGGAGGTACGTGCCAAATTCATGCCTTTATTCAAGTAAGCAAGCCAGTTACCTTTTAAATGCACTATTCTAAGATAAGTTTGTAGGTGGCTTTTCAAGTCTGCTCTCAAATTCCAGGGCTCAACCTTGGGCAGGCGGTAGTATCATCATATTGGCGCTCAGCCTGTGAAGAGTTGTCCCTATTAAGCTGATTCCATAAAGTTGGTATGGGTAGAAGCAGGTGGATAACATATAAAAGGTGGATAACTATTCCAGCATCGATAGCAGTCGTAGATAATACTCAACTATACGTCGTAGCAATCCTTTGTGGGCGCTCGTTTCCGCACAAAGGAAAACTCTAAATGAATCTACTTTTGTTTACGATACTTTATAGGGAATTAGGGCGCACGCTTTCTAGATCTAAGTGGTATCTCGCGGCATGAACATTTTTAGGTAGTTTCTAATTCCTAACTCGTCTCAGCAGGGCTTTGTGGGTGGTAACAGGATACCCTGGTGAATGGGATTATTGATCAGCTAAATTTCCTTTCCATAGTGAAAAACCCAGATGAATTTATAATAATAACGAGTGTGGCTGAGAGTAGAGTGCAATGTCTTGACACTGGTCGGGGCAGGCAAATTTAATAAGGCCCCTTTTGGTAGGAAGGCAAGAATGCCTACTTTGGAGGGAGGTAAAACCATGCTGTGGTGTTTCCAGGATTGGTAAAAATAAATTGATCACTAAGAACATGAAATTGAAAGAGACTTACCTGGCTATAATCTATCCAATTTGTCGTTGGTGCTCACAGTGACTTGAAAATGATAATGCTCCAGTGCAGAATGTCGGGGGAGACAGGGTTTTGGGGTTTTTTTATAAGAATAAAAATCTCGGACGAGAGTTAAAAAACTCTAGGCCGAGAGTTTTACAACTCTCATCCGAGAGTTTACCTGAGAGTTTTTGTCAATAAAACTCTCGAACGAGAAAATACTTAACTCTCATGTGAGAGTATTTTAACTCCAGTCAAGCCCAATCAAACTCTCAGGCGAAGCATTAAAAATCTCTCGGATGAGAGTTCTAATTTAAACTCTCGATCAAGAAGTTGAGTTGACTATTTTCTCGAATGAGAAATTAAAAATTTCACCCAAATTCTAGCCATCTGCCAAAAAGTGTTTCCCAACTTCGAGATTTCACCTTGGAGGCTTTCCTAAAAAAGTGGCATAGATTTTATAACTGCATGCTCTGAACTAAGGATTTTGGGTCATAACTAGTGGTATCCAGGCATGTGCGTGTGTTTATAGCCTTCCAATCGCATGCACAAAGTGTCAATGTTGTGGTTGGGGGCTAAGATTTGTGAAAAATATTACCAACTCAGGGATTAATCAACTAGGGTGGCTTGCAAGCTCCTGAGTGGTTTGTAGTCCCTATGGGTTGTCAGTTTTTTTTGTTTTGTCAGTCCCACTTCCATAACTAGATCTTGGAGGTTGGGTCATGTCATAGTGACACTAATCTCATGTTTACCCTCACAATCTTGTAAAAGTGGGTAAATGTGGGAGGAGGCATTATAGGGTGGTATTAGAACTTCAAAGTTCAAACACTTGAACTAGATGGGCTAAATGCATATGGTTATGCACGCATGTTAGTTTTTTATGTGTTCATCATGCATGCATGTAGGTTACTTATTGTTATGATCATGATATTTATGTATGATGATTGATATGTAAATTTCATTATGTATAGATATGTGTGTGTGTGTGTGTGTGTGTGTGGATGTATGTATGTATGTATATGAATATGAATGTATGAATGGATGTATGTATATATCTTTGTATATCGTGCCAATTTGGGCTGATTTGTGCAGACATGATAGCATCCCATGAACTTCATTGAGGTATGATTTTTATTATGTCTATATTTGGTTTATCTAACCTGAAATGTTTGCAAGATATAGAAGATCATATATGAAGAGAAAAATGGGGGACTATAGTTCACATGACTCCCCTTACAGGCTTGATGTGAATTTAATGGAATGGAACAAGTCAGTGGAGTAGCAAGGAGAGAGTACTCTCCTGATATAACAAATACATTGAGAAGTTTGAAGGTGGAAATTAGAAGTTGTAAGGTAGATAATAGCAGGTTAATTGAGGAACAAGAAAAACTTGCTAAAGCTTAGGAAAAGGAAGTAGAGGTTAATGCATTAATCCTTTAGAGCCTTTCATATTTCTAGAAGTAGGGACAGTTGAGGATTTTTCATGGACAGGAGGAAAATAAAAATGGTGAATATGGTAGTAGGTCCTGATTAGGATACAGATTGGACATAGATGATACAGTTAGAGGTGGTAGATATTTGGATACATTGACATATGCGGTAGCACTCATGGATTCTATTCTATTTCTAGTTCTGAGAGACATCATTTCCATTATGTCGAGAATCCTTACAGGAGGAGTGAGAAGCATTATTTTCCAGAAGAAATTAAAGTAAAAAAATCCTCCTACTTTTGATGGGGATGTGAAGAAACCAGAATATGCATAAGCATGGATACTTTGGATGAAGAAGTTATTTGAATTACATGATTATTCAGAAAATATGAAAGACAAGATAGTGATTTTCAGTCTCATGGGAAAAGCGAATATCTGATGGGACTATGTGAAGCCTGTCAAGGGCATCAAGGTAGAGGAGCTCAGTTGGCATGATTTTAAAATAATATTTAAGAAGAAGTAATTTTTTGAGAGATATTACTACAGGAAGGCTAAATAGTTCTATGAGTTGAAGATGGGTTCCATGACAAATGAAGAGTACATGACCAAGTTTCTGGAGTTGTTGGGGTATGTGCCCTACCTCAAGGATGAGAAGACAAAGGTCCAAAGGTTCATCAATGGATTTCATTTAGCATTTAAAGATTATATTGAGTATGATGAGCCTCAATCATTAGATGAAGTCATTGGGAAGTTGAAGCATTTTTATGAGCAATTTAAGCACAAGTCTGAGCCTAAGAGGGATTGGAAAGGTAACGATAATACTAAAGGAAAATGGCCTTCGAAGAGATGAATGCCTTAGGATGCAGGTGATAAGGAAAACGTAGCACCTTATAAGAAGTTCAGTGCAGTTGATGGAGGATATGGATTTCAACTTGAGGAGCATAAAAAAGGTGATGGTAGGAAGCTTATGTAGTGTTGGAATTGTGGTGGAGAGCATCGCAGGAGAGATTGTCCATGGCACCAGGGTGGAAGGCCTTAGATTTACAGTGCTCATGAGGCACAAAAAATTGGATATGTTGGGCAGAGTATTCCTCATATTTATGTAGCAGTGGATAATAGGAAGGTTGATCATCATGCATCCATTATTGAGATGGAAGGTAAGATTTGTGATCAATTTCTTTCCATTTGGATTGAACTTGGATGTAATTATAGTTATATCAATCCTGACGTTGTGGATAAGTGTTTATTGAGTAAATAAGTGCATGCAGAGTATTGGTTGTTGCAGTTGGCAATAGGGACTAAGAGAAGAGTTCATCATTGGGGGAGATCTTGTGCGTTTGAGCTGAATAGTATGCCTACATCAACACATATAAATGTGCTTCCTTTGGGATCATGTACTATGTTTTTGGGCATGGATTTGTTTTTCATTGACAGGACTAAGGTAGACTGCTATGATAAAGATATTGAGTGCCTGAATGA
Source organism: Pinus albicaulis (assembly GCA_034641835.2). Classification (NCBI taxonomy): domain Eukaryota; kingdom Viridiplantae; phylum Streptophyta; class Pinopsida; order Pinales; family Pinaceae; genus Pinus; species Pinus albicaulis. The sequence goes on from CM076569.1 coordinate 492,295,625, forward strand.
TTATGGGGAATGGAGAATTTTGCAGAGAAATAATAAGTCTACATCAATGAGAATGGTTACAACTATGCAGGAAAAGCACAGTTTCTGGAAGGGATGTGTATTGTTTGTAGTTCATATTTCCTGTGAAAAAGGAAAGGATGTTGAGGATGATGAAGTCCTGAAGATGTATCCTATTTTTCAACAATTTCAGGATGTTTTTCCTACAGATATTTCAAATTTTCCTCATAGATAGGTGCAGTATTTTATTTAGTTGATGCCGAGAGTAACGCCAACATCTAAGGAACCTTAAAAGTTGAGCACTCCAAAGTTAGTGGAATTGAAGTTCCAGCTTAAGGAGATTCTTGATGAGGGATACATACGACCAAGTGTATTTCCTTGGGGTGCACCAATATTATTTTTAAATAAGAAGGATGGTACTCTCAGATTTTGCATTGACTACAGGTTGTTGAATAAAGTGACTATCAAGAAGACACTTGGAAACAACAACCTACTTTAAGTGAGGAAGTGTGTCTACCAATTCAAATGATGACTGAGATTTAGGGTCGAATAAAAGTGCACCAGTTCAGGAAATAAGTGATTGATGGAAATAAATGGAGAATATGGAACCTTTGTATCTTTCGGGAGCTTAGTCAAAATGAAGAGGAAATCCAAGAAATAGTAGAGGAATTAAGTAAGAGAAGAATCCTTTGTACTAATGGCTAGGATCAATAGAGATGGGGAAAAAAATAAGGCGAATAATTTAATCTCAAAGAAACTATAACTTGTATTGAAGGTCACCAAGGCAAGGCATCTAATTCAGTATGGACGAGATTGTGGTCATTGCCTCAATGGATCAAAATTAAAAATTTCTTGTGGTTGGTTTTATAGAAGAAAGTGTTGACTTAGGAAAATTTGGTGAAGAGAGGTTTTATTAAGGCCTCATGGTGTTGCCTCTACGAAAATGAGGAGGAAAATATCAATCATTTATTAAACACCTGCAGTTATACTTCTATCACATGGTTGGATGACTTATATTTTTAGGAAAATTGATAGAACCAGGGAAAATATACAAGATATTATTAATAAATGGAGAGAGAAATACACTAAGAATTAAGTGGTAAATATCACCTAGTGCTTGGTCTCGAGATTTATTATCTGGACTATATGGAGGGAATGGAACCAACAAAATTTCCAAAATAAGAATCTCCCAACAAAATCTCTGGTTGAATTAATTCATCACCAACTAAAGGAAATGGTTATTAGTAGAGTCGTCAAATTTTTTTATAAACAACCATCACCAAAGGAGGCAAGAATCCTAAAATTACTTGAATTGGACAATCTTATTCTTAGATAACCTAGGCCAAGGAAACTTGAAACCATCTAGGTTCAAAAAAATGGATCCCTACCCCCAAGGGCTTCTTCAAGATGAATTTTTATGGGGTCTTAAAAGGAAACCTCGATAAAGCAAGTTTTGGAGGAGCAATACAAGACTGGATAGGAAAAAATTGCAGAGTATATTTCATCAACTTGGGTCATCCTTCTAACAATGTAGTTGAATTCCATGCCCTGGAACAAGGGATGAAAATTTTGGTATAAGAGAAAATGGTTATTGTCATTGTTAAGGGAGACTTGATGATTGCCATCTAAGCGGCAAGGAGGTTGAAATGTGTCTCAAATGTAAGTTAGGTAATGGGAAACTGGCGTCTCGCACAATTAACCCAATGCATTCAACAACACCTAGTTACTTTGATAACAGTGGAATTTAGCTTGGTCCAAAGGAAAATGAACATAGTGGCAGACGGGTTGGCCAATGAAGGGGTTGCTAGCTCATAGATGTTTATGAATGTGGCATGGACAGAACTCGAGGAGGGAAAACTAAGGGATTATTTTTGGAAGTTGGCAGAAAGGGACAACTCTATGATAGTCGACATTGAGTATAATGCAGTGGCAGGCCAGGGCTTGGGCATAGCTCAACCTACTCACACGATTGATTAAATATTGTATTATGAAAGAGAGAAGAATAAAAAAACGAGGCATGATAGTGGACATGCAGGAAAATTACATGGACAAGGCAACGACTAAAGAATGTGAATTTATGAATACCTACATCAAGGTGTGTCATGCAGAGTGGTTCATAAATGATAAGGAGGAGAACGAGAGGTGTGCTGGTAGGATAAGCATAGAAGATATGTACGAGGGACGAAAAATGGTGATGATGAGCCTGTCACAAATTCATTGAGACTGGTGAATGAAAGGGAGGAATGGAATAGGTTCACACAAGAGGAAAATCCTATCGCAGGAAGATCATAGGTTGCAAAGGTTGCAATGGTAAGTACCAAAAATCATGTTGGACAGGGGATTTTAGCAATAGAGGCTTTGAATTCTTAGTTGGATGCCCTCTTTTTCGACTTGTGCTTGGTAATTGAGCATTGTTGGAATAGTAAGGAAATAATAAGAACTGGTTTCAAGTGGGAAAGGGAAGTCGAGTTCAGGATGGGAAGAGTTATATATTCGGTCAGTAGGCCAAGGGGGAGACCCAAAGCAGAGGCTCAAGCTGAGGGTTGGAGTAAAACACACTTGCATGGAAACAACCGCAAGGGTAGCAGTGAAGGCTTTTCACTTTTTTTTCTCGCTGAAAGGAAAAGAAGTGGTGGAGGTTTGGGAAATTGAAGTTCGCCAATAGAGGAGGGATATTCCTGATAGACAAGTTAAGGAGGAGGTTGATTGAGTCATTGACACTAGTGAAACCATGACCAATGCAACCCTCTGTCACAAAACCCTAGAAACTGCTTGGCATGTGAAGACCCTGGTAGGAAAGTTGTAGGAGGAAGGCTCATATGGAAGGGCCAAAGGACAAGATGATACCTTAGGTCAACTAAGGGCCATGAATCAATGACTTGGAGGGGTTGAATATGTTCTCAAGACATTGGTAAACATTGAAAAGTTGTAGGATGGTTGCATAAGCGACATGCACAACATGTTCACTATTTATTTCAAGTATATACATAATATTGACATTACTCTAGGGAAAACGAAAGGAGAACCAACACGCCAAAGGAATTTTAAGGTAAGAGAGGTAGGAAGCTCTAGTGTTCCCACGATAATGACTCCAACGGTGGCTTCGTTGAATGCTCCGACTTGGGAGGTTCCTGTAGAATGAGGTTCGAGAAAGTGACAACTATGTTTGTCCAGTTTACTGTGATAATAAATTATTTAGATAGTAGATTTGGTATTTTATCTAGTATTTTTTTGTTAATTTTAGGTCTGGAAATCAGGGATACCAGCTAGGCATACCTAATACATATTATAGTCGTTATAGTAAGTTTTTTAAATTGAATAAGAGACAAAAGAACTTAATAATTTTCTTAGACTGAAGTTGTATTAAGACAATCTATTTTTCCAGTTGGTATGGTTTCCAATCTGGCGAACCAAATTCCATTTTGTATTGTGATTTTGTCGAAGTAATATAAATCCTTTCTGCTGACTTTAAAAAAAAATGCAATTAGATTTAAACAACAAAAAATAAATATTAAAATAAAAAATAAAAATAAAAAATTATAAAAAACATTAAAATAAAATGAATTAAAAAAATTAAAACATTAAAACATTAAAATAAATTAAAAAGTGTTTAAGAAATAAAATTACAAAATTACAAAATTTGAAATTAAAAAAATAAAATAAATATCATGAAAATACAATTAAAATACAATTAAAAAAAATAAAATAAAAAATAAAAAGAACCAATCCTGTTAGTATGGGGCTGAAAGGTCAACGAAGCGACGTTCTTGAATGTCGCTCCACCAGCATGTGGTGGGCTTTCGGTCCCGGTTGGTAGGGTTGAATTATTATTATTATTATTATTAATTCTTATTTTTAAATTTTTTATTTTAATGATTTATTTAATAATTTTGTTTGTTTTTACAAGTGCCCTGAGTTCAGGGCTTGACCTCTGGATTGAGAATATGCAACCCAAAGGCATTTAATTCATCAAAATCACCTGAGGATCGCACCCGACCTAGGCCACACAAACCCTTAACATGATTGGATATTTGCTCACGAAGTTTCGAACCAGAAGCCTTCACATCACGAAGTGACTTAACAGTACACCCCATTAGTGTCTATTCTACACCCCATGGAATTATATATATATATATATGCTTTTTATTTTTATGTTTTTATTTTTAATATATATATATATATATATATATATATATATATATACGGTTTGAGTGGGTCTAATGGTTAAGAGCACGTTTTTCCTCCTTAGAGATCACAGGTTCAAAACCAGAGGGGGTAGAGTATGTATCCCTTGGTAGACTTAGCAGCCAAGGTGAGTCCCTTGTCCCACAAACAAGGGGGTCTCATACACCAATTTAGTGTATATATATATATATATATATATATATATAGGTTTAATTTTTAATTTTTTTGTTAAATTATGTTTTTTAAGAAATATATTTTTGTTTTTTCTATTTATTTTTTTCTAATTTTAATTTTTTTATGAGTTAATTTGGGTTTTTTACATTTTAATATTTAATTTTTATTTTTATTTTTTTTTGTGTTTTTATATATTTTTTATGTTTGATTTTTTATTTTTATTTTAAGTCTTTTTATGGTCATTTGGAATTTCTTTTCAATGTTATAATATAATTTTTTAATTACTTATTTATTTATTATTGTTGTTGTTGTTGTTTTAGATTTATTTTTTTTCAATTTTTCAATTTTTGTATTTGTTTCATATTCTTCATTTTTATGTATTTGTTTAATATTCTACTTTTTATGTGTTGATCTTTAAGTAACATCCTGATCCCATTATGTGTTAATTTGATGGTTAATTTTAAAGTTTTAGTTATATTATTCTAATTTTTATGTCAATCCTTAAGTAACATATTGATCCCATTATGTGTTAATTTGATGGTTAATTTTAAAGTTTTAGTTATAGTGGATCAAACATGTCCTCGCTATGTGTTAATTTGATAGTTGATTTTTAAGTTTTCATTATAACGGCTCCATTGAATGTCAATTTGATGGTTGATTTTTAAATTTTAGTTGCAATGTGTAAAGTTATCTTACCCTAAGATTTTAAAATAGCTATACTTTAAGCATTTAAAAAAGAAATTACTCTTTTGAGAGTTGATTTTTAAATTTTCGTTTTCAGAGTTGATTTTTAAATTTTCGTTCCAATATATCAGGTTGTCTTAGGCTACACTTTTAGCATTTAAAAAAGAAATTACTCTTAGTATAATGACTCTTTCATTCAAGTTTTCATTTTTAAAGTTTTATAATTTTTCCATAATGTCATGGTTGAAATATGTTGAAAACTTAAGGTTTTTTTTGTAGTCATGGTATTTGGTTTAATTCCATTGGAAAATTTGTCAGAATTGTCAAAAATTTAAGTTTTTCTGAGTCATGATATTTTATCTTTAATGTTATGGTTGAAAACAATTATAAAGCATTTTATGTTTAACACCACGACTGAAAATTGTTGAAATTTTAATGCTTTTAGAGATCCATACCTACAAATTGTTGGAATTTTAAAGTTTTTTGGAGTCATGATATTTTATCTTTAAAATTGTTGGAATTTTAATATCTGAAAATTGTTAGAATTTTAAGGTTTTTTAGAGCCATGATATTTTATATTTAATGCCATTGCTAAAAAAAAATTATCCAAAAAAAAACTTTATTCTATCTCAATACTTTTTATTTTCAGGTATTTTTTCATATTAAGAAATTGGTTTTCAATGTCATATTTAAAAAATAAAATTTACCATATGTAAAAAAGAATGTAGTTCCAACATACATATTTTTCTTTTTCGGATTGTGTTTCCATATTTTTTGGATTTTTTCTAGCTAAAATTCTCATTTTGAAGTCACAATTCTCATTTGATTAATAATTTTGTTTGCAACTATTTCAATATAGCATTTTAATATTGAATAAAAACGTCCTATAAATAAAATACAAATAATAGATATCAAGTTCCCATTTTATTAATAACTTTATTTGTAACTATCTCAATATAACATTTTAATATAGAATAAAAACTCTCATAATTATAAAATACAAATAATCTATCTCAGTAAAGCAGCAAATGTTTTAATTACCCTATTAAACCCTAACCAACATATACATATAAATAAATAGGAAAATCCATGAGTGTGTTTGAAAACCAATAAACTCCCCATATTACTAAATATAGCGGATTAAAATCAAAATATAGAAAGCCTCAACATCTTTTATGATTTTAGATTTTGTAACTAATTTCATATTTATAATCAACCACCATACTATAGTTGGGCTGCAAAAGCAAATTTTTTTTATTGAACAAGACAACTTGCATATAACATATAACAATGTGATGAGCACTCCAAATAAAACAATAAGAAATGGTTACTTTATACAGCCATGCATCATGCATGATTGGGAAGATGAAAAGTCTCCTCGTTCTAGAAAGCTCACAGCTACTGTACCTCCACATTATCAGCAATGTCCTCATAGTGCAAACAATTTTCAATATCTTTATGATATTAGTTTAACTTTTAAAAACACACCTTTCAAAGAACTCCTACTATCACTGGTTAGAATCAGAACAATTAATTATTTTTCTTCACATCATTTACATGTTACAGGATCTCAATTATCACTGAACCAGCTCAGCACTCTGAAAGTTATAATGTAATACAGACACCATTAGTACGTCATTCACGACGTACCATACTAAGACACGTATCAGACTAAGACCTGTATTGTGAGAAGTCGACCTGTATTGTGAGAAGTCTCATGAATTGGGAGTTGTTTATCCAGGCAACGAAATAGCTCGGACAAGTTTTTTTTGCGGAATTTGGGTAACTAAAATTCGAGAAATCAGGTAGTTGGAGTGTTTGGAATCCATTTTTTATAGTGGAAATGGATTCAGCACTACCAAAAACCCTTAGGGCACTCAAAATACTAAAGTTTAACAACTGTAAACATGATTCTGATAAAATCTTTGCCAGAGTCTGGACCAAACCATGAATTGTCTTATAAATTGTATGCGTTTGTCCCATCTCTAATCTGCATGTTCTGAAGATACCCATTTCCCAAAAATAGAATGAGAAGAAAAAAAAAAAAAAAAGTGTGAAAAGATTGGGAATGAGAGTTTGGATTATTTTTAGTTGTAAATTTTGGGAATATTTTTGATAAGATAGATTTGAGTAAAGTTAATTGTTTGCTTACTCTTGAACAAAGTTAATTGTTGGATTATTCTGGTCCATTAGATAGATTTGAGTAAAGTTAATTGTTTGCTTATTCTCGAACAAAGTTAATTGTTGGGTTGTTCTGGTCCATCAGATTTAAAATAATTCTTAAATCTACAACCCAAATAAATAATTAAAATTATACATATCATTATCTGTTAAATTTCTGGATTGCAGATTTTGGGAATATCTCATAATCGAACGGTTAGGAGAGACAGTTCAGTAGTCTTAAAAAAACTCACAAATTAGCTCGAAAATACTGGAAATTTTGACAAAATTTGGCAGAAATATTTGAAAATATGGGTTACAGTTGTCAAATTTCAAGATTTTGGATGCCCCAAGAATTTTTGATGGTGCCCAATCCATTTACACCACTCCTTAAAGTTTTATTACAATGTCATTTTTATAGAGGAGTGGAGTTCTCTTATGCATATAGAAGCAGTGTTTTTTTTCTTATATAATCTCAAAAAATTTAGTAATGTTGGGAGCATTTTTTTCCATTGCAAGATTTAATATAATATTTATATTTACAGATAATTAGTTGGGGATCTGATTGTGTGTTTTCTCTTAAAATATTTATTAATTAATAACTTATAGTTTTTTTTGGAAAGTTTTATTACAATGTCATTTTTATATAGGAGTGGAGTTTTGTTATGTATATAGATGCAGTGTAGATTCATCTTAATCATCAATCTACAAAGTAGTATTGAGAGAATCAAATATATTTAAAAATAATAATGAAGGAGATTTAATCTTTTTAGTGCTTGATAAATCTGTAATTAAAATAGATCTATAGTGGTGTATTTTTTCTCTGTATATAGAGACCATGTGTAATGTTTCACTGCTTAAATTATATTTTTAAATATTTTATTATTATTATTATTATTGTATACTAAAAATTAAATGAATTTCAGATTTTATTAAGAAGTAACTAAATTATATTATTTTTAATTACTTATTCTTTTTTAGCATTGAAATATTTTACTAGAACTAACATTAACATACACATTCTCTTATATATACATAAACTTTAATTTCAAAAGTTAAGATATCAAAATAAGTTTAAATATTTTTGGAGACTTGAATCTGAAAAAATAAATTGTTTACCAAATTCCACAAACTAAAATCTTTTAACAATCTTAATAAATATTAATAATCATCATTGCAAAAAATAAATTTCAATAAATATATTAAATATAATGTTATTTTTATAACTTTTAATATATATATATATATATATATATATATATATATATATATAATTCAATTAAATTACAATAAAAAGAATTATAATAATAATAACAAAATAAAGAAACATAAAACTTGTATTAGTTTATTAATCATATCATGTGATATCATCAATGTTTTCTCAAGTTAGATTCACTATAGATCGATGTCAATGATTCTTAATGAAATTATGAATGCAATATAAAGTTTTAAAATAAGTTGAAATTATCCGAAAACTTTATCAAAAATTTTATAATAGATTTCTTTTTGTTAATTTTATATTTGAATTATTAATTTTTAAATTTAAAATATTTATTTTAAAAAAAATTAATATAATTAAGATATTTATTGTTTTAATTTTTTATTATAATATATAAAAATTTAAAATATATAAATAAATTTTATTTAAATAATTAAATAAAAGTGAACCACTTATAACATTTTTTTTTTTTTTTATAAATATGTATATATAATAAATTTACAATAATTATATATAAAACGTAGTGTATACCATTCCGATGTGATGTGCTATCATCTCACAAAACAAAACAATTTAACTTTAGGTAAAACGGGAGAAGATATATATGGTGTATATCATCCATATGTGACGTGCTAAAGAAACAAAAAGTTTATATTGATTAATTTTAAATAAGATATTTGTTATTTAAATAATGTGGGTATGAGTTGCTTTCATTACTTTAAAATTTTAATGATGTGATTTATTTGAAAGTATTTTTATCTATTTTAAAATGCGAAAGTAGGAGAAAGTTCAATCGAAAGGCTTACCACAGGCCGACGTAACGACGTTTAATGTTGCTTAGTCGACTCTGTGTGGAGTTTCGTCACGACTAGTGGCTTGATTTTTTTTTTATTTTTTTCTAATTCTTACTTTTAAGTTTTTTATTTTAATGATTTTTTTTAATGTTTTTTTTTTTTAATATTTTTAATTTTTATTTTTATTTTTAAATTTTTTATTTTAATGATTTTATTTTATGTTTTTTTTAATATTTTTTTTTGGGTCAAGTGGTGTGATTTCATTGGGATTGATTTATGGCTTGAGAAATTTTGATTCATGGGTATTTAAGGCATCAAAATCGCTTGGGGATTACACCCAAGCACACAAGACTTTAACATGATTAAATTTTTACCCACATAGTTTCCAACTGGTAACCTTCACATCATAAATTAACTTAATAATACACCTCATCACCCTCTATTCTATACCGAGTGAGCTTATTTTAATTGCATTTAAATGTATTTTTTATTTTAATGTATTTTAAAATATATATATATATATATATATATATATATATATATATATATAATTGGTTTATCTTTTCATTATCTTAATTTGTTTATTTTTTCATTATCTTAATTTGTTAATTGTTTTTTCTTAAATTATGTTTTTTAAATATATTTTTGTCTTTCCATTAATTTTTAAATTTTTTTTAAAAAAATTATGAATTAATTTTGGTTTTTACACATTCTTATGTTTAATATTTTGGGTGTGTTTTTATATATATTTTTTTTTATGTTTAATTTTTAATTTTTAGTTTTTTTGGTATTTGTATTTTCTTTAAATATTTTAATATATATTTTTTAATTACTAATTATTATTATTATTTAATAAGATTTATCCAGATTATTCACAATGGATCCTTGTTGGGATTCAAAACATCGACAAGTTCACCATAACACTGTGGATAATCTAGATAAATCTTATTCAATTGATAGCCACAAAAGGTTGAAAACCGTCATTATTATTTTTGTTTCAATTTTCAATTTTATTTTTGTTTTGTATTTTTCATTTTTATGTATTTATTTATTATTTTGTTTTATTTTATTAGGTTCGTGTATGATTGATTTTAAAGTTTTAGTTATAATGGATCAAGTTTGTCCGATTATTTGTCAATTTCAAGGTTTATTTTTAATTTTTCATTGCAATGGGTAGAGTTCGCCTCCACTGCATGTCAATTTGATAGTTGTTTTTAAAAAAAATTATTGTAATGTGTCAAGTTCTCTTATGCTAAGATTTTAAAATAGGTATACTTTTAGCATTTAAAAAAGAAATTACTCTTACTATAATGACACTTTCATTTTTTAATCATATAATTTTTCCATAATGTCATTGTTGAAATATGTTGAAAACTTAATGTTTTTGGTCATCTTGGTATTTGGTTTTAATTCTATGCATGAAAAATTGTCAAAATTTGAAGGCTTTTCCAAGTCATGATATTTTATCTTTAATGCTATGGTTGAAAACAATTATAAAGTATTTTATCTTCAATGTCATAACTGAAAATTATTGAAATTTTAAGGCTTTTAGAGACTTGATATTCTATCTTTAACGCCATTCGTGAAAATTATTGGAATTTTAAGTTTTTTTAGATTCATGATATTTTATCTTTAATGTCGTGCCTGAAAATGGTTGGAATTTTAAGTTTTTTTGGAGTCATGATCTTTTATCTTTAAAATTTATTCCCAAAGAAAAAAAATTGTTATAGGATAACATTTTTTGTTTTCAAGGTGTTTTCACTGTCATTTTTTTCAATGTTGAAAATTTACACCGTGTAAAAAAAATGTAGTTCCAGCATACACACATTTTCTTTTGGGGTTTTTTTGGCTACAGTTCTCATTTTAAGGTCACAAATCCTTTTGATTCGTAACTTTGTTTATAGCTATTTCATTATAAAATTTTAATATTGAACAAAAACTTCCATAATTATAAAATATATTGTTTGATGGAAGGGCTTACATTAGGTTTAGGGATAATCAGGCTCGAACTGATGACTTCCACCATGTCAAGGTGACACTCTACTGCTGAGTTATATCCCTTCCCTACTCTCATCTGAAAGGATAACTGACTTATGAGTAATAATTTATCAAGGGGTCGAGAGACTCAATACAACTCACTATTTTTCTCGAACAACTTGAAGACATACCTTCCTTCTTTTTCACACTACTACGAAAAGAAAAGAAAAAAAAGGAGAAAAAAGATTGGAGCCTATGTGAATCCTATCGAAAGTAGTATTTCCTTCGATTCGAATCATAACATGTGGTCTCGTAAAATCGGTAATATTTTACCTATCTTGATCAAGCAAGTTTGACATGAACATGAAAAAATATTTTGTTCGAGTATGTTTGATCCAATCTAGCACTAGTGTGTGCGGAAAGGACTCAATATTGTTTGGAAGAACAAGGAGAACAAGGAGAACAAGATCGAGTAAATATTATACCGAGATGATACGAGATCAAATTGTTCTTCTTGCACTAAGGAGAAGACCCTATGCAACTCGTTAAATAATTTATATAAATAAATTAACATCCTACCGAAACATAATTTGTAACTAGCATCGTTATCCTCTCATCTAGCGAGCAAATATTTACCCTCGTGGATTAAAATAATTCTTGATTTGGATCGATGTAAGAGTACAACTACATTTTCGAAATCCATGTTGTCTCTTCGAAACGGGTTGACCCCCTTCGCTCTCTCGTGGTACAATCCTCTTTCCGTTGAGCTCTCACTTTTCCACCGGTCCACAAAAAACAAGATATAGGATCTGATGCTAGCGGTTCGTCATAGGAAAAAAGGGACTCACCGAGCCGGATCACCGACTAATCGGATAAAAAATAACTTCCTTTTCCGTTACTCTCCCTAGCCATATCGATTGCTATTCATGGGACTTATGTAGTCGATCGGATCATATCTTAGATAGATATGGATATATATCCCCCTAAACATAGGTCATCGAAATGATATTGGACAACCCCAACAAAAGCACGAAAAGCCGAATCTTTTGTGAAATTAATTCATGTTCAAACTCGAACAGTGTATAACCACATGGATAAGCTCACATTAACCCGTCAATTTCGAATCCAATTTGTGATTTGTAGGAATGATATATCGAGATATCAAGAATGAATTAGCATGTAATAATGTCGATTCATACGACGGAGTATTTCTCCGAGGCGTTGTACTTATAGGATGGGAATAGAGAAGGAAGAGGCAATCTCGAAGATTTTGCATAATCTTTTTGAACTAAAATAAAAAATAGGATTCATTAGTTTTTTGGTTGGAATACGAAAATGTGTTTGACTTAATTGGTTCCAATTACTCTTTGAGACACAATGCATAAAGGAAGGGAATATGAAGATTCTCGAACAACGAAAATAATCCAACTTACTTCGAAAAAAAATTTGAATGAGAAGCCATATGAGGTGAAAATATCATGTACGGTTTTGTAGAGTGATAGTGAAGAAAACTTATCTGTCAACTTTTCCATTATCACCCCAAAAAAACCAAACTCTACCTTACGTAAAGTTGCCAGAGTATGATTAACCTCTGATTTGAAATCACTACTTATATACCCGGTATTGACCATAATTTACAAGAACATTCCGTAGTATTAGTAAGAGGAGGAAGGGTTAAAGATTTACCCGGTGTGAGATATCACATTGTTTGAGGAACCCTAGATCTTTGTCGAAGTAAAAGATCGTCAACAAGGGCGTTCTAGTGCGTTGTATATTCTTATCTAATACTTGTATCATTTCAAAAGGATGCCATGTGAATTGCTAGGAACATGTTAAGTATATAGCTAACCTAATAACGAACGTTTTGTAAGGGGACTAGAGTAGGCTACCATGAAAAAAACGACCTTATTTTTCAGGAGATTTGGAACTATTATATGTCCAAGGTTTAATATCAAAAGCATTTTCGAAGTTTTCCCTAATTGTTTCAACAGAAAATTAAAAATACCTTGACTTTTTTAAAACGGGTTCAAGTCAAATAACAATGATTTGAAACACTTTTTTATACACTATTTTATAAACCTAAAAACTTGATCGTATAGATATGTAAAATACAAGGTTTCCAATCATAGCAAAAGAAAAAAAATATCAAGTTTTTATCTGAATATAACATTTTAATATTAAATAAAAACTCCATAAATATAAAATTCAAAGACAAATAATAATATCAACCATACTATCTCACTAAAAGATAAAATATTTTAATTACACTATTAATCTCTAACCAACCTATACAACAAGGATATGATAAATAGGAAAATCCATAAGTGTGTTTGAAAACCAATAAAAACCCACCCAAAAAATATACTAAATATTTTTAAACTACTCCTGTGCATTAAAATTCAAAATATATAAATCCTTCACCCATTTGATCAATGAAAAGTTTTCAACTTATTACAACATAATTGATTTTAATTTCAGGATTTTATATTTTATTGGACATGCCAACTTGCATATAACAATGTGATGTGCACTCCAAATAAAAAAATAAGAAATGGTTACTTTATACAGCTATGCACCATGCATGATTGTGAGGATGAAAAGTCTCCTCGCTCTAGAAAGCTCACAGCTACTGTACCTCGACATTATCAACACTGTCAGCATATGCAAACAATGTTCAATATTATAAAAATATTAGTTTAACTTTTAAAAACACACCATTCCAAGAACTCCCACCACCAACCACCATCATCGATTAGAATCGGAACAAATAATTATTTTCCTTCACATCATTTACATGATACGAGTATCTCGATTATCAACTGAACCAACTCAGCACTCGAATTTTAATATCATGTAATACGAGACACCATTAGTACATCATTCATGAGCTACCGAGACTAAGACCTGCATACGAGTCGAAGTCTCTAATCTACATGTTACTCGAAGAGGCCCATTTCCCAAAAACCCTGTTGTTACAGAGCTAGGAAAGGAAAAAAAAAGTGTGAAAAACTTTGGAATTAATAAGAGTTTAAGTTATTCTTAGTTTGAATTTAATTTGGTTGTAAATTTTGAGAATATTTGAGGTAGATTTGAGCAAAGTTAATTGTTTATTTGTTTTTTGAACAAAGTTAATTGTTTACGTGTTCTTGAACAAAGTTAATTATTGACGTGTTATTGTTCATCAAATTCTAAAATATTTTTCTAAATTTACAATAGATCTTTATGTTATTGTCCATCAAATTCTAAAATATTCTCTAAATCTACAATGGATCTTTAAGTAAGGAGAAGCTGGGACTACTCTTAATTTGAACTTAATTTGGTTGTAAATTTTGGGAATATTTCCAATCGAGTAAATTTGAGCAAAGTTAATTGTTTGCTTGTTCTTGAGCAAAGTTTATTGTTGGTTTGAACAAAATTAATTGTTTACTTGCTCGTTGAGCAAAGTTAGTTATTGGCATGCTATTTGTCTATCAAATTCTAAAATATTCCCTAAATTTACAATAAATCTTTAAATCTATAATGAAAATACATATTCTCAAGAGAATTAAAATTATACCTATCATCATCTCGCTAAACTTACGTATTGCAAATTATAAGAATATATCATAATCCAACCGTAGAGGCGATCATACAAATTTGAAATAACTTCACTCTTGACAAGATATTCCAGAAATCTACAATAATACTTCATCATCAAACAAAACAGATCAAAATATCACTATAAAATCATCAAATATAGTAGCAAATTTGCTCTGTATATCATCCCAATCCAAATCTACGAGAGCATATTTTACATGCATACCATCCAAATCTAAATCCACATCCAAATGTGCGAAAAAGCGTAAACTGTATCTATCTACAATTGACAGACCTAATAAAATATGGAATTTGTTCCGTTAGAAAGAATGGGGATAGAATTGAGGGGGCGAAGTTCATGAGCATCTCCACCGTGGGGCCCTGTCTCCACGATATCGTAAGAAGGCGAAGGTAGAAAGCCTTGAGTCTCTTCAACAACAAACCCCAACTAGAGGGCCTTCTAAAGAACCCGAGATCTGGACCTCGCGGAGTTGATTGTTTTTTGATAGAAAGGTCGGTGAAAATTCTCCTACTATATCGCACGATTCCGCGGCTAATATCACGAGTTTGCAAAACTACGAAAAAGGGGTCCAGGACATTTTCGGAGGAAAAAAAAAGACCAAAGAACTCTACGAGGGAGAGAGATCTTGAATCTACGAGAGATACTGTCTTGGACATAGAATCGGAATGGGCCCTTAGAGCGAGCCGCCCGAATGGAGGTGGGACATGACCTCCATTCTATCCCTCAACATCGAAAGGGGGTTGGCGATCCCTCAAAAAATAATTCGCCTCAGGGGATTTGGTTAGGAATGTTAGACCTTCGATCATATGTCCACAAGAAACACTTTCTCTCCGCAAAGCTGCAGTTGACTCCATTATTGAGATCCGCCCTGAGGTTGGAAGGGCTGCTCGGGGTTGACGCGTGGGTAGATCGGGGTGGCATCGTAGTTGGTTGGGACGTGCGATATTTCAACTTCACGACTTACAAATTCTTTGGTGGCATCCTTCTATATGGGTTTATCGGGGGGGACTTGCGAACGGGTGGCCATTATTAACCTACATGCGCCACAGCAGCATGAAGTCGGAGTTCGGGATAAGATGGATAATAGTGGGTTGTTGGACCTGAAATACTTGATGATGATAGGGGATTACAATGTTGCCCTTTACGTGGATGAGTCTTGGGGGAAAAAATCTAGGTTAGAAGCAGTTGCTTTGGCGAGAATATTGCACATCCTTAATAGCGGGATTCGATTAATATCAATACGCATCTGTTGTACCCACTGGTCAAACCACGGGTGTGGAGATGACTACATTGCCAAGGTTTTGGACCGAGCCATGGTCAGCACGGGGTTGATTAAAATCTTGGGACACATGCGTCTCTCTGTCCAGGGAGTCTTCTCCGTCGGATCACATGGAAATTTGCTTGTCGTGGCGACATGAGGCCATCAAAGAGGGAGCCCCTTTTAAATTCAATAGGGTGTGGCTCTCGGACCCTCGATTTCATAAAGCTGGTTACAAATTTACGGAAGGATCTGCGGATGCGTCCCCTCATCTTTCGGTGGATTGGTCGAGAAATTGGTGGATTTGAAGTTTATTGTTAAAAGATGGGAACGTGAAAAAGAAGCATGCACGAGAGATTGGAGTTGGTTGAGATCTCTAAGCACATTGCCGGACTTATGATCTTTTTTTTAACCCATCCCCCGGATGCGGGACAATATGAGTTACTAAAAACTTTGGAAGATAGGAAGATTGAGCTTCTTAAGATCGAAGAAATCACATGGAAATTAAAGAGCAGAAAAACAGTGGCTTAAAGAGGGTGACCTAAATACTAAGTATTTCCATGTGTACGCATCCCGGCGAGAAGGGAAAAAAAATGCCATATGGAACATATGCAACAAGGAGGGGTCCAAAATCTCTGACGAAGATGAGATAAGGAGATGCTACGGCAGAATATTTTGGAGATTTCTAGAAGCAAAATGAGGGGATCTCTTGCCTCAACCAACAGTGGGTACTTAATCACATCCCGGTGATGTTTGACCGGATACTGTTTCGAGGGTCTCATGGCGCCCATATCTAAGGAGGAATTACCGTAAGTACTTAAATCTTTTGCCAAGGACAAAAGCCACGGGCAGACGGGTGGCCGGTAGAATTCTATATCGGCTTTTTTGACCTTATAGGAGACGAATTGCTTGGAGCTGATTGAGACGATCCGTATAAAGGGACGAGATGTCGGGTGCCATTAGCGCCACCTTTATAGTGTTCATTCCGAAGTCATCGGACCCTATTACCTTCTCGGACTAACGCCCCATTGCACTTTGCAATGTCTTATACAAGATCTCCTCGAAGTCGATTGCAAACAGGCTAAAGGCAACTCTCTCTAAATGGATCTCGGATGAACGAGTATAGATTCCTAAATGGCAGATCAATACATGATGTTGTAGCCATCACACGAGAAGCTATGCACACTATGCATGACCGAAGTAGGATGGCATTATCTTCAAGGTCGATCTCTACAAGGCTTATGACTCGATGGGACTGGTCCTTCATTAGACCGGCTCTCTACAAGATTGAGTCGCAATTGCACCGCCATTAGATGGATCATGGCATGTATATGTTTGGTACGGTATAGTGTCATCATCAATGGGATCCCATCTACTTTCATCAACGCTGGAGCGTGGGTTGAGACAGTGGCCTGCATCGTCTCCCACTCATCTTCCTTCTTGTCATGGATGGTTTCAGCCGACTGATTAATAGTCGTTTGCTCGGGAGGGACATTTCACGGGTATGCTTTGGTATCTCCATAGGTCGGGATCACCCACTCTCTTTTTTGTTGATGATTTACTTGGTTTTTGGTTGCATCCTCCGCAAAAGCGGGTTTTCCTTCACTCTTTGTTGGACAGATTTGGCTCGGCCACGAGCCTTATCATCAATAAGCTTAAATCTAAACTGCTATATGATCATGGTGAGGAGGCGGAAGTACTTCATATTGCGGAGATTACGGGGGTTTGTGCTACCAAAACATCCGATGGCATCACCTACTTGGGTTTCCGATTAAAGCCCTACTCATATATGAACAAAGGCTGGGAATGGATTGTTGAAAAATACGAGAACAAAATATCGAAGTGGACCAATCGGGTGGCTCACATTGGGCGGGAGATTCATCCTCACACAAGCTGTTCTTTGCAGCTCACCGTATATTGGGGCCACATGTTCCTTATTCTGTGCATATTTGCAATAAGATCTATGCTATCATGTCACATTTTCTATGGTGCGGGGTGGGCGCCCGAAAAAATTCCACCTATGTAAAATGTCGGGAGATCTCCCATCCTAAGGGAATGGGCGGGTGGGGTTTGCTTTGGAACCGAGGACATTCACACTCGCCTTATTAGCCAAATCGTTATGGAGGGCCTTGACGGGTATCGGCATCCGGTCGAACATCATGATGGACAAATATGTGGGTACTAGATCTATGGAACTTTACATCACGGGCCCAATGATACCACATAAGGGTGCTTAAATGATATGGAGGAGTATATCTAAATGCCTTGAGATTATCAAGAAGAACGTGCGGTGGAAACTTGGTGATGGGAGGCGAATCCCTATCCCATGCGGCTACATATTGGGCATTTCTGCTGATCCTGGCTTAGACACTAGATTTCTACCACAAGTCTGTCTCATAGAGGGCTCATCTTCATCTCTCGATTTTAAATCTCACATTGGGATAACGGTGCTCCTATTTGGAAGACCTTTGAGACACTTGGCTTACGGAGATGATGACGGGGACTCTTAGCAGAACATCATCAACGCTTTCCGGGGGCGGCTTCTTTTTTCAACCAACGGGTGATAGGATTGTGTGGGGTGGGTCATACAAGGGCTCCAACATCCGTGTAAAGGACCTGTATTCGAAAATAATTGCTTGGAGGCACCTCCTCCCATGTTATCCACTGGATTCACAAAGGCGTGGAAATGGAGAATTCCCCCACAAGATCACTCTTTTCAATTGGCTTTCTCGAGAAAGGGAGGATCCTCACGTGGGTGAATCTACAAAAAAGAGGAAAGCAAGGGACCGGGTCGTCTGTACTATGTGAAAACAAGAGCTGGAAAGTGTCTCCCACATATTCTTTGAATGCAAGACAGTATTGGGCCTTTGGGAAATGGTAGCTCACTGGGGTGGCTCCCCATCTTGGAGACCACAGTCACATGACCATGCATATGATTACTGGGCATCAAAGGATGATGGGATCAAGGCTCGCCCTTCTATGTATCTTTCGGGAGATTTGGTGCTCTAGGAACAACATGCTATTCAATGGGGGGTCTGTGGGACTCCTATAGGATGTACAGGTGGATACCTGGAATGGATACAAAATCATTCTATTTCGGATGAGGTCATAAAGGACCTATCCATCGGGTATAGACCACATGAGATCCATATTCCGGCTCTTTTTTCGATGGCGCACAACAGGGAGGGAATCTGTGGCTGCAGGGGGCACTGGCTTAAATTGGAGAGTGGGGAACACTACCATATCTTTTGGAATGGCGATCACTGAACAAACAATAAAGCTGAGCTTTGGCCCTATGGAGCGGACTCCTAGTGGCTCTCCACTTAAAGATTCCTTGCATTGATCTATATGGGGATTCCCGCAGTTGTAGTCGAAGGTATCTCGGGCGAGGGCTACTCTCCGATGCTCACATCTCTCGTGGATGGGTCGATCGTATTTCCCACATTCTTTCTCAATTTCGGAGGGCATCCATCCACCATATCTACAGAGAGTTGAACAGATGGGGCGGATAGGCTTTCTAAATTTGGGTCGGAACAAGACTTTGGCTTCATTACTTGTCATAAATTTCAGTGATAACAGGGGAAGGGGCCTCCTTCACTATCACATTGTAGGTACTTTTCCTTTGGATCGGCTGTAATATCCTCCTCTGTTTTCTTTTTGCATGCGAGTTACAAGGGAATGGAAACCTTGTATCTATGGTCCTGGACCTTTAGCTGTTTGGAGCTATTGCTGGGTGATCACACCAGAGCAGCTGTGGTCTGTGGAGCTTTCACTCGATCCGGGGCTCCCTCTGTTGGTTTCTTTCCCTGGAGATGTGGTTTTCGGGGCTTTTTCGCATCGCAAAGGTCGAGGTTGTATTGAGATTGCTAAATGACTCTTTCCCTTCGCGTGCACTGTTTTCCTTCTTGGTTGTCTGCTATGGGGTCTTCTTTACATGCGAGGATGCGTTTTTTGGTGTCATAATATGGCCCCCTGTTTTCTCGCCTTCTATGGGATGCAATCTTTGGATTTGGGGCTCATTATCCGTTACTGGTATTGGGACCTTCTCTTGATGATTGACTGATTCCACTCAGATTTCTTGCTCTATTCCGGATGGCCATGCTTTGCGCTCTTCGTCGCATCGCTTTTCACAATCGGCTTTCATATGGTTGGACCACATATCCCTTTTCGTTTTTGAACATGGTTTTTGGATGCTCTGTTTTCTAGGTGAAGTCTTTTTGTATCTATGTATTTCGATCCTTTTGCTCCATGTATTATCCAACTGGGCAATAGTTGCCTGAGTGCCCGGATCCTTTGTAGGGATCCGTATCTTGTTTTGGATCCTTTATGGGTTCAATGACTTGTCCGTGAAGGTGCTAACTCTGAGTTTTTACCTCTGTTCGAATGGGACACCCTTTTTCTCCCTGTCGGGAAATGGTTTTATCCTCTTCGGATGCGTATGTAATGGTTGATGGATCTGTTTTCCTTTGATATATAATCAAAACGATCGATTTTTCTCTTGTTGAGAAAGGCGAAGGTAGAAAGCCTTGAGTCTCTTCAACAACAAACCCCAATCGTAATTGCGCATCCGCACGATTCGAATGCGAAACCTCCTGCACATCCCGACAATGAATAATCCCTTCTTCCTCCCCCTGACGCAATCCGAGCATAGGTGGGGCACTCCTCCTTTTTGGGTTTTGTCTTGTGATCATATCCATCTGCTTTGTCTTTGTCAAGGAGGACATACCCTGACCTTATAGTGACGAGTCCAGTGGAGGTTAATGGGAACTCCGAGATACGAATACCCTCATCTGTCGCTCAACTCCATACTACTTACAGATTCTGTCGTGTATAAATTCAAACCCTTCTTTCGGGTAGAGAGCCCACGATATATGCAAAATTTGTAGTAAAGAGTATGATGATTCACGGAACTTTGAGAATGGTGTCTCTTTGTATACTGCAATAAATAAATAAATATATATATATAAAAGTTGGAGGAAGATGACACAGGGCATATCCATCTTAATTAATGAATTGGAAGCGGACATAGGCATCCACTCTTTGCCATGGATGTCCACAGAATAATGGAGAGACTCTATTGGAGAATCCCACATGTGAATTCATGTAAGGGTTTTACACGTGTTGGTTATGTATGAATGCATTTAATATCATAAGTTTGCATGCTTACAATGTGACTCAAATTTTATATTTTGTTGCATAATTGTTCGGCTGAGCTTATTTCCTCCGCCATAGGCCCATAAATGCGCCTAGGCAGAAATGTCCACCGTCGCGATTAAATTTGTAGATCATTCGACGGCCCATAAATGTGCCTAGGCGAGAAATGTCCGCCGTCGGATTAAAGTTGTAAATCATTCGACGGCGAGCATTTCCTCCCTAGGCGCATTTATGGGCCTATGGCGGAAGGAAATAAGGCTCACCTAATTGTTCACTTTGGGAATTGCAAATTGCATCCACAAAGAATATTGATCCTCAAAATTAATTGTTGCACAATTTTTTATGTGTTGGATGGTTGGTTTTTTTTATTTAGTTTTTTTTTCTTCTTCTAAGTAAAGTTAGAAGATGATGATGCAAGAATTCGGATAATTATGTGTTTTCATTGACATGTGTAAATATTTTATTTGTACGGACATAAAATATAAAATTTAATGTGATAATATGAAGGGTGCTAAATTATGAATAAAAAGAGTTATAAGATGAGTGAAGTGTTTATCTCAAAAATTAAACATTTCAATTAAAACTCAAAATTATTATCTTCACAAAATATAATATTCATATACTTATACCATAATTAGTATACTTGCAAAATGTAATATTCATATATTTATATGATAATTAATTTGGGTGTCTTTCCTAAAATGTTCAATCATTTGACCTAATTTAGTGACTCATAGTATTTTTGGAAAGTCTTATTAAATGGGGAAAAGACCATCCTAGATCCATTTTAACTTGAAGCTCATAGAGATTTTATCTCTTGAGGTACACACTTCTTTTTAGAGTAAAAAGAGATTTGATCCCTTAGGGCCCTTGGTAAATCTAGAGTTAAAATGAATTTATACTTTGGTATTAAAACAATCATATATTTTGTTTATATAATTATTTGGAAAATAATAACTATGTCCAAATAATAACTATAAAAATATATGAAAATTATACACTATAATTAACCAATTCTCTCTACAAATATAATATATTAATAATTTTATAAAAAAAGTCTCTCTCTCTCTATATATATATATAGAGAGAGAGAGAAAGAGGAATGTCATATTTTTTATATTTAAAATTTAATACCCCTTGGATCCGAGTGTTGGACAACATATCCCACACAATAACTACCCAAATGAATTACCCCCTTAGCTCATACGATGTGGGATTTTGGCGGCACCATGGGCTTGCATTCCACAACTTTTCGAGTACTGAGCAAGGAGGTAATGGCAAGCCCACCCTCCCCCAACATTTATGGCACATGACAAGTTGATATGCTTGCCTTGCCACCGGAGAGAGGGACCTCAATGTTATAATGTGAGGTTTCATGAACATATGAAATTCAATTCTGCATCAACTTGTAGAGTGACTAGGAACTTAGGTGACAAGATCTGCGTTAGTTTCCAAAGAAACAATGGTGTGGGAATGTGGTCATC
The DNA here is from genome assembly GCA_034641835.2 of Pinus albicaulis. Lineage (NCBI taxonomy): Eukaryota > Viridiplantae > Streptophyta > Pinopsida > Pinales > Pinaceae > Pinus > Pinus albicaulis. The sequence continues at coordinate 492,318,309 of CM076569.1, forward strand.
CACTGTAAAGGAGGTCAAGGAAGGGGAAGACCTCCCTCTCACCCTAGCACATACAAGGCAATGAGTATTTCGACTGCAACATCTCTTATCATTACCGCAAAATAGTCGCAGAGGCGAGGCTCGGGGAACTTGGAGTTATGAGAGACCACCTCTGGGTCTCTACATAATCTCCTCGATCGACACTCCGGGGGACTAGGAGGAAGTAAATATGTTCGTTTGGAAGGCAACGTGCTCGACATGGAATTCCACCCTGAACTATGCCAAATTTGTTCTATCGACGCATTGCAAACCTTCTTAGCATGCAACTCCAAGGCTCTATGTCTCCTTCTCACGGATACGACGATGAACTCCCCCTTTCTCTCCCGGTTCAAATTAATACCCAACATGACATGAATCACAAACCCTTCCCAAAGGTGTCGAAAAAGCCACGAGTGACTCAAAGGCTACTCTAGTTAGCTTAGACCCCTCCATCAGCAGAAATGGCCAAGTCGGTAGCCATGGTGTCTCATCTCTCCAACAACAATCAACGCAACTAGTGTCATCTAATCAATCTCCTTCCATGGGGCATCCCTTTCACGATGATGCAGATTGTTGAGATTCAACAAGATGATGATCCTAGTGAAAATTAAGCAACTACACTAGGTGGGGCCCACAAGCTATTTTTAGGTGTATGTCTATTTTTAGAATGGTGAGAAAATTCTTTTATAGCGGGAGTCTATTTTTAGAATGGTGAGAAAATTCTATTTATAGGTGATGTTCTATTTTTAGATGCATGTGCAGAATTCTATTTATAGATCGCATGTCTAAATATAGAATGCATGTCGATTATTATTATCTCTTAATAGTAATTGGACAATAAACATTAATCTATTCTCAATGAGCACTCGAAATAGTTAAGCTGAAGTGGAAAATCTATTAGCTAAGTGGATTTCAAGTTGAGTGGTTGGTTGGTGGGACATGCAAGTGGACTTAGTTGTAACTGAGTGATTCGAAGTTATGTAGGAGTTGGATGTGTAGTTATGTGAGTTGTAAAAGTAGTTTAACTCAGTTAGTGCTAGTTATAGTGAACATACACTAGTGAGAGATAAAGTGAATTAATTATTTAATTAATTCACAAGCGATCGGTCTCACATGGGACGAAGATTTACTATTGTTAACTACATGCATGTCAAATTCGGTGGAGACCCAATTGAGAGATAGGTGAAAAGGACAGGTTTGACTATCGAGTTGTGACATTAGTGGGTGCATTCATGCAACCACACACACATTGGAGATGCCAATGAGGATTGCGTAGTCAAGGCAAGCGAGGATCTCATTCATTCGGGGATTGTTATCAGTAGGGATTACGCGATGGAGCGGGTTGTCGGGGAGACGATGAAATTGGCGCATGTATTTGCCAATTTTTGTATGACGATGTGAGAGACGATTGTATATTGTACTAAGAGCTCTTGGATTAGAGTTTTTGTATGATATTGTTTCATGATCCATGATATATACATAATATATGATAGTGGGGTTTTTAGCTTTATGCTTTCTCGGTAAAAACATCTATGTTATGTGTGATCGATCTTTCTTCATGTGTTTGCAATTGGCAATCGTGTTTTAAATTCCCGAAAACATTTTTTGTAGAAGCGATTATGTATTCAACGAGTGGCATATAATTGTTAGATCAAGAGAATCCGGACAATATATAATTGTATTAAAATTTCTACATGGTATCGAGCAAAGAAGATTTCAATTTTGAAGCAATGAGCTTTGAGTTTGTTGGTGGATACAATTCAAATTTGTTGCAAGAATTTCTTGGTGCTGACAATTGATTAAACATCGAAATGGATTACAATGGCTTGTGGCTAGAGTATGCACTCGAGGGAAGCTCGAACTACATTGCTCGGAAGGACAGGATGGATGGGCGGTGCTTGAAGATAATGGCTTGAAGGAATTCATCGACGGTGATGTTTCCTAAGCCCACTGCGCGAGATCGCATTACTTGATGCATGGCAAAAGAAAGTAGCGAAGACGAGAAGGATTATGTTGGAAGGTGTACGAAACCACATTGTCTCAAACCTTCATAGGAAATCCACTCCATTTTCTATGTGGAAGGCTTTGATGGATCTTTTTCCAAAGCGAGCAACGACCATAGGAAATCGACGTTGAAGGATAAACTCGAAAAGATCAAGATGGAGAAGGGTGACAATATTCCTAATTATCTCACAAAGTTTGTCCAATGTCGAGATGAACTGGGAGTGTGGGAATCACGGTTCGTCGATGATGATTTTATGAGCTTGGCTCTCTTGAGGACTTCTAAGAGTTAGCATAGTTATCAAGACTCATCCAACAGACGGGAAAAAACTGCTGGATTAGGAAGGCATCTGTGGTTGGATCTAGTGCAGGAGGAGTTCAAGCGGAACACCGAGAGATGGCTCTTCATCAAAGCATGATGATGAAAAAATATTGTGATTTGTGCGCAAGGCAAGGAAAGGGAAGGGGAAGAAATTCCATTCAAAATCTGAGTCTAAAGGCAAGAAGCTCTGATTTTTCCAAGGTGAAGTTTTTCAACTTGTCACAAACATGGGCATCTCGCCACTATGTTGTGTAACCAGCTCTAAAAAGTAAGAGAAAAGAGATATCAACTTTAGAAATGAGCCTCCTCTCGAGGGGCAACCCTCAATACATTACATAAATGAACAATTCTTGGATGATACAATTTACAAAACCTCCTTTCTATATATGGAGTCCATGGGGCATAATGTAATCCTAGTGGGCCACAATGTAATCCTACCGACCTAACAATAATAATTTAAGGGCACAAATAACAAAATACGAGAGTTACAAGGGTACAGTAATAACAATAGGGGTTACATAACAACAATAAGGGACTATACTAGTAATATAGGGACCTAACATGCCCCCTCTCCTTCGAAAAAAGTGTTGTCCTCAACGCTTGAGTAGCTACGGGTGCTTTTTTATAAAATTCTCATCCTCCCATGTAGAATCTTCAATGGATAAGATTCTTCACTTGATGAGATACTGAGTGTTCCCGATTCGCGTAGTTGTCGAGTTCTTGTTTCCGTGACCGCTTCCGGTTCCAGTCATGAGTTTTTCCTTCCTCATCAAGTTACGCATATTGTTTGAGCTGGAATATTCTCACCTATAACTCTTTAAAGCATAAACATGGAAAAGCGGATGTACTGCGCGAAAGGAGCGAAGCTCCAATTTGTATGCCATAGTACCAATATTTTGCAACACCTTGTAAGGACCATAGTACTTTGGCGATAATTTATATCCTTCTTAGCTTGCTTGAGGGACATTTGTTTATATGGTTGTAGCCGTAAAAATACGATCTCCTACATCAAAAACTTCTCTTCTGTTGCAATGTTGATCTGCTGTTGTTTCATTCGATTTTGTGCCAAATTCGGGTTATCCTTTAAGAGTTGGAGAACTTCTTCGTGATGCTCGATGTGATCTTTGGTGCTTGAACCTTGATTTTCCATAAAGATGATGTAATCGATGGTGGATGATATCCATAAAGTGCCATAAATGGGGTCATTTTTTCTGCTGCAGGTATGGAAGGAAGTGTTATACCACCATTCGAGCGAGAGGTAACCCACTTGACCCATTGTGTTTGTTTATCGGATACAAAACAACGAAGATATCCTTTCCAAACATTTATTTACTATCTACGTGAAGCCGACCATCGGTTATGAGGATGATAAGATGAGCTATGAGCTAATTGGTAACCAAACAAGAAAATAACTCCGTCCAAAAATTTCCCGTAAAAATGGGATCTCTGTCGCTCATGATAACCCTTGGGCTTCCGTGTAGCTTTTGAATTACATCACAAATGTATGTGGCTTGTACTTGCTTTCAAAATGGAGTGAGATAATGCCAGTGTGCATACTTGGTAAGTCTATCAACTTCCACCATGATGACATTCTTGCCTCGGACTTGGTAAACACGTGATAGTCATTTAAATCTCCTCCCAATGTTGACATGGAATGGATAAAGGTTGTAGAAATCTGGTCTTAATTGTCTCACTTTGTTACTAGCTGGAAAACCAAACATTCCGCCACAAGCTTTTGAATATCGGATTTAAGGCCATCCCATCTTTCTTCATACCTGACAGTGAGTTTTTAAAAATCCACAGGTGTCCTCCTACAAGGAGAAGTGTGCAATTCCAGAAGAATCGTTTTGTCCAGAGTTGGGAATTCTTACAAAGATATGAGCGATCTTTTTGTACCATAAGGAATCATCAACTAAATGTATCGGATGTACTGGGATCTTGCTGCAACTTTTCGGGCTGATGTGACTCCCTACGTCTTTTCCTTCTTCCATTCATCTACTTGCTTCGGTGTCACAGTACGGGTTTGGATAATAGAAATGGCACAAAGAAATGCTTCCACCTCTTCATTCTTTCTTGAAAGAAATGCATGCTTTTCTTGCTGTTAAAGCTTTCCTTTTTTGTAGATTATTTCAAAAGTCATAACCCAACATCTTTGTGACCCCATTTTTTCTGCTCTTACGATTATAGTCTTTGTTCCAAAAAGTGTTTAAAGACTATCGCGAGTCGGTTTCTGCTTACGATGTCTTCCATTGAGTGGTTAAAGCCATTTCTTTCGTGCATGTGATGTGCTAACATTTCCTTCTCATAAATAGGTTTCTGTAAAATACTTTCCTTTGATTGGGCAGCCAAAACTTCCAACAATGGGTCCTTCCTTCACGCTTTAAGCTGCAAATTCCACTTTCACGAGGCATCATTCCCACAATAAAAGGTTTTGTGTGAAAGTCTGCAGGCGTAGCTAAGACCGATGCTTCAGAGCACATTTCCTCTTTAAGATGTTCAAAGGCCTTGGTTAGCTTCGGGAGTCCATGAAAATGCATCTTTCTTCGATAATGTTGTTAGAGATGCCTTTGCTATTCTCCCATGTATCCTAGCAAACTTGCGATATGCTTTATTAGCCTGTGCCGTCCTACTTAAGCTTGCTTTGTTGTCTTAGGGACTACTCCATTCCTTAATGGCTTTCATTTTGTTGGGGTCTGCTGTAACACCCTGGTGAGATATAATACATAGGCCCGGATATTCCACACCTCCTTGTGTACTCCCAGAAAACATTTGGATGTTTTTGCATATCGGTGTTTCTCTTTGCAATAGTTTGAGCTGCCACTGTCAACATGTTCAACATGATCACTTCGAGCACTATCTTTGTAGATTAGTATATCATCAAAAAATACTAGCACAAATTTTCTAAGGAAGGGTTTGAAAATGGAGTCATCACGCTTGGAAATGTAGAAGGTGCATTGGACGCCAAAAGGAATGACCAAAAATTCATAACGTGAACCTCGCGGTTCGAAAATGCTATTTTTGGATTATCTTCGATCTTCGTTCTGTCGGTGATATCTGAACGAAGATCTAACTCGGTAAAAGTACGGTGCTCCCATGTGATTCATCGCCAATAATTCATCGATCACGACGGGAGAGGTGTGCTTTATTGGTGCAGGCTTATTGAGCTCCCTAAGTAAATCGGACGCATGCGCGCATGATCCATCCTTCTTTGTGTACCAATACTACGGGGAGCGAGAGAAAGAACTTTGGCCTAGGTTGAATTATGCACCCGCCTCTAGCATTTACTGCGATCATCGTTCAGTTTCGCTCTTTTTGTAGGGCAAGGATATCATAAGGCCTAATGTTTGGAGGAACACTTCCACTGGAATCCAAATGAGACCAGCATGAGTGCTTGATCACGAATAGGTGGGGAGTCCTTTGGGAGTTTCAAACACCTTGGAATGATTGTCCAAAGACTTGATTTGGAAGTCTCGCTTGGAAATAGATGATTTTGATGTCGGAACGTCTGAAGTGAACATAATTGTGAAATCAGCCTCGATTGTTCTTTATTTAGAAGCTTTGTCATGACATTAGAGCTTGTTATCCTTCGGCTTCCCTTCGATGCAAGTAATTACGACTTCCTTTCCATTACGAAAAAAAATTCAAGAAAAGTTCTTGAAAATTACAAAAGCTATCGCAAAGTCCCAAAAGATTGTAACCATTGTACTCCTAGTACAACATCGGCCACCTCCCATAGGAATGGAAAAGCGTTGGACTAGTGACTCTATGTTCCCCCATGGTTAGCTTAGAGTATTATGGCATTTTCCCGGAGCAGTTTATAGTTCCTCCATTTGCAACCATCACTTGACGTGCTGGTCATTTGGGTATAGGAAACAATTTAATTCCTTGGCTACCTTACAATGAATAAAATTATGGGTGCTGCACGAATCAAATCCTCACTATTACCCTTTTCTTCTTGATACAGTCTCTATCTTGAGAGTTTCGAGGGAGTGGTAATTACGCCGATGCATTACATGATATGGTGGGATTCATTTCTTCCTCTTCTATAGCTGGTTCTGAGTACTATGTCATCTTCTTTTTCATTTTCTTCTTCTTCTTCATAATCTGTGTAAAATAATTTCTTTTCGTTTTCACTTATGACCTTTAGTGTGTTGCTATCTGGCTTTGCATGCTTGAGCACTTTTGCTATTTTTTCTTCCAATTGTTGTGGTGTCAGCTTGTGAGTTGTGGAAATCTGGGCGTAGAAACACTTCCTTCTTTCATAGAATTGAGGTGGTGAGGCTTCCTTGTCGCCATAATTTACATTCAAACTTTTCTTGCCAGCTTTGAATCTGCCTTCTCCGTGTTGAGATCGCGGGTTTCCAAAAGCACTGAACTACCATGTTGAATGTGTCCTTTACAGAGTACCTAAGAAGAGATCAAATCCCTGTGTTCCTCGCGGAATATTAGTTACCCTTATATTCAATTTTTGGAAAGTCCTCAATCTCGTTTGCCCCACTAAACCCTTTTGTTTTGAGATTTATCAATTGGCACAAAAAGAAGGTGTTGCTCTTGCTGTATCCTCATAATGTGCTATCATTTTCCTCAGTAAAAGTCTGACCCAAGTGAAACAGGCGTTTTTACGAGCAAGCCATTGATACCATACAAATGTATTTTCGTTCTAAATGTAAAAGTTGCGATGCATACGTTTTGTGTTTTGTGCGTTATGGAGATCAAAATATTGCTCCATTGTGCATTATCGCTATGTCTGGGATCTTTTCCATCAAACTTCCTCATATCCATCTTTGGAATATGGTGGTTCTTCCCTCCAACTTGTTATAGTTTGTGAAATCACAATTAACATTTATTTTGTTCTCATCATGGGGTTCTTCTACTATCTTTTCACGTTATGAAACCTTTCTTGTATAAAGCTTTGTCGAGGCCTTCCGTATGCTGCTTTTAGAAAATTCTTCATGTTTTCCATTTTCTCCATCGTTCTTAGCTTCCATGTCATCGATCTTAGATTCCATGCGAGCCTCCGCGCACCATCCATCTTAGCTTCCATGCCTTTCTTCAAAGCCGTCCATCTTCAGCTTCGCGCCATCCCATCTTAGCTTCCATGCCTGTTTCATCGAGCCGTCCATCTTCACTTCCACACGCCTTTTCTTCAAAACTTCCATTTCATCACTGCTTTTTGCGAGAGTGAAATTTGTTGCACTTGCTCTTGTAATTTTGATAGATCATGTTGCAATTCTATTCATCTTCTTGAGTCATGGTGGGGCATGTTCTGAAGGCTTAATGTGGTGATTTGAATTCTTTTTAGGGCGCCATTTTAGAGATCCAATGACTGATACCTTTTACTTGCTTTGGAGGCTCGATATTGAAATTGAATTATCTCTGTAATTGAAAATCTTAAATATCCTGAAATTCACTTTGCAGTAGCCCTCTAAAGCTTCTTTCAAATTCCACGAGGTCTGATCTAATTTGGATTCCCCAAGACAAAGTTGTGTCCAATCTCCCGACAATGACCTAATTTTGTGGTCCGATGAGCAAACTTGTAGGACTTGGCACGTGTCACTTTTTACGTCCTTTTTCTCTGGAAATTGATAGCCAGAAAAACTACGGTCCGTGTGCTGCGACCACTTTTTACGGCACCTCAAATCCCCTTCGAGAGAGAGAGAGTTCGTGAACTTTTTCCCACGATCACCTCTTTGAGAGATGCAAATTCGAGCACGAGTAAAGCTGCGCCTTCACGAGGATCATATCTCCAAAAAATATTGCGAGACCAAGATCCCAGAAATGGAAGGAAATTTCCTCGGGATTTCAGCTTGGCGCCATATGAATTTCCAGATACTGAACCTTGAGAAAATTTTTTATAAAGAAAATTCCACGATGACCTGTTTAGGAGCTTGAAAAGCGGACCTAACTTCCTGAGATGATATCTCCGAAAATATTGCGAACCAGGCTCTGAAATTTTTTTAGACAATGCTTTGCTCGGGATTTCAAGCTTCGGCACCCTAATTTCGGCTTACGAAACTTCCGTAGAAACAAATTTATAGCGAAAATATTCCCGATGACCTGTTTGGAGCGAGCGAAACCTCGAATCCCAAGCTGCGATGCCAAATGTTGTGTAACTTGACTCCAAAAAAGAGAAGAAAAGAGATATCAATGCCTTAAGAAATGGAGACCTCTTTGAGGGAAACCTCAGCACATTACATAAATAGAGAACAATTCTAGCAGGATGATGCAATTTACCAAATCCTGCTTTATATATGGGAGTCCGCGCAGGGCCCATAATGTAATCCCTGAGTGGGCCACAATGACAATCCTAGCCGACCTAACAATAATAGTAAAGGGCACAATAACAAAATGGGGGTTACAAGGGTACAATAATAACAATAAAGGGGGTTACACTAACAACAATAAGGGAATATACTAGTAATATGGGGACCTAACACACTAGCGCTCGTGAGAAAGAAGAAGCAAGAGCAAAGGGTGACTGCAGATGCGGTACGGTGAGGCCCTTGTCTTGCAATTTGAACTTGATTTCTCTTTAATCGCATGCTTGGTTTCAAGTGCAATGGGATCGGTGTGATATCTTGGATAGTGGTGCTTCCTTCCACATGACGGGAGATAAGAAGCTTTTCAGTGAATTGGAGGAGAAAGATCTCCAAATGAATATAGATATGGGCGACAATGGACGATATAGTGCAACCGGAATCAGTACCATTACCTTTAAGAGGGAGTTAGGTAAACCGTTTCATTTGAAAGATGTTATGCATGTTCTAGGTCTAAAGAAAAACTTGGTCTCAGTCACGATGTTGGAGGACAGAGGCTATGACGTTGTTTTCAACGATGGAAAATATTTCCTGCGACATAAAACAATAGGTCAATCCAAGAGGATAGTGATTCGAGTTAAGAATATCTCCAAGCTGGAGGTAGATGGGTGCGCTGCCATGACGGGAAAAGTAGAAAAAGTGGTGAGCTGGGATGAGGGCAAATTATGGTGCATGAAATTGGGCCATCTTCATCATGGAGCCTTGAAATTCATATGAAAAATATCTACTGGACTTCCAATGGGAACACTTGCTCAGTTAGATCAGTGCAAAGGTTGCACCATGGGGAAGTATGTAAAGTCCACCTTTCATGAAAAGGAGAACCATGCTTCGGTGATCCTGGAGAGAGTTCACACAGACGTGTGTGGACCATTCTCGGTTGCTTCAACAAAAAAACACAAGTATGATGTTATTTTTGTTGATGACTTTTCTCGTAAATGTTGGGTCTACTTCAAGTAGAAGAAGGATCAAACATTCTCACAGTTTTGTGATTTTAAAGCATTGGTGGAGAAAGAGTTAGGGAAGCAAGTGAAGGCTCTGAAGAGCGATAATGGTGGAGAATACATCTCTAATGAATTCAAATAATTTTGCAGCAAAGAAGGAATTCGAAGAGAACTCATAGCACCTCATAACCCACAGCAAAATGGGGTCGCGGAGAGGAAGAACAGAATGATCATGGGTGTAGCACAAGCGATGTTGTATGATCAGGGCCTACCAATGCATTTGTGGGTGGAAGCATGAAACACTGTGGTTTATGTGCAAAGGCGTTGTCCTCATAGAGTACTTGGAATGAGTACACATGAAGAAGCTTTCACTGGTTAAAAACTAGATGTTTCTCACTTTAAGATTTTTGGTTCATCTGTTTATGTGCATGTGACCAAGAATGCTAGGAAGAAGCTGGAGCCGACTGTTGAAGTTGGGATATTTGTGGGGTACACAAAAACACCCCATAATTATCGTGTGTATTTTCCTAACAACAAGATTATTTTTATGCGACGGGATATAAAAATCGATGAGGGGAAATCCATGTGTTTGTCACTTGAGAGGGAGCTAGACTTGCATGCGGAGGAGGAACTATTGGTTCCCAAAGATGAGTCTCTAGATGTGGATCAACCACAGGAGGAGGTTCATGGAGTGGAGGAGTCCACTCACGCAGAGCCAAACATCAACACTGGCAGAAGGCATACCACAGAAGCTGACATGTTGAGGCTTGATGCTATGCAGAATGTAGGAGCCCCTACTTCACAGCGCAGAAAAAGATAGTCTCCTAGCCAATTTACTGGATACATGGTTATAATGAGAAAATGTATCATGACTGAGCCATCTTCCTTTCAGGAAGTAGTGCAGGAGCCCACATGGGTAGATGCAATGGCGGAGGAGTATGACTCCATTGTCAAAAATAGTGCTTGGGAAATTGTTCCAAGGTCGGTTGATAAATCAATGGTAGGTTCAAGATGGATCTACAAGGTAAAGAAATCTGCTGATGGGAGCGTTGAGAAATACAAGGCCAAATTTGTGGCTCGGGGCTTCTCACAGATCAAGGGGATTGATTATGAAGAAACCTTTGCACCTGTCGTACGATATTCTTCCATAAGGACCATCCTTGCTCTCTAAGTGCAGATGGGTTGGCACATTCATCAGATGGATGTGAAGACTATGTTTCTCAATGGGATCATTGAGGAAGAAGTGTACATTGAGTAGCCTAAAGGATTTGAGATCTTCAGCAGCGAGTCGCATGTGTGCAGACTCAAAAGAGCATTGTATGGGCTGAAGCAAGCACCTCGTGCTTGGTACACTCGGATCGGCAACTATTTCACTGGACTTGGCTTCACCAAGAGTGAGGTGGATGCAAACCTATACCAAATTGTGGTGGATGGTAAGATTTTAATCATTTTTCTTTATGTTGATGATTTAATACTGATTGGTGATGAGCATCTGATACACTTATTCAAGGAGGACTTTGCAAAGGAGTTCAAGATGGAAAGAATGTTGTGTAACTTGACTCAAAAATAGAAGAAAAGAGATATAAACGCCTTAGAAATAAGCCACTTCGAGGGGGAAACCTCCAATACATTACATAAATGAACAATTCTTGGATGATACAAATGAACAAAACCTCCTTCTATATATAGGAGTCCATGGTGCCACAATATAATCCTAGCGGGGCCACAATGTAATCCTAGCCGACCTAACAATAATAATGTAAGGGCACAATAATAACAATATGGGGGTTACAGGGGTACAATAATAACAATAAGGGGGGCTACACTAACATAATAAGGGGCTATACTATTAATATAGGGACTTAACATGCCCCTGTCATTCAAACAAATGTTGTCCTCAACGCTTGATTATTTATTTATGCTTCTGTATAAAATTCTCATCCTCCCATGTGAAATATTTTACAGGAAAGTTTTTCCACTTGCTGAGATACTCTGAAATTGATCGTACTTGTCGAGCTCTTGTTTCTATGACTACTTCATAACTTATTTCGATGTGATGTTGATCTTCCTGTTGTTTCATTAGATTCTGCACCAAAGTTGGGTTATCCTTTGAGAGTTGGAGAACTTGTTGTTGATGCTCGATGTGATCTTCCATTAATTTATCATCCATATTAGCTATTATTTTATCCTTCAAACCATCCAACTTAGCCTCCATTTCTGCTTTTAAACCATCTATTTCATCTTCGATTGCTCTTCGTAAGATCGAAACTTGTTGCACTTGGTACCGTAATTTTGATATCTCATACTGCAATTCTTCCTCTTCATGCATCATTGTATAGATTTCTGAGGGATTAATGGGTATGGAATTATTTTTTGGAGGCATTATATAACCCAATGCTGATAAATATTCTTCAATATGCCCTTGGAATCACTTCAAACTGCTTTTTCAAACAAACGCTATGCAATTTTAAAAAACAAATACACACCTTTTTCTTGCTTTGAGAAGCTCGATATTAAAATTGTATTATCTATGTGATTGCAGATCTTCAATATCTAAAATTCAGCACTGAAGTAGCCCTCTGAATTATCTTTTTAATGCCACAGGTCTGACCTGATTTTGATGCTCCAAGACAAAGTTGTGTCCAATCTCCCACAATGACCTAATTACGGTTTGGTTCAGTACAACGAACTTGTATGACTTGCCACGTGTCATTGTTTCATCCTTAGGCTCCTAAATTGATATCCAAGAAACCACAGTCCATGTACCAGTGACCAATGTTTACGTAACTCCAATCCGATGCTCAGAGAGAGAGTTATAAAGATTTTCCCACGATCACCTCTTTGAGATGAAATTCAGGAGTCTGAAAAAGCACTACCTTCCACAAATCATATCTCCAAAAATATTGCAAACCAAGCTCTGAAATTTTTTGAAAAATTTCCCTCGGATTTACCAACACGCACCATATGAATTTCAGACTCTGAACCTTCGTACAAAAAAATTTATAGCGCAAATGCCACGATGACCTGTTTATGAGCCTGAAAAAATACCTAACTTCCCCAGATGATATCTCCTCAAATATTGCGAACCAAGATCTGAAATTTTTAGACAACCTTCCTCAAGATTTCAGCTTCGCACCCTAAAAATTTCAGCTTTTTAAGCTTCGTAGAAAAAACGTTATAGCGAAAATGCCACGATGAACTGTTTGGAGCAGCGAAACCCTAGAATCCAAAAGCTCTGATACCAAATGTTGTGTAACCAACTCCAAAAAGAGAAGAAAAGAGATATCAACGCCTTAGAAATAAGCCACTTCGAGGGGGCAACCTCCAATACATTACATGAATGAAAAATTCTTGGATGAAGTACAAATAGAACCAAGCCACTCCTTATATATAGAGTCCATGGTGCCACCAAATATAATCCTAGTGGGGCCACAATATAATCTAGCAAACCTAACAATAATAATGTAAGGGCACAATAATAACAATATGGGGGTTACGGGGTACAATAATAACAATAAGGGGAGCTACACTAACATAATAAGGGGCTACACTATTAATATAGGGACTTAACAAAGGATATGGGCCTCCTTCATTATTTCCTTGGATTGGAAATATGGCAGTGAGATGGTGAAATTTTTGTGTCTCAAGGAAAGTATGCAAGGGAGATACTGGGTAAGTTTCAAATGGAGGGTTACAAACCCATGGATACTCCTTTTCTAGGAAACTGGAGGAAAGAGGATGCTACATCTGGAGAGGTAGTGGATGCTACTATCTATCGATAGTTGGTGGGTTTGCTAATGTATTTAGTGAATACAAGACCGGACATATGCTATGCGGTGAACCAGCTTAGTCAAGTAATGGTTAAGCCTACCAAGCTCTTTTGGAAGGCGGTCAAACATGTCCTGAGATACCTAAGGGGCACATCTGAGTATGGCTTGTGGTAAAGACAGACAGATGAGGTGAAGTTGCATGGCTTCACGGATGCAGATTGGGCGGGCAACCCAACGGATAGAAATAGCACATCAAGGGGGATCTTCAGTATCAGATCTATAACTATTTCTTGGTATAGCAGGAAACATAGATCCTTTGCACTCAGTTCAATGGAAGTGGAATACATAGCAACATTTCAAGCTACATGTGAGGTTGTGATCTGGATGAGAAAGATCATGGTTGCTTTGTTTGGTTCTCATTTAGATCCTACAGTGATTCATTGTGATAATCAGAGTTGTACTAAAATCTCGATTAATCTATGTTTCATGATAGATCTAAGCATTAAGATATCCGGTATCATCATATCAGATATTGTGTGTAGCGAAAGATCATGTTGCTTCAGTACATTTCTACAGAAGATCGGGATGCAGATATTCTGACGAAGGCACTCACCAGGATCAAATTTGAAAACCATAGAGACAAGATTGGGGTGAAGGATAATCCCTTTCTTGTTGAGAGGGACTGTTGAGATTCAACAAGATGATGATCCTAGTGAAAATTAAGCACCTACACTAGGATGGAGCCTCAGGCTATTTTTAGGTGTAAGTATATTTTTAGAATGGTGAGCAAACTCTATTTATAGTGGGAGTCTATTTTTAGAATGGTGAGAAAATTCTATGTATATATTATATTATATTTTTAGATGCGTGTGCAAAGTCTATTTATAGATTGCATGTCTAAATATAGAATGCATGTCGATTATTATTATCTCTTAAAAATAATTGGAAAATAAACATTAATCTATTATCAATGAGCACTTGGAAATAGTTAATTGAAGTGTCAAATCAGTTAGCTAAGTGGATTTCGAGTTGAGTGGTTGGTTGGTGGGACATGCAAGTGGACTTAGTTGTAACTGAGTGATTCGAAGTTGTAACAGAGTTGGATGTGTAGTTATATGAGTTGTAAAGTGAGTTAAACTCAGTTGTGCTAGTTGTAACTCAACATACACTAGTGAGAGATTAGTGAATTAATTATTTAATTAATTCACAATCAATGGTCTCACATGAAATTGAAGAAATACCATTGTTAACTACATGCATGTCAGATCCAGTGGAGACCCAGTTGAGAGATAGGTGAAAGGGGCAGTTTCACTATCAGTTGTGACATTACTGGGTGCACTCATGCAACCACACACACATTGGATGTGCCCATGAGGATTGCGTAGTAAAGGCAAGCAGGATCTCATTCTTTCAGGCATTGTTATCAGCAGAGACTACGCAGTAGAGGCAGGTTGTCAAGAGGTAGTAAATTGACGCATGTATTTGCCAATTTTTGTATGACAGTGTGAGACGATTGTACCTCGTACTGAGAGCTCTTGGATTAGATTTTTTTATGATATTGTTTCATGATCCATGATATATACGTAATATATGATAGTGGGGTTTTTAGGTTTATGTTTTCCCGGTAAAAACATCTGTGTTATGTGTGATTGATCTTTCTTCATGTGTTTGCAATTGGCGATCGTGTTTTAAATTTTTGTAGAAGCGATTTTGTATTTAACAATGGCATATAATTGTTAGATCAGGAGAATCCAAGCAATACATAATTTGTATTAAAATTTCTACACCATGACCTCTCAACGGCAACTCCACCCCATGGCCTCTTAGCGGCAACTCCACCCCATGACCCCCCAGCGGCAACTCTACCCCATGACCTCTCAGCGGCAACTCCACCCCATGACCTCTTAGCAGAAACATTGCCCCATGATCGCCTAGTATATGGCAATGAGTCATCATGTGCTCAAACTAAGAGGGTTTCTGGGAGTTTACACTACTAAAGCTACATATAAAAGGAGATAGCCAAGATGATGATGATGAAGTAAAAATATTGAGGTAAACCTGTGACCCAGGAAGATTGAGAGGATACGGAAAACGCAGAAAGGTGCAAACTCAAGCCAGAATAGGGGGAAAGAGTGCGTTATGCTCAGGTTCTACAGAAACCCTCCCCGTTATTACGAGAAAAACTCGAGAAGAGATAGCAATAGAACGAGAAGCGAGAGCAAACCAAAAAGAGTATCCACATGATGTATTAATTGATGGGGTCATGGACGAAGGATGCATGGAAGAAGGATTAGGCCAGCTTGCTGACACAGAAGAACAAGTTGATAAGCTCCCCTCTCCTGATTCTGACTATGAATACATAGCGAGACTAGCCGAATGGTACGGCTCAGATGGCCTTGTCTCAATTCAAATGTTGTATGCGGATGAAGAGGAGTACTAGCAATTATGTAAGGGAAAAGTGCTGGACCAACCAACTGCTCAACCCAAATTGTTTGGGGATGATCAGGAGTATCAATCAACTGCACAACTAGAATTGTATGGGGATGATTAGGAGGACCAACCAACTGCACAACCAAAATTATATGGTGATGATTAGGAGGACCAACGAACTACACAACCAGAATTGTATGGGGATGATCAGGAGGACCAACCAACTGAACCACCATAATTGACAAAGAAGCACATTGCAAAATTAAGTACTTGTAAACATCTTCTTCTGTATATTTCATTGTTAAGGAAGAATATGATTCTCTAGATGAAAAACAAACAACTACAAATCAAATTTAAAACCCTAACAGATGAGCTCAGACAAAAAGAAACTTTTGATTGATTAGATTGCTTAGCCCAAGTTGTAGAGTGCATACCCATTGATGACATAGGTATTCCTTCTCCAGGGGTCCAACAAGATATAACCCTTGGAAAAAAACAGACTAATGACATTGAAGTTGCAAAGTCCATACCCATTGATGACATAGGTATTCCTTCTCCAGGGGTCCAACAAGATATACCCCTTGGAAAAAAACAGACTGATGACTCTGAAGTTGCAGAGTCCATACCCATGGATGACATAGGTATTCCTTCTCTGGGGTCCAACAAGATATACCCCTTGGAAAAAAACAGACTAATGACATTGTTGTGCAAGCATAGGACAAATATACCAAAATCATAGCTATCCATACAGAGGAACAAGAATTACATATCAAACTAACAAAAGAAATGGGTATAGACACAGAGGAACAACAACCAGATATGAAACTAACAAAGGATGAGGAACCAGAGATCAAACTGACTAAAGACATTGGTGTGCAAAAAGATGATGTGGTGTTAGTCATAAATTATTTTCACTTATTGGTGATGACTAATTGTAACAGCCAAGTTTTCTAGCAGCTGATCAAAAAATTTGTCAAATTTTCCAGCTGGAAAACACCCATAATTTTTTTTTTTCCTTCTTACCTTTCAGTCTGCCCATGATGAGATGAAACCTCATTATCAAATCCTATCTAGCCTCAGCCATACTAGTTTTCCCATCAAATCTAAAGAAACAATCCAAATCTATCCAAAATATTTCCCCTAAGTTAGGTAGTGGCGCTTTAGGCATTTATCCCTTAGAAAACCACTCTAAAGTCAAATAACCTCTACCTACTATATACCAGTCATAATAGACCTTCCCATTCTGCAAATGAATTTGGTTACAGCCCTAGGTCATGCTACTAAAACACCCTTAAGTCTCAGAAATTCATGTACCATAAGTCAAACTGATTCTAGGTGTTTTTACAGTGTTTTAGATGGATCTTTCAAGGAAAGAGGCATACCAACATCTCAGAAGACAATATTTGGCTCCACATGAGAAGACAACTACTTCTCAATGTGATTTTGAGCCTGGGATGCAACCACAGAGCAGAGAGTTTTTCATTAAGCTCTTGCGATCATAGTCAAAGCTTGAAAGGACAGTGAAAGGAAAAATAACACTGTCAAAGCACTGATGATATGACATGACTAAAAAACCTCCTTCATCTATAAGCAGAGGGTTTGAATACTGAAGACCCTCCTTCATTTCACAAGCACAGGGTTAAGAGTGCCTCCTTCATTTATAAGAAGAGGGCCAAAGGTAAAGTCTGTTTTTAAGTTTTTCACTAACTGTAAAGACAAACTTTCGTTATAGTGAGACAACAACTAAGGGTTTCTGAAGTAAAATGATGATTAAAGGCAGATGGAAAAGAAATGGAGCTCCATTGTTATTGAGTTAAAATATGAAGAAAATGAGTTGATCGTCAATGTAGAAATATTATTGAGCAGATGGCCAAAGGAATCCAACAATCTTAGCTTCTAACTAACTTCTGCCAACATATGTAAGAGAAACCACTATCAGTAGGTTCATCAAACATTCTTCTTTTGATTAAGACAGAGGTTGAAAGGACATCAGGAATTTTGTCAAGATAGGCCTCCTTCATTCATAAGTAGAGGGCTAGAGTATTGACTAATTTCAGGGTTTGACTGATCAAAAGACAAATGGTAAGAGCAGCAGAAGACAGTTCAAAGCTTCTGAACAAGGCAATCATGTCAAAAACAAAGGAAAAGCATGAGCGCTATAAAATATCAAAAACGCTAGCTTATCTCCTATCAGAGTTTGTTTTCAAAGACAATCCGGAGCCAAGAAGTGTACAAACTTTGCTGAGGGGTGTGATTCCCTTAAAAAGCTACAAAAATCTTACCTCCTTGATAAACAGGCTTGACATTTAGTCTATGTTCCTTTAAAAAAAACATAGTTGAAGAATAGTTGAAATCATCTGGGTTAGACATAAGCCAAAAGGTGATAATTGTTTTTCAAAAGGTTCCAGAACAAACATTCAAAAGCAATACCTGCATGCCACTCTTACAAATGAAGGCAGTTTCCTTATGAAAATAGGTCAAAGGTGCTTTGATGTTACATTTTGAGTAGAGGAAAAGTTTTTAGAAGAAGTACCCTTCTTGATAGATAGAGGACAGTAAAGCTCAGGTGAGCACAACTAGGCCTCACCCACAGTAAAAAAGAAGCATCATTTGGAGAATGCATCTACATTCACTAGGTGGATTTGAGTTAGGCCACCTCTAACAAGCAGATATAAGTATAAGGAAAAGAAACTGTCATCAATTTTTAAAAGAGATAAATCACCTCCTTGCGAAAAGGGAAAAGATGTTTCACAAGTCATTGTTTTTCCTTTTTCAATAAGAAAAACAACGAGTGATGATTGGCCTTCGAAGTGGTTTTCCCACAGTGAGAAAGATCACAAGCATAAAAACCTCCAATAAATAGTCAGCCACAGTTTTTCAAAATGGCCTGGTCAAGTTTGGGTGTGTTTTATTTTGAAAAAAACACAAATGATAAGATGTTCATTTATTGTTTCAAACCAACTCCTTTCTTTCAAAAGGAGACTTACAAAAACCCCCACGAAGGCAACTCAAGGATGATCGACTTAAAAAGAGCTAAAAGGATCGTCGCCATATCTTTTTGCATTTCCAAAGCACAAACAACTCCTTTGCTGTTCACTCTACCAAAGAAGAAGCTTTCAAGTGAGATTGCAAAGTTTTCAAGGGTTTTCGACCGCGTGGCGTGCCTGTAGCGTTGCACGGCGCGTTTAGGAAGATTTTTTACAAAGCACTCCACTTCTGCGTAGCGCGCCTATAAGCGCTGGTCACATCGGCTCTACAGTGACCCGATAGCCTCCTTTTGCGCGGCGTTTTCCACAACAAACGTGCCGTGCACACTTTAAATGGTCCAAACGCCCTCAAACAAGTCTGGAAGTTGCTCCAAACCTCAAGCAAGGCCTGCCATAGAATTTTCAAGGTATTTGCATGCCTCCTTGGTATATTTAAATTCCTAAAGGGTGATCATATGTTTCGTTTGTCAAAGGACTAAGTAATGGTAAAAAAAATGAAACCTTTGGTGTAAGTCAAGGTGTGTCGGTGTGAAAAGGTTTGAGGGTGGTTGTTACAGTTGGCTGAAGGAAGGGTGATCATTCTTGCCTCAAAGAACCTAAAATTTCCCTTGAAACTGAGATAAAAACAATACCTCTGTCAACTAAATATAGTGGGAACAAGGCAGTGGTAATAAGGGTTGATATTTTTGCTTAAAACTCGAGGTTTCAGTGGCTTTGTTTTCCCAACACTGTCATAGTAAAAGTAGTGTATTTTGATGGATGAAAAAGGACCAAAAAAATTGTCCTCTAAACAATATTAAAAGGTGAAGGCACTGTTTGAAAGGAGAAACATAGGGTTTAGAAAGCAAAACAGTGAGCCCAACTTCAACATCAGTAATCATTTCATAAGTGCATTGTTGTTTCAAAAGTAATCTCTGTAGGGTAAAAATAACAAAAACCATTACTGCCTCTTTGACCATAAAACAAGCTCCAGTTTGTGAAGCTGTCACTACCATTTGGAGGTATGTGTCAAAATCTGTGTGAGGGAACAACAAAGACAAGGAGGGTGTTGATTGCGAGGAGTTTTTTGTTGTTTTCCTGCTACAGGGCTATTTTTTCTCACACTAAAACACAAGGAGCTTGATGATTTTACCCAAACACAGTGACCCTTTGACTGTGTGTATCTTTTGTTGACTGTGTACTTGTTTTTAAAATTATTTTTTGATTGCCATACCAAGAGAAAGGGCAGTATTTTGGGAGGAACAGAGACCTAATATCACATAAGCATCTCACACAGCATTGAAACAAATTTTCCTTGATCAAACTAGTGATTTGCAAAGAAAACAGAGTTTGCTTGAAAAAACATCCTTGACATCATTTTTGAGGCAGTTTGGTTTTGCAGAGAGCATCCATGACAAGATGCCTCCCAGGTAGGATAGTAGGAGTGGATTGCATAAGAGGTATGAGCCTATTTCCACCGAAGAAGTGAATGCACACCCATCAGTCTTGTTCAATTTCCATGAGGTCGGGTGCTTAGATTTTTTTCAAAGGGTGCAAGAGGTGAAGATTTTTTCTCCTTTAACACACCTTTTCACTTTAAGGTTTTAAGAATTTTCAGTTGGCAGGCCTTGATTTCAAATTCTCCCCAAGATCCATCTCCAAGGCTACTAAAATTCCCTATATTGGTGAGAAATGGTTTAAACAAAGCCATTTGGACTCAGATGATTACAAGCCCTTCCTAAATCCTGAGCACAGAGAATCATGTCCTTCTATTTTTCCTTTCTCATATCTTTTAGCCAGCTACACCGCTCTCATGAAGATTATCATGAAGTACTTCACTTGTGAGGGAAGATTCTCTCGAATTTATGCATATCACATTCGACTACTCATGCATTTCACTAGAGCCAGATTGTTAAATCTTCCTTTCTTCTTACACAAGAGCATTGAGAAAATGGCCTCCACTATCCAGAAGAAGCCTCCATCACAGCAAATATCATGTCTCTTCCATCACTCTCTCATCAAAATCATCATTCTTCATCAGCTTGAAAAGAGAGAGGTCTCTTGGGATGTTTTCATCACTCATCCGGATTTCTCCACTGTCCCTCCAGTCCATACATCCCCTACATCTCCTACTCATCGTCCCTCGCCTTCTTCTAGCAGACCTACTCCTAAAAGGCTCAAGTTTACTACAGAACGAACAAAGGAACATGAAGAAGGAAAATGAAGTGACCAGCAAGAGGAGGAAGGACATGAGCAAGAAGAAGAAAGTGTTGAACAGCAGCATGACAGTGATGAGGGTGAACAGCAGCATGACACTGATGAGGGTGAACAGTAGACTCATGATGAGGCTGAACAACAACCTTATGATGACACACATCAACATCACAGTGGTGATGAACAGCATCAAGGGGAGGAGGAAGAAAATGCTGAACAACAGCATGAAGATAATGAACAAGGATAGGAAAGGGATGAACAGGGGCAACCTTGTGAGACAGAGCAACAAGGGAAGCATGATAGTGATGGAGAGGGCAGCCAAAAGATGATACACAACAACCTCCTCAAGAAGAACAGCAGCCTCCTCAAGAAGAACAGCAAACTCAAAAGGAATAGAAGCAAGGTGACAAAGGTAAAGGGGCCATGCCCTCTTCTCCTAAAAAGGCCAAGCCCCGGACAGCAAAGAAGAGAGTGCCTAGAGTGGTCACTCCAAATGTGACAAGGGCTCTCCGAAGTAAAGGAAAATTTCCAAAGAAGCCCATCATTGATTTTCCTAGGAGGAAGAGCACTAGAATAGCCACCCAAAGCAAAGGGAAGGGTAAAGAAGAAGGCAGTCATAAACAAGAGTGCATTTGATATCATCCCAATCCAAATAGATGATAGTGATAATGAGGCCCGGATTCTAGAAAACCTCTTGATCCATAGAGAAGGCAAAATTGATTCTATGAAGGATGATCTTCATAGGGCAAGGAATTTCAATCATCTTCTGCAAATCCAAAATGGGCAAATGAGTGTCCATATGGCTGTTTATGAGACACGGGTGACTAAGTAAAAAAAGGAGGCCTCCAAAGCCCAAGAAAGGTTGGAAGAACTCATGGGCGATTTTGATAAAAGTGAAGGAGAAGATCAACCTAGGCGAAAGAGGCCTAGAACCATGGGGCTTAAAAAGGCCCTTGAGAAGCAAAAAGAAGAGGAAAATGCCCGTCTCCAATCTACCCCTCTCACTGCATTTTTTGAACAGGATATAGAGAACAATAAAGAGGCATGGCTTGAGAGAGTCAATGACCACTTGGAAAGTAAATTGGAGAAGGAAAACAGGGATTTATACCTTCAAAGGAGAATGACGAGGCATTACAAAAAGTTAAATCAGTTTGCCCGGCGCAAGTTAAAGGCTGCTCAAGAAAAGCTCAAGGAGGCTAAAGGGAAGCGCCCGACGCGGAAAGTGAGGAAATACATATCAGGACTTCATATTTTGGTCTCTGCTTCACAACATGTTGCAGAGAACCCTTGAGGGTCATGCTCACCAATTTTGGGTGTTTTTCGACATATTTTGGTTTTTTGGCATTTTTGGGTTTTTGGTCAAAACTCATAAGCTTCGCCATTTCAGTTTGGGAGATCAACAAAGGAGGAGAATGGTATCATTGGATGCCATAATTTCAGGAGCACACACTCAGCGATTTTCAGCACATTTGAAGATCATTTTCTCCCCCGAAATGGCGAAAAATGCCTGCTTTTTCTACACTGCCCGGTCTATCAGCAAACCTTATTTTTTGGTTTTTTACACACAATCATGTTTTTGGAGGACTTCAGATTGAGAAAATTCTAGTTTCTCCAGAAAGTAGATACTTAGATATTTCCAACGAGCTATCATGAGCCTCGCTTCGACATCGGGAAGGCTGCCAAAAGTTGTCGGCAAGTCATGGGACCTTTTGCTGATGTAATTTTTGAGTATTTTGTAAAAATTGAACCTTTAAAAACTGTTTTTTCCTCATGTGCGTTTAGCTATTTTTGCACATGAGAAGTTATGAAAAGTCAATTTATTTCCCTCTTTTAGCATTTTTTAGATATTTTATGAGATATTTTGTGCCTTGGGATTTGCAATGCCTCAAGGACAAGATAAGATATTTTGGATAGGCCAATTAGATTGCAAATTGAACTAAGAGGTTTTCCTCACTTTGGCCTATTTATTCCAAAGACTTTCATTGTAAACAAGGTTGAACTTGATGATAGAAGAAATATATGGTCATATAATCTTTGGAAGAAATACTTGTCTCATGCTTTTGGATAGTCTCTTGGATGTTCTTGGATGATGAAAGAGGATTGTTGTTGGATTCCATGACTTGGTAGAATGGTATAATGTCTCTCTCTTTGTTTTGTTTCCTAGTTTTCATTCATGAATCCATGTTTCTTGCTTGCTATAGAACAATAGAGAACAAATTTGAGACATGCCCTTGGAGGCACCTCAAATTTCCTGTTTCTTCATAGCTTCCATGTTTTCTTCATCCTTAGTCACATTAAAGAATTCTTGATTTCTCTTTAATAACTTAAGGATATTTTTGCTTATTTCATTCATGGTTTTATGCATGCTAAGTATGATTTACGGTATGCCCTGCTTACTCATGGCTAGCCATAGCTCCATCCATGAAATTTCTCTTTGACTGATTAGATTGTCATTTGTTGAACCAAGGAGGTCTTGTTCTGATCTTGCCCTTTGTCTAAGACTATGCAATCTTTAAGTTGTTTGTCTGTCTTAAGTGTATTTCCCCAAAATCTGATAGCCATTTCCCAAAGTTAGAGAGTTATATATCTCTATGCATGGCTTGAATGTTTGTTTCTATGTATTTATTAGCTTATAGTTACATTTCTCATGATTAATGGTTTTACCTACCATGTTTATGTCATCTATTAAACTAGTTATGCTTGAAACTCTTTGTTGTTCCCAAACTTGATGTTCATTTATTCCATTTTTCCCAAAGATCCTTTCTACCTCGAATCAAATCGGCCCTTTAACAGCCTTGTATCACCATCTGATAGCTTTCTTGACCTTTTCTACCCCATAGCCCAGTTGATCTTACATCTTTTTACCTATCTTATATCTTTGATCAGTTTCATCCCTCACAACCTAAAAACCAAAACCAAAAAACATACTTCATAACTAGCCTAAAATCAGAACACAATAAGCAAAACACACAGATATCCCTTACACATATAGAGAGAGCCCTCTCTGAGTCCAGGAAGGCTAGGTCCTTGGGCTCCAAAGATTGGTTTGATGTTACACTGTCATTTGGCTTGCTAATCAGCCAAATCACAGGACCCTAACATGTGGAACGAAAGGATAAATTACAGTTGTCTAAATACCCATATCCGGGACACCTAATACCTTACATTGTGCACAAAATCTCACTTCGTAACCTTTGCAAGATATGCGAAGAATATAAAAACAAAGTTTTACGAAGACATAAAAAAACAGTGGATGAGCTGGAAAGGAGGGTGACCAAGTTGGAGAAGGATAAGCAAGAACTCAGATAGATAATGGATGGTGTGCTCAGTTGCAGGGCTCCTTCAACCAATCACAACGTGTACTTGACTGAAAAATTAATGATATTTAAAAAGAATGCTATCATCGAAAATATCCCTCTCAAGGTTGAAAGCAATAATGGTTTCAAGGAGGCATATATGACAATTTGTGATCAAGATAGAGACTTTCTCTGTGAACTATACCAACATAATTTTTTGGTACCTTATAATAGAGAATGGAATCCCAACCATGTTACAGGGGATGTACAATTGAGAGTCTTTGTATCATATTTTAGAAATAAGGCCATTTGGTTGGATGATGTGAACATTTATTTGCATAATTACGAGAGCCTTCTGTGGGTTAGAGGAGAACATCCCAAAATTGTGGAGGTGATAGAAGAACATCAAAAATCCATCAACTCTCCAGAAGTAGCAGAGGTTATCTCCAAGAATAGGGAGATGACCATTGCATATTGTGCACATCAGATTCAATTATTGGAAACTAAGGCACAAGTAGGATGTAAAGCAAGGTGGGATAGCATGGGAAAACAATCCTGAAATAAAGATCCATTTAAATACCTCAACTTAAAGACGACCTTAACAAGGGTTTCTCAGTATATTATTGCTATCGGATAGTGTGGGAATCACTGGATAGGTCTTAGATTTTAGCATCCAATGATCTATCTTTCAACAAGGGTATATAAAAAGAAATATACGCTCATAAAAAAAGAAGAATATGATTTCTTGAATGTAATTATGGAGACAGGAGGGTAGCTTCATCCTAATGAATCAGGACATAATATTGTATCAGCAATATTCATGAATTTCCCCTTTCATCCACAGATTTAGATTGACAGAATGGGCCACCGTTGCTGACACACTAGCTCACCGTTGTTGACACACTGGCTCACAGTTGCTGACACACTGACTCACAATTGCTACAACACTGACTCACCGTTGCTGACACACTCGCTCATCGTTGCAACAACTCATAGAGAACAAACGCATTATATTTGATGTTGTGATATATATTACTCTCCAGTTTCTTTTGTTAGTTATAAAAAGTTGGTAAAATTGTGTTTGACATGTTTAGTTGCAATTTCATTGTAGTTCCTCTAATAATTTTGTTACATTTCCATTGTTTTTATTTGAATTTAGATATCAGATTACTGTTTAGACACCAATATATACAACTATGCAAGTATGCAAAACCACTTGAAAGCTATCTTCTGTGACTTACAAAACAATCAATGTATTAAAATAGTGAGTGTAAATGCATGGAGTTATTTAATCACCTTAAATGACAATTCCATCAAATTAGAGAAATCTCCAACCATATCCTCACCACCTATCAAACGTGCATGGACATAGTCAACAAAACATTAATACATCAAATACGGCTAATACAGGAATACATATTAAAATCAAATTGAAAACAAAATCATGCACAAGAAACCTAGAAAAGCATTCATTGTCGGCGCGAGGGTGACCTCGCTTGTTGAGTTGTTCAAACTGAAACGATTCATCTTCATCTGTCGAGATATTCAAGTCAATTTCCAATCTTGCATTTTGTTGCCTTGTTTTTCTTCTCTTTTTGGGGCTTAGGAAACTCTTATTCCTCTTCAAAGACAACTCAAAATCACCCAATCCACACGTGAATTAATAATCCATAATATGAATATTGTTGGCGTCATCCAACAATTTTTTAACTAAAGCAATCAACTGTTCAATCTTGGCCAAAGTCGCAAGAGGACTGTTTCGAACCACGTCTAAGTAGCCAAATAACTCCTCCTTATCCATCTCAATTTGTTCAACATTTACATCAACATTGTGACTATCCATGGCAGTTGTGTTTGCATCTTCAGGAAGATCGGATATTGCCTCTATATTTATCTCAGGAGGGTCATTGTATGACTCAGTTGTGCTTTGATGATTTTGTAATTGGTTTGAAGCCATTGAACTGGAACACAACCAACCTACCTTTAGGCATGCTTGCATATGTTGCCACGAATATACCATGGGCAATCACAAGCTATGAAATTAGTACGATGACAAGTGATAAGATATTGCTTATTAACTTTAGACTGACGCCACACTAAAAAAGCATGAGACATTTGCGAATGAGGGCTGCAATCACTATCTAGAATTTTTTTTGCTTTTTCTATTCATGATTCCAATTGTTTCTCTCTCTTGTAATTATTAAAAAATCCTTCATTTTTTAGAATTTCCTTAAACTGATAACAGGTTTCAACATTTGTTAGAAGAACATCTATCAACCAATCCATCCTACGAGAACATTTCTTTCTTCTATCATATAGAAATTTTGTCTTTAGGTAACAGTGATATGATTCCACAACATTGTTTGTCTCATGATTTTCACGGAGAAAATCCCGACAACCTTTGACTCACATCCCTAATTGCATAAAATTTAGGTTAATGAAGATATTTCATCCATATTTTAAACCAAAAAGAGAAATGTAACTTCAGAGTTTTTCAACTTACAAATCTTGTCACCAGCAACTCAATTCTTGTGGAAATAGTCTAGAAACTTTTCCTCATTAACAAATTTGTTGAAGAAAGCATTAATTGCATTGCTCACTTCAACATTGGAACAATAATTCATAATTAAACCCAAATCACTAAACATTTCTTTTTCTATTTCTGGATTACTGGCCAATCGATTCACATTTTTTAGCCATGCTCGACGTGGGTGCCAAACACACAAGATAACATTGCACCTTGTGGTTCTCCTGCCACATTCAATTCATTTCAAGCATGTTATTTTTGTAATAAATACAAGTTGTACTATAAAATAATAATATTGAATTTACCTTAAAGCACTCATTTTAGCCAATGCATCATCAACCATGAAAGCATTAACTTTCCAACTATGATCAACTTGGTGACACCTATGCATGAGCTGCTCCAACCATAGCGAAATGTCTAGTGATGTATTACGTGATGCCACCACCCATGCCTCTGACACCCCACTTTGTTGGTCATCAAACACGACAAGTGTGTACAATTGATACTATCACATTCAAAATACATAGATTATCAACTTCAAAATATCAATCATTATTAATCAAGTTATTGTACTAAATCAATCATTCTTAATACACTCACCCCATACTTATTTTTGCTGAATGTCGAATCCATGGCTATTAGGCTATTATTCGATATCTTCACCATGGTCTCTAACATGCACTTCGTTTGAATTCCAACTATAAAAGGGACATCTCCACCATTGGGCTTTTGATAAAAGAAAAAATCATTTGGGTGTTTCCTATACTAAAGGTTCACACTCATTTCATCCTTCTTGTGCAATTGATAACTTCCTTTCATTAGACGATTATATATGTTAACAACATCTTTCCTACACAAAAATAAATCCCTATCTCGAGCTGCAACATCCATGTCAATATAGATTTTTAACCTGCAAATTGCAAACAGAGTCAACTGGCACATCCAAGAAGAAACATCTCTCTACATAGGAAACCATGTCCCTTGATAACTTTGGTTGATGGAGCACTCTAGCAGGACCCGAGGTGTCATGTTGGCCATGACAAGGCAATTCTTAGCTATCTACATGCTCATACATGTTATATGTTATTATCACAACCTCAGGGATTTGAACCATAATTTTCACAATGAAATGGCATTGGCATCCCCTTTTTTCACAAATGAGTATTTTCGCTTCACTTCATCTTGTCCCCTTCTGTCATCAGGTTCATATGAACAAGCATAGCTACATTAAAAAGTTTGAAAACTCAATACATATGATTCCATGAAAGCTGATTGAGCATTATTAATACCAACATATATATGTAGGATTTATAAAAAACTTACACTTTATATAGCAAGGAAGCAGTAGGCCTTGAGCCTGGGCGTTTGTTTTGTACCCAGGTGAAAGAACATGGAGCATCTAGGTTCATTTCCTCTCCTTTAATAAAGTCTCCAATTTTAGTTGAAGGGATTTTTGCAATCCGATCTAAGGAGTCCATGTGTTTTCCTTGTACAAGAGACCAATCTAAATCTGACCTAGAGAAGATGAGCTTTTCTTTAGGGTTTTGCACCGGAATGGAAATTATTGACTCCCATTTCACTTGCTTCACCATTTTTAAGCGAGTATCTATTTAAGCGAGTTGCCACAACGGTTAACCAGCGAGTTGGAATAATGGTTGTCCAAATGGTCTTCCTTAGAAAATGGTCTAAATAAATTGGGTTGTGGTAAAAAATTTAATGGGTTGTAGTAAACAAATTAAATGGGTTGTGGTAAACAAATTATTCAGGGGTTCTCACTTAGAAATAAACAGACATCCAGTTAAAAAACAGACATTCACTAAACGAAACAGACTGGTTTTCCGTCTACTGAATAAATCCTTCAGTAGGGTCCAGTGAGGGCTTTCATTCCGTCGAGATTTGTAACAGAAAGGACAATGGGAATTCCCATTTAAACCTAACAGGGACATTTAACTGAACAGATACTCACTTAAAAAAAACTAAAAAATTGACACCACAGACCCGGTCTCCATCGACTGAGTAACTCCTTCGATTTTTTGTCGTTCAATCAGACTTGTGTGTAACAAGGGATGACATGTTCCGTCGATTACAGGAGCTATACAGGGGAGCCTCGATTGATCATGGCACCGCAACTCTGGCGTCTTCCTGTCGACTGGTTTGCAAGTCCCTGTTCGGAGTGGGCTGAAGCGGCTCGAGGAACACGAGAATTTTTTTTCATTTGCATTTGCATTCATGGTTGCACATGTGCGTAGGTGAGGGGAAATGAAAACGGTGACTGGATCCTAAACGGGCTCTTTCAAACGGTAACGTCGTGAGATGGAGACATGGAAGAGAATGGGGCCCGCATTCGCCAGAGAGATTTGCCGGTCGCCAATGACCCAAAACTCAAAAAACATTCCGTTGAATGGTTAGCTTACTCCCTTTGGAAGCGTTGAGCCAACCGTCTTGAGACCACACCCAATGCGACACCACAAGGTAGACGAACCCGTGAGAATCGAATTGTAGATCAAGTACCCCACGAAAAGTGTGCGCCCCGCTATAGAGACACTTGTGATCCCTGCGGCCACGATGGCGAACACCCACTGGTACAGAAAATATGCACAATCGTATTGGTAGTTCGCATTCGACAAGTCGGTCAACCCGAAGAAATAATGGCCGATGAAGCTGTTGGAATGCTTCTCCCTTCCGAAGGCAAAGTCGAAAAGTAGTTGTTGCTCGCTGCCGCGTCAAGAACGTTGGTGAGCATGATGTTCACGACGTTCTTGGCCCTCACGAAGCCTGCACACAGCATTGAAAACCCTACCTGCATTGCGAAAATGAGAAAAGCGGAGAAGAGCAGGTATGTGGTGTCCACTTCGCGACTCGTGGCCGAGAGATGGTCGGAAACGGCCTGCAGTTTGTTGCACAAGAAAGTCACCCGCCATGCCGCTTAGGAGATGCTGGAGAGCCGCCGTCTCGGGTGTTGTGCAGGTGTAGTCAGAGCTAGACATGACGGATAAGCCAGGGTTCGAACCGGCGATGGAGAATTCGAGTCAACAGAAGTCAAATGCAAGCTTTAAAAGGGACGAGACTCGTTCAGAGAAGTGAAATAGGAGCTTTAAAGAGGCAGAAATCCAACCGACACGAAGACAGGCTTTGAAGAGATGGAATTCGAACCGGGTGATGTGATACATGAGTTTTGAGAGGGATACAGGGCAAAGTGAAATACGAACTTTAAAGAAACAAGATTCTTGCCAAATTGAAATACAAGTTTTAAAGAAGCAGGATCTGAACCGTAAGAACTGAAAGACAAGCTTTGAAGAGATCAGATTCGAACCGAGAACTGTAGCCTAAAGGGATGGGATTTACACCGGAATAAATAAAGTACAAGCCGTAAAGTTTAAATGTGTGGGTTTCGAACTGCCATAAATGAAATGCGAGCTCTAATGTTTAAAAGGATGGGATTCTAACCTAAAGAAGTGCATCATGCATTTTAAAGGGACGAGATTCAAACCGGGAGAAGTGAAATACGATTTTTCAACGAAAAGATTCGAATAGGAAGAAGTGAAATTCGAGTTCTAACATGTGCGGCATTAGATTTGGGATAACTGAAACACGACCCTTGAGGGTTTCGAGGTGTCCAAGATTGGATACGGAAAAAGTTGAATAATATCTTTGACAAGGACGAGGTTCCAATTTCAAAGTAGAGAACTGGAATCCCATCTAAGAGCTTCGAGTTGGTGAGAATCGAACATGCGACGCGGAATTCGACCTGGGAGAACTGTAATGGACCTTCGAAATTCCAGGAATGGAACCAGCGACCACCTAGGCGAAAAGAATGGAGGATTTGAGGGGGAAACGAACCTGAAGAAGCTATGAAACCAACGAATCACGATTGAGGTCGCTGAGAATCCCAGTGAGCCGTCTGCCAGTTGTAGACGCATATTCCGTTTTCGATCAAGATTCATAGTCCTCACCGATTTTCGTGTATGACGAGTAATAAAGCATGAAATTAACGGTAACACCAAAAACATAATAATATGCAAAACTCCAAACACTCTGGAGTATCTGCGATTAAAACGGGGTGGACACTGATAAAGTGCAGTGCGTATTTTTAATTTATTTTAGTTGATTAAAAAATTATATTTTATTTGATATTTTATTTTTAATTAAAAAACGGAAACAAAGTACTTTTATTTATTTTCTTTATATTTATATAGAAAAATTTAATTTTTTTATTTTTTATTTTTTATAAATATATTTATGAAATTTTAAAATAGAGAATGAACACTCTTGAACGAAACATTATGAAAATATTTAATAATTTTTTTGGCAGCATGGTAGAAAATAGAATCAGTAAGTAGACAGAAGTAAAAGAAAAGAGGGTAAAAAGACAAGCAAGTTTCAGGCCCAAGAAGTATTATGGATTTGACAGAGTCACTAGGGATAAGTTGTAGGGTAGAATAGAAGAACTTGAAATTCCTTTGCATTATAGAGTCGTTGTCCATAGAATTTATGAAGAGGTGAAAGTCAAAATAGAATTTATGAAGAAGTGAAAGTCAAAATTAGAACCTCGTGGGTATTTCAGAAAGCTTTAGAGTGACATTAGAGTCAAGTAAGGTTGCCCTCTATCCCCTACTCTGTATTGTTTATATATAGATAAACTGGAAGAGTGGTTGAATATGCAAGGAAGAGATGGTGTTACTTTGGGGGAGTTAGTGATAAACCTTTTTGAGTTTGTGATAAAGCTTCTTTTATACGCTGAAGATATTGTATTGATTGCTAAATCCACCCATGGATTGCAGATGCACCTATATGCCCTTGAGCATTTTTGTAGAGCAGTGGGGATGCAAGTAAATACTAGGAAGACCAAAATAATTATTTTCTCTCGTAAAAGGAAACATAGTGAGCATAAGCTCTTCTTTGAAGGCAACATTCTTGAAAAATTAAATGAGTATAAGTACCTGAGGATTGATTTCAACAACAAACTTAATTAGGAGGACTACAGAAAGAAGATAATTTTAGGAGGGTGGAAAGCATTATATGCTTTTCAAAACATATGTAGAGAGGAGTTATGGCATTGGAAAAGGAATAAAGTGATTTTTGGAATCCTAGTTTGTCCAATGATGTTATATGGGTGTGAATTGTTGGGAAACAAATTGAAAATATCCAAAAATGTTTGATCATGAGCAAGTTCATTATAAAAAGTTTGGTACCTTATAATGTTAGTGAAACATGAACAACTCCCATGGAAGAAATTGCTGCTATGGTGAGGCTCATAATATATCTAAAAAGAATTGAGGAAATGGGAGTAGCTAGATGACCTAATGTTATCTTCAATGAAGACATGAATGAAAGAAAGAAAACATGGATGAGACAAAACTACACATGAATGCAAAAATATAATATTTATCTCAATGCATGTCTCACAAATAACAAGGAGCTAAAGAATTTTATTATGGAGAAGTTTAGTAAACGAGTATGGGGAAAAGAGTTGGATAAAAAAAAAAAGTACTACATCGAAGAAGTAAAAAATTCAACCTAAGTGTGGTCTCCAACAAAAAAAAGTACATTGGAGCAAGCATGGAGTGCAAAGGTTCTTATCACCCAATTAAAAAGTAACTCAACATCAACTTCATCAACTTCAAAGGTTCTTATCGCCCAATTAAGAACCAACTCGCATCAACTTCATCAACTTCGGTGTCAAACGGGATGGTGGAAAAGGCCTAAAAAAACTTGGAAGAACTTCATTTTGCACATCTGAAACAATGGAATCCCAAAAATATTTCATTTTGGAATGTGATACTTTCAAAGACAGAAAGTTATGGCAATATGTTAGCATTGGTTTCTTGGCATTGTATTTTCAACAAAGAGATTATTAAAAGATTTGGTCAACTCATTATCAATTTAAATAAGAAAAATATTGAATTACAAAAAGAGAAAAAACATAAAAGTGATAGTCATATAGACTATATTTAATCTGGTGAACATTAAAATATCATTTTATTTCATTTGAAAATTAATTATTTTTTAAATGAAAATTTTGAAATATACAAATGAAATTCATTTAATGAGGAATAGAATATTCTTAGCGCTGTGCGCATAATGCTTTATTTATTAATTTATTGTGTATAATAACTTTAACGATCACTATTTCCCATGCGTATGACCATGGGGTTTAAAATTTGACCGCAAAAGATTTTTTTTAAGTAATAAAATCATAATAAAATCAACATTGGAATTTAATAGTTCGAAATCTTGATTAAATGGATTATTTAAATATATCATCGATGCATGATATAGGAGTAGTCTATAATGCGACCTTTTGGAGTTTGACCTGACAAGTTTATGGATGGTTACATAGCATGGCGAAGACGCATGTGGCAGTTTTCTTGATTTTCCGGCAGCACTTCTTCCGGCAATTCTGACTCGTCCTTACACGCATTCAATGCCAAGTCGATGTCGAAAATTTGAAATTTCAATCGCTATCTTCCCGCCTTCAAGCTAAAGGGTTGCGGGCAGTGTTCTTCTCGCATTCTCGCCATCCAATCACCGTCTTCCTTTAGAAAAACTCTTGGAACGCCATTTAAGCTGGCGCTGGAGGATTCCGACCAGGCCTTTGGGATAGATTCCAGCAATCTCAAAGCACTCTACAGGAAAGGGCGCGCATGGGCTCAAGCATTACGCAGCGCCATGCGAATTTTTGGAGAAAGCCAACGAGGCCACCCCCGGCCAGATGGAAATACAAGACGCGCTTCGCCAAGCCAAGACTCTGTACTCCCAGAACCGGAATGGCAAGTATGACATCTTGGACTACCTGCTCGGACGCGGGTCTTCTACTCAGCAAGTGGCCGATTTTACTGGCCCGGTAGAGATTAAGATGGCCAAAGACGGCCGTGGCCGAGGACTCTACTCCGCCCAAGAAATAAGGTCCGAGCAGCTCTTGCTGGTAAGCTTGTGAAAGCGACTCTACCGCCGTGTATCATGTGGACAACAGGCGTGAATTGAATTCCACCTCTCAAGAGGAACTCGTGGCCGCGGTAGTCTGTGCTGCCAGGAAATCGCAGAGATTGCTCCGTCAACTTTGTAGTTTATTCGATTCCTCTGCGCCCAGCAGCCTTCATGCTCCTGCCATAGATCTGTTTAAGACAGACGATCAAATCCTTGCGGGACAATATGTAGAAAATGAAATTTTGCAAGTGGACGTTAACCGTATTCGATCTGCGAGAACGGAAAAAGAGCATGTTCTGGCTGCTGCCGTCCCTCATTAACCATTCCTGCCTTCCGAACTCTGGCTTCTTGGTAATCGAAAGTGGTTTGTTTATCCAAATACTAATAGCATGTTTTCCCAATGGCGCAGGGGAGCAGATCAAATATAACAATTTCGCATTTTATACGGAGATGTAGCTCAGATGGTAGAGCGCTCGCTTAGCAAGCGAGAGTTACGGGGATATATACGCCGCATCTCCAATTGTGTGATGCATAATTATTATTATACTTTGGTACTTTTTTCATTGAGTGTTTCGAAACCTCCTATTTCTTGAAACCAGGATCAATACTTCCGTTTTGTTAGATTCGGGATTTTGAAACTTCCGTCTCCAGGATCAATACTTCCGTTTTGTGAGATTCGGGATTTTGAAACTTCCGTCTCTCCTATTTCTTGAAACCAGGATCAATACTTCCGTTTTATTAGATTAGGGATTTTGAAACTTCCCTCTCATTTCTTTCAGCACCCTTCCCGCCGTTTTATTAAATTGGGAGTTTTAAAAAACCCTTCTTTTTTAACTTTGCTGTGCGCATTGGAAGCTCGTGGGTCAAATTGAATCGAACACACTCCCAACCTTCAGTTTTCTGCAAATTGACATGTCGTTCAATTCGTCCATTCAATCCTTTTTGTATTTTGGGTTTGCGTGAAGGATGACAAAACATGGTTTGTAAAATTTGTGAAATGGAGATGCGGGGTATCGAACCCCGTACCTCTCGCATGCAAAGCGAGCGCTCTACCATGTGAGCTACATCCCCAAGCTGAGCAATTTGCTGTTTCCTTTATCTCTCAGATATTCTGTCATGTATTAATGATTTCAAAAACGACCCAACGCCAACGCCACTATGACGAAGCGTAATCGTAGCTTGAAGAACACAGTCGTCAATGTGGTTTGGAAATAAATATTATTATATCATCAAATATACACTCGACAAAGTCATTCCAGATTTCAACAAAATTTTATCATCAAATAATAACTAATATAACATGCCATATACAACATTGAATCTGCTCACAGCACTTAGATAGATATGTGCATATTGCGGAACCTTCAAACTCCACTCCTATAAATATTTACAATAGTTTATAGTACTTACTTTAAAAATTTATTATTGTTTTTGCAACATTCTATAAGTGATAAACACTTCTCCATTTCAAAGTTTATTTACTAATTCAATTTGTGATCTACACACCTTCCCATTTCCAATTTTACTTACTAACTCATTTTGTGATCTACACACTTGTCTAATTAAAAGTTTACTAACTCAACTCGTCATTAGTAGCATCCTACAACAACATAAGTCTATGGCACTAACACCTAATTCCACAGTTATAAAAAACGAGTTACCTTTTAGATGCAATGTATTTATCCTTTCCTTAAAAATATGAGCTAAAGAGATTAAACCATATTTAACAATCCAGCTACCAAATGATGCAATCCTCAACTCCTTATACAAGAATGATATTACCACTTCACTGTATAAGTGGTATAACCTTAATTTGTGTCAAATTAAACAATTCCCACACATTTTTATTCAAAAGAAACATTTAGTTAAATACCTTAATTTATGTCAAATTAAACAAATCCCACACATTTTTATTCAACAGAAACATTAAGTTAAATCCATTAGCAATCTTATCTTCTCCTAGTATCTATGCTTCACAGGAAAACCTTTTCGTTTGCAAACATGAATGTGTTAACAATAAGTTCAACAATACTTTGAAAAAATACATGTTCATTCAAATCCAACATATGATTATACCAACTAAAAAAAATCAAAGTTTCACCATTACTTTAATATAGTCATTTCACATATTAGATAAAAAGTTGTAAAGAACACTTGGGACTTGTTGTAGTGACACTATGTATACAAACTTGAAAGCATTCTCTTCAAACGGTTTTTAATAGCTTTTTGAAGCACATAAAAGCTTTTATTTAAAAATATAAAAATATGAATTATAATTTTAAGCTTTGTTAAATTTATAGTGGGCTTGTTAAATTTTTTTATGCCAATTACGAGTCTCATGTTATAGAAATATTTCAAATTCACTAATTGCACTACAAGAAAAATAAGAGGAAAAAACTTAACAAAAGTTTCTAAGCTTTTACAAGTATAATAGTTGGATGAATCCCATTGAATATAGAAAATTTTGAAGGCTATTTTATCAACAACATAATATGTGGATATAACTTATAGCTAAATCATTCACTAAATTACAAAATCTAGTAAACTTTTGGTGAATTTTTCACTAAATTATAAAATTTTGTAGACTAGCTTAGCTATATAAATTAAATGGTTGGTAAACATCAATAGGCATCAATCTACAAAAAGCATCAAAACACTTACTTCATGATGCGTCTCACATTGCTAAAATTTACAAAAATTATAAAAACTAACAAGATTCTTAACCATGGAGATTTATCCCCACCTAAATTAATTTTTCAATGGATATTTATCCCCCACTTAAATTATTTTTGCAATTCAAACCGCCAAGATCATCATACAAAACCTAGTCCTAAAACAAGCTAGTAAATGCATAAGTAAAATCGAATTTCAAATAATTTGGATATGCTAATAATGTGTGGATATTATAAAACATGTTTCCTAATAATGGCTACGCATTTTTTCTAAAATATAAAAAATTAGTTAAACAATTTGCCATAACTTTCTATCTCCATAATTTTTTTTGGAATTATTTAGCACAACAAAAAGGTCTTAAAGAGCTTTACATGATTATGTTAAGATTTTAAATGTTTATGCATATATAATCATTATTTTCAAAAGAATATAAAATGAATATATATCATAATATTAAAATACATGTGCCTTTTACTCCTACTATAGCTTTTTATTACCTTGTAATATATATATATATGTGTGTGTGTGTGTGTTACACTAGCATAAATCAAGATCTACAATATTTAAAAAAATGAGTGATTATGTTAAGACCCTTAAACCCTACAGTAATACATGAACTCATAATTTCAAGGCCATCATTATTTTCATAATTTATAAAATTATACAATTAGCATTAAATTTCGAAGAACTGTCATGTGCGTGAAATACTTTGGAAGAAGTTCCTCTCTAACTACAGTTCACATATACAATGTCAAAGGTATGTTGATTTCTTTCATAAAACCTTCTTTTCAGTGTTGGAAAAATCCTTCTCCTTCCTACTACTACTCACACTCTATTTGGAATACACAGATATATTCTTTTACTAGCATATGTGATCTCCTCCTGAAAACTAGATACTCTCTGAGAAATTATAGAAACATCCTTTGTGTGCTTTTCTCTTCATGCCCTGCGCATATCTGCAACTGCAACCCTTGCTGTAAATCTTTTTTGCCTAGGTCTTCTTAACGAATCAAATGATATACTCACTAGAACTGCTTCTCGACAAACACACTGCTTGCAAACTCTTATTCTGAGCAAATTGAACTTTTTCCTACACTCTGCCTTTGGAAATCAATTTATGCCCAACAATTCACACCCCTGGCTTGACCTACATGAATCTAGATCCTATGCTTCAGATCTCCCTCTGAAACTACACAATCTCACAACCTTTCGCTTCTGAGCCTCTTATCTGATCAATAATCCTTTTATACCATGTGGAATTTCCACAAATGCACCAAAAGGAGTATAATATTCGAATTATTCGTAGTTTATTTGTTTCCAAAAAATAATGATTAAATCAGTTATTCATTATTCACAATAAAAATATGTTGCAGAAGTAAAATTCAGGAACTAAGAAATGAATTCCCACGTAGAATTTGACACAATTATTTTCGACTAGATGTCCCTAGAAAAACCCTAAAGGGAAAATACGTGCAACAGATGAGGGTTTATTTTATTATTATGAAACAAATTTAAGAATACAATAAATTGGATTCCCAACTAGTAATCCTCCAACAAATATCTCGCCAAAATAATCTGGATAAAAATTATCTCCTTTGCAAATCTATTCAACCCCTTCTGGCATGTTCGCACCCCACACTAGCAGCTCATACTACAGCCTAGAATTCACACTACTGGCCCTAGGAAATTTGTACTGCCTGCAAATTTAATCCAAGTGAGTCGTCATGCCTCCCTATGTCACTAGAAACTACTCGCACTACCTTCCGAAAATAGTTCAGGCCTCTAGCTATTGATTTTTGGTTCCTTTGGCAACTCGCACAAGAGTTTCTAACAATTCACATAGGCTTTTGTGGCCCTTTATACAAATAATTTTTCCTCATATCTCTTGCTAATTCAACATTCGAGAAACACTAGAAAAAATTCTAGAATCCTCTTCCCAAGTTGTTGCTTCCTCACTCTGATGCTCTACCGCTGGCTCGAACTGTACCCTCACTAAAGCTGTGAATTGGGTAGGTCCATTTTCCAAGACAACTCACTCCTCAACTGTGTCTATCTCCACCCCATTGACTTGCTCTTATAATATCTCGTTGAAGCATCAACGACTAATATATAATTTTTATCGATGGATAATATCATTTTAGGTTTCATCAAATCCTTTTCTAGAAGTCTCTAGAGCATGTTAATTTCCTCAATTAATACACATAATTTAATCAATTTTCTTAAGTTATACTTAGTAGCTTTTTAATGAAATATCATTTAACTTAATTGAGGGGTATCTAGGTGTTTTCTCCGAAAACCTTTTCTGGGTTTTGGAGATCTCGTGTTCCTTAGCCTCTCTAACACATTAGAGACTAGAACACATGTCTCATGCTACCATAATATCTAAAATCTAACATCCCTTTGGTCTTCTATTTAGAATAAATGATCATGTTTGTTGGCAGGGGGAATTGGTCACTTCCTTCAATTGAAATCTAATTAGGAAAGCTACGTGGACCATCTCTGGATATAGATGCATGTAGAAGTGGATGTGAGTGGTGACCTCTTCAAGGAAATTCAACTAAACTTGTAATCTTTATCTTGGACTTGGAAAATCAATTATTGGTGTCTTCCTTTTCAGTGTTGCACTTGCCATGTTGTTGTAGGGGCTAGTGGACTTAGTCGACTAGCCCAATCAAGTCGAGACAATAAATAAAGTATTGTAATTCGGCTGACTCTCTAGTCGAGTCGATTGGCTGAGTTAGTCTGGTAAAGTCAATTGAGATCGTTAAACTATTGTATATATATATATATATACACACTTTACTTTATGTACAATTTAGAGTTGTTGTTTAGGATATATTAATACAAGTTTTGACTTGTTGGCTCTCCACTACTTTGTGTCTCTTCACTCTTCCATGTATTTCATATTATTATGTAGTTTACTTGTTGTTCCTTCCTTTTGGTAATCGATTCCCACTTTTTTCAATATTACAACATTTTTTTTATTGCTAGTAGTGTTGGACCCAAGTATACACAATATGCATACATAAATGTTAACACTAGAAGATATACAAGAGAGTTCGGAGAAACAGATCAATAACTACCTGAATTACCTTTCACCTATGTAAAGAATGAGTCTATATTATCAGACTCTTTCATACAAAGAGTTCCAAAATCTCTTCTCAGCATTTGAAGTTTTGTTGTCTTCACCTTTTCCATGCATTTATAGGATGTCTGGAGGATATCCCATGTCTCCTTGAACTTCATTGCTACTGCAACCATTGGGAAAAAGAAAAGGGCTTTAGAGTCCTTCTTCTTATTATCTCTCAACAAATCTCTTTCTGCTTGTGTCAAAGCATTGTATGCTGCTGCATCTGCTGGTTCTTGGAAACCATTTTCCACCAGCTCCCAAATATCTTATGAAGTAAACAAGGCCTTCATTGTAATGGCCAAATAATCATAATTTTTACCATTGAACTATGGTAGTTGTGGATTAGTCAAGCTTGTGCCTGTTGCTGACATCTTGACTGTGTAAACAAAACCTTTTGATTGTGTAAAAAGCTTTCTCGCTACTCAAAATAACCTTCAACTTCTTCAGTAAAGAGCTCATTCTTGCACTGAGAGCCTAGACCTGCTCTGATACCATGTTAGAAAATGGAAATAAATAACAAAGGGATGTGTTTCCCCCTTTCAACTTAGAGAATGCAAAACGAAAAAGTAAAATCACACACAAACAGAGCAAGAACACACAGGAGAGGAAATTCTTTTTCCATTCAACTTTGTAAGCATATGAAAATTACATTCTTTTTAATACAAAACGACGGAGCCTATAAAATTAATGCTATTCAATGCTAGAACGGACATATAACAACCAAAACATCCTTTCGCTCTGTTTTTTTATTTCTAGACAAAAATGCGTACAAAACACAAACTGTTGGACTTGAAATTTTATGGGTTTCGGCTTTGAAACCACATCGCATCCGCGCCCTCATTGAAAATCGCATTTTGGTGATTTTAACTTTAACTCAGGCATACGGGAAAACTTAATTTCTTGCGATTGTGATGTGCGATGGCGCGATCGCATCAAAACTTAAATATTTTAACTTGCAGGCGCTATCCATTTGAGCTTGCGGTATTCGATATGCAATCGCATCGCCTTGCAACTTAAATAAGTTACGAAGAGATATTCTCCTAATATTGCGACGTGCGATTTGCGATTGCATTGCAACATAAACGAAATAACTTGTGGGCGCTTAAAGGTAAGTCATAAAAAGTGTGAAATGCGAAATGCGGGTGCTAAAAAGGTAAGTTGGAAAATGTGTGAAGAGCGAAATGCGGGCACTAAAAAGGTAAATGGTAAATCATGCAAAGTGTGATATTTAAGA
The DNA here is from genome assembly GCA_034641835.2 of Pinus albicaulis. Classification (NCBI taxonomy): domain Eukaryota; kingdom Viridiplantae; phylum Streptophyta; class Pinopsida; order Pinales; family Pinaceae; genus Pinus; species Pinus albicaulis. The sequence goes on from CM076569.1 coordinate 492,359,075, forward strand.
TTTGCGATGTACGGTGACGATGTCGCATCACAACATCGCAAGTTTTGTGCAAGGCCTAAAAAGTAAATGCTAAGATGTGCGAAGTGCGATATGCGACACGGTAAACAGTGGGACATGCGAAAAGGCGAAAGGTAAGGAATAAGGCGATAACAAAGGTTTTCATGCAATTTTGGTAATCCGGTAAGGTATGATGGGTCCCATCAAATCACATCAGCAAAAATATAAGTTTTGGCGAAGTCTTAAGGGGAACGACTTAAAACTCGCAGGCTGCGATATGCAGGCAAAAAGAAGTATACAGCAGGAATGGAAATTAAACGTAGAGTGCTGGCTTGACTCTGTTTTCTAAACATTATGGAGATTGCGTGAAGCAAAAAAAAAAAACGGCGGATTTCAATCCTGAGCTTTGTTCTTCCCTGCAACAAAAATTCAATGTAAGTGTGGGTTGCTGCCAGTTTTATTCATGGCGGTGGTTGGGAGTATTTCCAACATGTAGCTGCATATACATATAATGTTTAGGAATACGTTAATGCAAAAAAATATACCACCCAGACATGGATCCTGCCACATGTGGGCCCCTCTTGCATGTATAAGGCATATTGTTCACTACCTAGATGTCATTAACCAAGAAAAATTCCATCTGTCCCCATCATGTCATCTGCCTTCAAGACAAGAAGATTCCATCTATTCCCACCTCGTCATCTTCCTTCGATTTGGACTAAGACAAGAATATGAATGTCTTCTGCTATTGCATGTATTCTCTATTTACCTTCCCACATGAAGGTTTAGATGAAGAACGATAAGCTCTAAAATTATCAGGAAAATTATGGCTACTAGACTAAAAATTGCAACAAATAAGTTCTACAATTGTCAAGAAAATAATTGCAGTAAATAATTTCTAAAATTGTCAAGAAAATCATGGCTATTGGACTAAAAATTGCATCGAATACAGGCCCCTATTTGCTAATACATCATGCTTGCAAAAGCATCCTTAATGTTGAATATATTATTCTCCCATACATGTATCAGGTGTAAAGTTTGTTTAAGAGAAATTTCTAGAACCAGAAAGGCTTTCGTGAATCCTGTCTATGTTAATTGTTTTTAATATATAAAAAAATACGACAAACAGGGATTCAGGAAAGCCTTTCCTGTTCTACTCAATGCAAAGTTGAATGGCATGATGATTGTTTGTCTTTCAAACTTTTCTCAAATTGTATCATTAGTCTACTGTAGATTTATTTTATGTTCCTGAGATTCTGTAGTTTTTAAAAATGTTCTATATACTGACTAATAGGAAATTCAAATGCAAGTGGAGAGCTTCTTCCAGAAAGTAAAAAGTCACAATTTCATAACTTCAAGATATACTCACTCGAATGCTTGCTTCGGTGCTTATCCATTCTACAATTTTTCAAAAAGTTCCATATAGTGAACAATTATCTATTCAAGTGCATGTGAAAAGCTTCTTCTAGATAGTAAAAAGTCACAAGTTTGGAACTTAAAAAGGTATGTTACTCACTCGAATGCTTACTTGCTTCGGTACTATTCCATTCCCCAATTTGTTGGTTCCCTCTTATTTGTATGTTTGTCTCCATTCGCCACCCCTAATATTTCACATCTGATTATGGTTATGAAAATTTTTGGGGAGTGGGATTTTTCCTAAGTGTATTCTTGGATAATTACAGTGACTATTAGTAGAAAACCCTCCTTTTCATTTTTCTATTGTCATAAATGTCCCTCGACCTTTCTATATTTCCACTTAAAAGGAAAAACAGAGATGCAGTGAAATATGAATAAATTCATGTATATCAAAATCATCCAATCGAATAAACTAAATGGTTGAAATTTAAAAAAGTAAGTAATTAAATATATAATGCTAAAAAATTACATTTTATTTGATTTGGTTAGAATTTTGCACATTAAGTTATTGCTGTCTAATTTTATTTGATTTGGTTAGAATTCTGCGCATTAAGTTATTATTATCTAATTCTGGTATCTCCCTACTTAGATTCTTTATAAAATAACATTTACAAGGTCGAGACATGACCTACTCACCAGTGAGCTTGCCTATATGAATTGACTGAATATTTGCCACCCCTGCTATTCCACATCTGTTTATGGTTATGAAAAATTTGGAGAGAGTTTCTTCCCAAGTGTATTCTTGGATAATAACAGTGACCCATAAGCTAAAGCCATCATTTTCATTTTCCTATTGTCATAAATGTCCCCAGACCTTTCTATATCTCCAATGAAAAGGAAAAACAGAACTACATTGAAATATGAATAAACTCATGTATATGAAAATCATCTAATCAAAGAAATTGAATGATCGAAATTTAAAAAGGTAACTAATTAAATATGTAATGCTAAAAATTCACAGTTTGTTTGATTTGGTTAAAATTCTGCACATTAAGTTAATGTTGTTTAATTTTCCCATCTCCTTGTTGAGAGCTATTATAAACTAACATTTACAAAGTCGAGACTTGTTGTGCTCACCAGCGAGTTTGCCTATATGAATTGATTGAACATTCACCACCCCTACTATTCTAGATCTGCTTATGATTATGAAAAAATTTAGAGAAAGGGCTTTTTTCCCAAGTGTATTCTTGGATAATTACAGTGACCCATAGGGAAAAGCCCTCATTTTCATTTTTCTATTGTCATAAAGGTCCCCTACCTCTTTCTATATCTCGGGACCTTTCTATATCTCCACTTAAACGGAAAAACAAAGATGCAGTGAAATATGAATAAACTCATATATATCAAAATCATCCAACCAAATAAATTAAATGATTGAAATTTTAAAAGGTAATTAATTAAATATATATTGCTAAAAATTCACACTTTGTTTTATTTGGTTAGAATTCTGCACATTAAGTTACTACGGTCTAATTCCCGCATCTCTCTGCTAAGAGCTATCATAAACTAACATTGACAAGGTCAAGACATAACCTGTTCACCAGCTAGTTTGCCTATATAAATTCACTGAATATTTTCTTGCCTTATTACTAACATTGACAAGGTCAAGACATAACCTGTTTACGAGCTAGTTTGCCTATATAAATTGAGTGAACTTTTTCCTCCACCATAATATTACAGGGAAATGAGTTTGTCCTCGAAGCAACAAGCAAGCGTGATAGCGTGAGATTAGCTAGTTCGTGCAATAATTTTGTCAGTAAAACAAGAAGTTAGTTGGATAACGTGCCATTAGCTATTTGGATAAACACCAACATTGCATGGTAGAAATCGGTGGCAAAGCACCAACCTTCCATGGTAGAAATGGGCAATAGGTGGCAAGACCAAAAAGTAGTGTTTAAATTATTCCAATTCCAATTGATAAAAAAGGATAGCAGTTTTCAAACTTTGAATAAAAAAGTGGACGGGATTTTTCAAACTTGAATCCGCTTTTACAAACTTCGGATAAAACCTTGTTTTGGATTCGTAAATTTAGCACCCGGTCAATAAGACTTCAGACTTGAAACTTGGGATGAGCATTTTTTAATAGAATGTTATTTAAAAACATTGCTTAAATGATCAACTAAACTTAATATAGAGTAAACGCGCAACCTAATGCTATCGTCCATCTTAAACAGATCTATGGTAGGAACATGAAGGCTGCTGGGCGTAAAGGAATCGAATAAACTATAAAGTTGACGGAACAATCTCTACGATTTCCTGGCAGCACAGACTACCGTGGCCACGAGTTCCTCTTGAGAGGTGGAATTCAATTCACGCCTGTTGTCCACATGATACACGGCGGTAGAGTCGCTTTCACAAGAAACTGCGACAGCGTTGCTTACCAGCAAGAGCTGCCCGAACCTTATTTCTTGGGTGGAGTAGAGTCCTCGGCCACGGCAGTCTTTGGTCATCTTAACCTCTACCGGGCCCGTAAAATCGGCCACTTCCTGAGAAGATGACCCACGTCCGAGCAGGTAGTCCAAGATGTCATACTTGCCATTCCGGCTCTGGGAGTACAGAGTCTTGGCTTGGCGAAGCGCGTCTTGTATTTCCATCTGGCCGGGGGTGGCCTCGTTGGCTTTCTCCAAACATTCGCAGGCCGCTGCATAATGCTTGAGCCCGATGCGCGCCCTTTCCTGTAGAGTGCTTTGAGATTGCTGGAATCTATCCCAAGGGCCTGGTAGGAATCCTCCAGCGCTAGCTAAAATGGCGTTCCAAGAGTTTTTCTGGAGGAAGACGAAGATTGGATGGCGAGGATACGAGAAAAACACTGCCCGCAACCCTTTAACTTGAACGCGGAAAGATAACGTTTGAAATTTCAAATTTTCGACATCGACTTGGCATTGAATGCGTGTAAGGACGAGTCAGAGTTGCGGGAAGAAGCGCTGCCGGAAAATCAAGAAACCTTCCACACGCATTTTCACCATGCTATGTAACCATCCATAAGATTGTCACGTCACACGTCAAACTCCAAAAGGTCGCATTATAGACCACTCCCATGATATATCTAAATAAATAATTAATATATCTGAATATTGAAGAATTTAATGGTGAATATTCCAGAATTTTAATGGGCAAATATTCTAGTCAATAAAGTTTTCTCTCGTCTCTTTGTTAATTGACATTGAGTTTCATTTTGGAGTTTAATTGAGTTTAACTTTAGTTTTTTTTTAATATGTGAGAGTAATTAATTAGTTTTAATTGATTTTTTATTTTACTTATTTCTAGTTCATTTTATAATTGGATATATTGTTAATTTTGGGTTTCTTAGTCAAATTTTTAATTACTTGCTAACTATGAAAAGTGTTTTTTAGTTATATTGAATGTATGCATATGGAACTCCAACCTAATTCAAATTGGTAGGTTTTTTGGAGAATCTATATATTGTATTCATATTCAACAATAATCATCAAATTTTATGAGTAATTTGAATTGTTTCCTTCGTTCATTAGTCAATGTCTTAGTAGTTTCATTCCCTCTTTTTCCTTGTTTTGCAAGTAGCTAGTCTAGTATTTTTTCACACTGTATTCCTATGATTGTGCTTAAAATCCAAAAAATTAAAAATCCTGAGTCTAACTACATATGGATGTGTTGGAGTCCCCAAATGTGTTTGAAAGTTTGTAGATTTGGAAAATCCTATAGCATGAAACCAAGGGAAAATCTAAGATCTGAATGTGAGTAACGCGACATAATGTGATTTGGATGCAGATGTGGCCCTATGTGATGATCACACATAGGCAAGGACTATCATGTGCCAAAAACATATAGTTGATGTGACATTGTAGGTGGACATGAGGGTAACATGAATTGCCATGAGTCTATCGCATGGCAATGATATGGATGTTTACATGGGACTTGGAGGGAAAATTTTCAGATATGCATAAATTTTGTCGAGAGCTCGTATTTGAATGTAATTTATATCATTGAAAATCTCTCAAGTAGAAGGAGATGGCGATCTAATAATGGGTTTTCATGATTGTTGAAGAGGAATTATGAAAATCCCATCTCCATAAAGTAACCTTGGTGGTTGAGTCTAGACAACATGTTCCCTTAAGAAGGCCTTGAAGAGTTTGGGCACATTACAAGGGTGATGCTAAGAGTGTCGCTTTTTGTTTTCGGGGGTTGATTTTAAGCATTTTGTTTACAAATTTATAGATGACAATTGCAATTTTTTGTAGTTTTAACTCTGAAAAGAAAAGGGTGCTATTAGTAGCACCATTTTTTGATAAGGGGATTGTCATGTGTCAACAACATATAGTTGATGTGGGTAGGTGGACATGAGGGTAACATGAATTGTCATGAGTCTATCATGTGGCAATGGTATGGATGTTGGCATGGCACTTGGAGGGAAAATTTTCATGTATGCATAATGTTTGTCCAAAGCTCGTCTTTGGATAAAAATTATATCATTGGAAATCTCTCAAGTAGAAGGAGATGGTGATCTAATAATGGGGTTTCAAGATTGTTGAAATAAGAGGAATTATGAAAATCCCATCTCCATAAAGTAACCTTGGTGGTTGAGTCTAGGCATTAAGTTGGTAAATTTGTTAGGGTTTAAGTGAGATTAAAACTATCAAAGTGAATCACATCACAATAGTCATCACCTTCATGGCTCGCACTTGATAACTCAAACATCCTTAGAGTTCACTCATCCCTGAGACTCCTCTACCTCAAGCTTGCTTATCCATGGATATTTATCAATAGTCAAATTTGTTTAGTTTGTTACCCCTATTTGTAAACCTTGCAAGTATTGTTCCTTATGAATTATTCATTTAGAGCTCTCCACCCTTTATATTAAGAAATTATGGGGCTTCTAGAGACCAACACATGAGAATGTTTTTTAGGGATTATCTATGTAAAGTAAGTCATTATGGATAATTATTATTTCATGAGTATTAGTCAAAATGATCAAATTGCTCATGATATTGAATAGTCCACTTAACATTCATTGCATTCGATATGTTCAAAAGGACAAAGTGGGATTGAAACATCACATGGTATCAATCATCACCTCCAATGCTTCCACCTTGTAAAGTAACTAGAACATCCCATGAGATCCCTAATCCGAAGGCTCCTATTATAGTGAAAATTTTAGGGGCAAAATTTCGTTAATTGGCTATTTTTTGGACATTTTCTGAAAATAAAATAAACTATTAGCCAATTTGGTGAAAATTTCGCTTATTTTTACATATATATGATTAAATGGATGATATTCATAAAATATGTACCAATTTTAATAGTAATTTACATGTTTTTTATTAGATATTCGTCTACATTCTATGTGTGACTTTTCAAACCAAAATAATCACCTATAATACTATATATAGGCATAATATTTGAATCCTTAAAAAAATACTTGCTCCTATAAGTTGAACATGCTTAACTCCATATGCTTTTCCATAGCCAAACCCTCTTAGTTTACTACCCCATTTGCAAAATCTTATCAAGTTTGAGCCTTATGGCCATTCATTTAGAGCTCCCTTAATTGTTATTTTAAGAAATTGGTGGATTTTGCATTGCAACATATGAGATATCATTTTTTGGAATTATCCATGCAAAGTAAGTCATTAGGCATAACCCATGGCTCATGAGGATTAGTCAAAATGGTCGACTTTCTTAGGATATTGAATGGTCCACTTATGCTCATAGAGGTGAAGAAGTGGGCTTGTAACTAGAAAGTAAATCACCCCACATTAATCATCACCTTGGTGGCTTGGACCCAATAAAAAAGACATCTTAGGAGGTCACCCATCCCTAGACTCTGTCTCAAGTATGTTTAACCATGAATTTTTCCCACAATCAAGACCACTTAGCTTGCTACCTAATTTGGAAAACCTTAACAAGTATTATGCTTTATGAAATATTGTTTTAGACTTCCTTAACTCTTTATTTATGTGGCTTTTGTAATCCTACATATGAGATAAAGAGTATGTCATTAAGCATGACCAATAAATCACGTACCCTATTTGAAATTTTTTAAAAAGTATAATGGCTTACACACTATTCATTTAGACTCTCTTCTCTCTTATATTAAGTAATTCCAAGGCTTTTGTAGTTCAACATATGAGATATTGTTTTTGGGGATTATCAACATGGAATATGTCACTAAGCACGATCCATCTCCATCCAGTAATGCTCTAAAGAAATGAAATTAAAGCTAACAAAGTAAATCACATGCCCTTAATGATTAAAATTGCTTTAAAACAATTGAATATAATAATGGTTTTAACCATACATACAAAAAGAGATTGATGAAAAATATAATAATAAAAAAATAAAATATAAATTAAAAAAACTTCTCTATTTAATAAAATTTAAATAATTCTATTAAATTTTTATAATATTATAATATTATATTTATGAATATTTAAAATTATGTTTTTAATTTATTTAGATATATATATATATATATATATATATATATATATATATATATATATATATATATATATATATATATATATATATATATATATATATATATATATATATAAACATTTAATTAATTTAACTAAATCTATCGAATAAATAAATAAAATTATATATATCACAATCTAGAAATCAATAATTTTAGTGTGGCTTTAAGCACTAAAATGAATCCACAGATAAAACAAACATCAAACAAAATACAAATATCCAACATTGTTTAGAGTCAAACACTTGCATTTCCACACTTCCATAATTCCTAAGCAATGATGGAAATTACTTACGGTCACAAAGAGAACTCCATCTTAAATTTATATGTATACCATAATATTCTTTAACATAAAAATCTGCCATTACACACCCACTTTAGTTCCTCGCTTAAGCAAAAATGAAATTTACACCCACTTAGTTTACCGCGTAGGCAAAGATGAAAAATCTTCACCTGTTCACAAAACATAATTACCAAACATTGAAATCATAATCCCGAGAGACCATGAACCCTCTCGGAATGATGTTATGGAGTCATCTCGTCTACAGAGGAAGCCTTCATCATAAACCTTGTAGTATGAATTTGTGCCTTGCCTTCGTGATATATATATGCAACCCCACCATGGCTTGTTACATCCATGCTTGCCATCTCCTATTCTACAGAGATCCTAAGAAGATTGAGTTTATACAGAGCATAAAACATCGGTGCCATGGTGGCAGTAACCCACCCTGCTGTGACCAAAATTTGTATGATATGGGCCACTAGGAGCCTTCCACCTCCACCCATGAATAACCCATACAGCCTCGAGGACTTCCCATTAGGAAGCGAACCGTACGCTTCGAAAACATATTCCTCCTTCCCAAAGAGTGCAGTAAAGATAATTCCCCAAGCTGTACAACCACCGTGGAGTTGCGCGGCCTCCAGTGGATCATCATACCTCAATTTCTTTGCCAAGAGGTTGAATCCTATTAACACCCATGCGGAGACAAACCTGCACATAATCGTGGCACATGGCTCAACCAAGGAGCACCCACCCGTGATCGCCGCAAAACCCCCGAGCAGCCCATTGCATACATCCAACACGTTCCAGTGCCCTGTTAGAAGCCTTCACCCAAAGAGCATTGTCAAAGCTGTGGAGCACCCAGCAAGAGTAGTTGTGACAGTTTTCCTGCCAATCGATGTCCACAGGATGTCCACATAACCTCCCCCACCTATACTATACGACACCAAGATCTTCACAAATGAGCCGGGGTTGAACCTGTACCACCCAAACCATAACAAAATGGTTCCTAAGACCACCAACATGGCATTGTGTCCCCTGATCGCGGTGGGCTTCCCGTCATGGTCATATCAACAATTGGATACCAATCTTTAAATATTTTTAGGTTTTTTGAGTTCTTTATGTACCACTAAGAATTTCAATAAGTGGTCCCACCGTGATCGCCATTATGTTAGGTCCCTATAATTTTTCAGATTGGCAAGACCAAATAGACAAGGGTAACATCAAACCAACTTTGGAGTCCTAGGACCTAGCCTTCTTGGACTCAGAGAGGGCTCTCTCTATATTTGTATAAAAGATATGACTTGTTTGATTTAAGATGTTGATTTTAGGTTAGTTTTTTTCACAAAGGAAAAATTCGTAATTTTATTATAAGAAACAAAATTACATGTTACACTTTGCTGTAATGAACAGAGAAAAACATGCTAGTAGTTGCAGCCAGAGGCTAGATAAAACAGGGGAGTGAAATATTAAATTTTCCTCCCTTTTTTCTTTTCAACCTTTCGCCATGGACCAGGTGATGGCATGGTTGAGATAAGTGCGAGCTGATTTTCATTTATGCTTGCTCCGTTGTCCTTATCCGAATCATATGTGTCTATGTTGTGTTGTCTTTTTTGTCCTCCGCTTCCTGGTTCCTCATGGTCCAAAGATGTTGGAGCTGTCTTTGATGGCTCTTGCATCTCTTGTTCTTGTGTCTCAACTTCCGTTGTTGTCTGTTTGTTTTCTTCTGGAGTAGGTTCCGTCTCGACTGCTTCCATCTCATGTTCTGGTTCATCAGAGGGAAATTGCCATCCCTTTGTAGCTTTTCCAGTCTTTTTCTTTTTTCTGTTGTCTCTTTTAGCATCTAGACAAGTGTTTTGCAAATGCCCTGTATTCCTGCATATTCTGCATCTGAAGGCAGTGTTCTCATAATCGAGGGGATGCGTCCATTTTTGTTGTTTGTGAGTCAACAAGATGCATTCTGGAAGCCCCTTTCTGAGGTCCACTTCCACACAAATGCGTGCGAAAGTGTAAACCCTTTCCTCCATGCGTTGGGTGTCCGTTTTTATATAACTCCCAATCATGTCTCCAATGCTGCCCAATACATCTTCATTCCAGAAATGAAGTGGGAGGTTATAAAGCCGCACCCAGACCGGCATTTTGGCTACCTCCATGGTGTTTGCATCAAACTCTGGAAACCATGGAGTGATGAATAAACCCGTGGATCCCCAGAACCACGAACCAGACTTTTGAATGTGTTCTATGGTATCTGAGGATAAGAATTTAACAATGAAAAATCCCTTTGAACAGAGGTGTATTTCGCATTCCGTCATCCAGTTGGTGAAAATCCAATGAAAAAGCTCCATTGGTTTTGGCCAAAAACAGTTAAATCTACAAATGAGTGCTTGTGTTTCAAAGACATTTTTGTAGTCATAAATCTAAGAGAGTTCAATCTGTAGTTCTGGAATCTGTGTGAGTTGTTCCACAATATATGGTTTAGGGCCATTTGCTGTCTGTGTCATAGGAGTAGCAGATTTGTTTTTCCCTTTTAAAATATTCTTGTAAGATGTTCCTGTGGGAAACTCATGACTGTTAGAGTTTGTGCCCCGGGGACCCTGTGCACTGTTTTGACCAGCAGCACCCCCTCTCAGTCACAGATTGAGAAGGATGGTAGAAGCAGGCAAAATACCATAAACTTTGAGGATGTTGGTGTCCTGTAGTGATTTCCCTCCATGGATGAGGGACTGTTCCTGACTTGGGTATCTAGTTTTTAGCTCAATAGTTTTCTTCAGGTCAAAGACCTGTTCAAATTCATTTACCCAAAACAATAAACTATGCCCCTTAGGAGTTTTGATGAAAATATGAAAATAGTATGGGCTTACCCGAGTATCCTTTGCAATAGTAATGGTCTTTTGCTCATACCGTTCCTGGTGTGTCTGCTTCAGTGTTGCCAAGTCTGGAGCAGTTCCCTTTGCAGATGCGTAGTTGACCAAATGCCCAAGAGCAACCCCACTCCAAGAGTCTACACATAGATCCACTAGCCCGTATACAGATCCTAATGAAAAACTCACGGCCTCCATGTAATATCGCAGCAACAGAGGGTTTGTGCGGCACCAAGCATCGTAGACATCTGTCATGTAGTCGTCACCCTTCTCACCAGAGCACCCAGAATAATGCATGCCAATCCAAGGAGAGAACATACCAACACCGTTCGAAAGTGTCCATAGCAGTAGATCAAAGCATTGATCCAGTCTGCAGGGGACCGCCGCCATTGATATAGAAACCCCTCCATCCGTTCTGTTGGCACGACAGACAAGTAAATGGTTCCACAGCCTCGCATAGATGGCTCTTCGGGGATCAGTAGGGGTGTCACGGTGCCAAAAGCCATTGAAACACTTCCAGAATGACGAAAACCTGCAAGCGGCGGCGGCATTTTTGGTTGCAAGAAAACCTAGGGCAGAGAAGAAATAGCCAGAGCAGTCCATTAGTCTAACCATTTTAGGTTAGTTATAATGATAGGGTTTGTTTGTTTTGTTTTATTTGGTTGGGTTGCTTGTCAAGTAAAACATATAGAGTAAGAGAGATTCAAACCATTGGGCTATGGGGTTTGTGAAAGGCTTGAAAAGTACAACAATAAATCAAGGGTGTTTCATAGGACAAGTTAACAAAGCCAAATGGATCTTAATAGTTTATGTGGGAGTGAAATGAACATTAAATTGTGAACATGGTAGGTTTAAAGGGCAATTAAGAATCCTTTAACATATACTATAACAAGAAGAGTCTTTAAGATCACTATGCTTAAGAAATAACCAAAGTACAGGGCACACCATAAACTTCTTTGGCCTAGATTTAACAAGCAAACTTTGAGACAACAATCCAACAAACTCTAGAGAGTAGGAACTCCTAATTTCTCTAGTTATTCACCTTTAGAAAAAGAAAACGTTTAAGATAACAAATAAGTGTTGATTAAAGAGCAAGGAACTCCTAAATTCTTCAATCAGAATTTAAAAGACCTTCAAAGTGACTATTCAAGATGGACTAAAGGACTGGGCAAACCATAAACTTCTTCAGCCAAACCCTAATTAGTAAGCTTCAAAGAAAGGGCCTTAAAAACAATGTTTTAAGCTACACCAAAGGACAGGGCATACATAAAATTCTTCGGCTTGACTCCATTAAATAATTTTCAAGACAACAAGCTAAGTGGAACCACAGAGCAACTAAGAATTCTCTAATCAGACTCAGCAGAGGAAAACATTTGAACAATAGAAGGCAAACAGGCTTAAGGTGCCTCTAGCAGCATATCTCAACCTAAATTTTATGTTCTATTGCAAGAGAAAAGATGAACAATATGGGAAACATAAGGAAACAATAACTAAATTGGAATAAAATCACCATTTGACAAAGTCCATGAATCCTGCAAATGTGCTTGCTCCATTATCATTCAGTCCAAGACAATTACAAAGCTCCAAAGCCAAAAACTCTGTATCACTCAAAGTCTATGTGATTTTCATCTCAGCAATCAACCAACAACATTATAAAGCATGCATGCAGTATTTATCTTCCAAATGAGGAGGTGAACCTAGCTAGGGTTTCAGAAGTCATTTATTACACATTTAAGGCATTTGACCTTTGAGACCATGCAAGGACTAAGGCAAAAATATCTAAAACTCATTCATTGCAATAATAACTTCTAACATATCTATTGAGCTAATTTTGGAAGCATTTTACCTTAAGGCCGCTCAATAACTCTTACAATAACTCCTAGTGTCTTTTTTTGATTTTCTGGCAAGGGCGCAGTGCCATTGGCTGAGGGCGCAGTGCCACTGGTTGGGGGCACAGCGCCACTGGCAAACGCATAGCGCCAAGACTAGGAAAATTGCATGTTTTGAGCTAAATTTTGGAGACCTTCACGGTGTCCAAATGAGCTCCATGATCGCTCATTGGAAAGCTTGTCCTGTCTAGTTTCCAGATTTGCCTTCAATTTGCAAAATGGTGTCCATTTTCCTTGTCAAAAATCACTTCTTCCAAGACTACTAAACGCACAACGCCAGTCCTGAAAAGAGGGCAGAAAGGTGATTTTTTGGTAGTTTTTGGCCCTTTTGAGGGACCAGTTTTGCTCCAAATTGTCTGCATATTTTTGAGGATGATGTCCTTGGCATGAGGAACATGAATATGTTGAGTTCTTTGCATTTGAGTGCCCCAAAAAAGAGCGCAGCGCTAGTGGCGCTATGCATTTGGCCCAATTTTCTGCAAGCCAAACTATCAAAAATAAAAAATGTACACAAAGAGTCAAAATTTGGAAATTAGCTTGCTGATCATGGTTGGGATGCTTGGAGGGACATATCAGCAAGAATGTTGAGTTTTTCCTTCTCTTTTTCTTGGCTAGGATTTCTTTCAATTTTTTCTTCAATTTCCTGAGCTTGATGTTGCAGACCTTGTTCAAATGATGTACTTGTTAGACATGTGTCTGAGCATGGCATTGTCTTTGTTTGCCTTATGGAGGAGCTTATCAAGGTGTAGGTTAACTATTTCTATCCATACCTCTCTATCATTTTCAACTTCCTTAGCAATCTTTTCCTCAAAACTATGTTTCTTTGCCTCATGTTTTTCCTGCTCTAAAGCTCTCTTAAGACCTCTTCTTTTTTATCTTGACTTAATGGTTAGAGTCATCACGTGCCATCATTTCCTTACCCTTGATGTCTTGTCTTTTTGCCTTTAGTGGCTCTAACTCCAGGAGAAATTGTTTGTCTTTTAGCTGCTTATTCTCCTGTTCTAAGAATGATATGACAAATTGGACTTTTGCCATGTTGTCCTGAAGTTCTTTGATCATGGAATCCTTCTCTTTGATGATCAACTTCGAGGCCTCATGATCATCTTGGTCATCCAAGTCCACTTGTTAAACTCTATCTCTCTTGCTCATGATGAAGGTCTTCCTTGGCATTTGTGCATCCATACCATTGTCTTCTTCCTCAGACATGTTAAACTCTATTTTATAGAACCCTAGGGCTAATGTGAAATGAGATGAAGGGAGGGTAATGGAAAGGAAACTTTGCAAATGAAGGGAATGAGTGAGTGGGTATAAGTGTAGGAAATGAGTGAGGAGGAAAACTAACTCAATGACAACCCTTAAGCAATGTAATCACTCATGTTTATGACTGATTATCTTTAGGGAGGTGGATTAATGGTAAAACAGTGATTTCAAGCTTAAAACTTAGGGTTTTTTCTAGGGTTTCACTTCAATTGATTAAGAATTCACCAAATGGCATAAAAAATGGGGCTTATGGTATGCACTTACCTCTTATTAGTGCTTGCAAGACTTTGGAAAAGACTTGAAGGAATTTGATGTGATTTGAGTGGTTGGAAAGCTCAGAAACCCTCTCTGGCAAGGGTGCAGCACCAAGCTCCAGGCGCATAGCGCCAGTGCAAAAATGCAGCGCCAAGCTCCAGGCGCACAGCGCCGGTGCAAACACGCAGCGCCAAGATGACAAAACACTACATTGTTTTGCAGACTGCTTTTGGAGGTCTTCCCGGTGTCCAAATTGGGCCCAGGATAGCTTTTTGGAAATATCTTGAAGTCTAATTTCCGAATATACCTTTTGTTTGCTTATTGGAGTTGTTTTTACCTGTCAAAATTTGATTCTCCCAAGACTAGTCAAAAAGTGTTGAATGATGGTGAAAAAATGCAGAGTGCTGGTGCAAGCAACGTTTGGAGGCCTTCCTAAACTCCAAATTGAGCTCATGATAGATAGTTGGAAAGCTCTTCCAATCTAGTTGTCAATTAACTCGTCAAGCAAGTCATGTGAACACTATAGCTATGAGAAAACCTGATTTTCCCAAGGTCACTCCAGAAGTACAACAAATCTCTTGTAGCACCTATAAATTTAACATTTATCCCAAACCATGATACCTGTGTAAAATATGAAGGAGGTTTTTCTTCCTTTACCAATGATTGACAAAAACCTCTCTCACTTTTGTCAAATTTATCTTCGTTTGTTCATAAACACAATTTGAAGCGAAAGTGGCCTTGTGTGCTTCCTCCATGTTATTTTCTGCAAGTGATCAATGTTTTGGCACTCAACTGGATCATCAAGTGTATACACCCTAATCATCTTCAAGACTTAGTGTTTCCATTTCACTCACTGTAAGTTGTTTTCATTCAAGAGTAGATAGTCTACCTCATCAGTACCTTCTGCTGATAAATCTTTCAACACTCCTGCAGAAGTGTTAAACTTTTTCCATTTTCCTCATGTGCAGGTCTCGAACTGATAAGATAGACTTCTTTGGAAATTTTAGGTCCTTCTTGAATAACCATGTCTTGATATTATATTATATCTGAGTCAGATTCTAGAAAAGGAAAAGCAGTGCCTAAAACATCCAAGGACGACTTTAAACAATGTAAAACCCTAATGACCTAGTGGGAGGGTCCTTTGACCTAATTTTGGCTTAAATTTGGCTTGGAGATTTTCAAGTGAAAATAGAGTATTGCTATAGGTTATTATGCCCAAAAGGACATGGGAAAGAGTTAGCAATAAGAAACACTAGAGGGAGGGTGGAGTTTATTGACAGGGGAAAATAAGGCCATGAAGGTCTTGGGCAAGAAAAATGATGAAAATGAGAGGCACAAGCCCATAATGAGTCTTTTAAGAGCAACAAAATGACCATGAAATGGCAAACTGATAGAATAGTGAAAAAAGTCTTTATAAGGATAATGAAGGCAGTGAGATTTCTGAAACTTAAGATATTCAAGGAATATTGTTTTCAGAAATCTATAAACATCCTATAGTCATCTAAATATAGTGAAAAATATTGATGACTAACAGTGGCTCCACTTGGGGAGGGCAACTCCTTTCAGGAGGTGTCAAGAACCTCATATCTTTGATTCTGCAAATGAGATGCCTCACATGATTGTTGATTTCCTTCATTTTTCAATGTTGATCTTGCTGTTGTTCTTGGAATCTGTGATCTTTTAACATCTGAAAAAACATGATTGCTTCAACATCAATTCTACCTACTCATCATACATTTCCTAACATTTTCTCTTCATTTGGGTGCATTTGGATTGGTAAACCTTGAACATCATCTTTTCTTTTGAAAACATAAAAACTATCTACTTCTACCCTTATATCATCCAAAGGCTCAAATTAGACTGATGAACTCTTTTTATTCTCTACCTAATCTACTTATCTTTCAAGGTTAAATAGTTTGACAGATTTTCATTCTCTAATCTACTAACATAAAATTTAAAACATGACCAAATCAAGGTTGAGCAGTTTGATTTGTCATAAGCTGTGGCATTTTGGATAAGTTGCACACAGATTTATTTTTGCATAAGTAAAACTAGAAACTTGAGGGCCATAATTTGGAATTTGTCATTCATCCCTCTCTTTCCTCTTTGGTTCAGATTTGAGCTTTGAGAACTAGTATCTTTTCCTAACCTAGTCTACTGATAAGCCAAGTTTAAATAGTTTGTAAAATTATCATTTTCTAACTTATCAGCAGAAATTTAAAACATGTTCAATTATGGTTAGACTGTATGATTGAACAAGACTTTCCTTTCTCAAAAGTAGTGGCATTTGGACTTGCACACTTTCAGACATATTCTTTTTTTCTTTTCTTTTTTGTATGGGGCTTTACCTCTTCTTTTTATCCGCCCTATTTTTCTCCTTTTTGTTCTTTTTCTTTCTTTTTGTCCAAACAATGTGAAACTAAAAACTAGAAACATGATTATAGTGCTGAACTTATTTGCATACTTATCTATCCTATTCTAACTTATATATGATATATACATTAGGTGAACTCTCTTTTCCAATACAACCAATCAAGTGACCACATGATTGATTCTCATTCAACCTTTTAAGTGTGTTGAAAAAATAAACAAGCTACTCCCATCTCATCTGCTTTTGAACAACAGTGCTCAAAATCTTCTTTATACTCTACAACAAATTGTTCCTGGCATAGTTTACTCCCTTTTCAAATGTTTCTAAGACAAAAACAAAGGGGTCGTTGAACAATAAATGGCCTAGAGGATTTAAGGAATAAGCTTCATCCACGACTACTCCTTTCTCCACCTTGCTAAGCTTGGGATTCTTTTGAGAAAGACACTCCACCTCTTCTTTATGGTCATCTGACTTAGCAGCCTCATTATATATTACTGTGTTTCCTGTGAACAACCCTAGTATGCCTTGATTTAATGGGTTGAATTTTGTATGAAAGCCCTCATTAAGAGCATTTTCTGGCAATAGGTCTTCTTGAGAAGGTAGTGCAGCCCCAACATCAATCTGTTCCTTTGTTTCTTCATGAAGAAATGTTGCAACACATAAATCAGCAGTATAAAAAACGTGAATAATTTCTTTATATAAAAATTCAGAGGTTGGTTGCATGCTTAGAACCTGATTGATTTCTCCTTCAGTTAAAGGAGGAGGCATTTTCCTTTTTCCTTGGATAGAACCACAGTTGCTCTCTTTCTCTTGTGAAGGATGATTATGAGGAAGAATGTATTCTTGAGCTTCATACAAGACAACAGATGATTGATAGTCTGTTTCAGTCTCTGATATTTCATCTGCTACTTGATATTCAAAAGGACTCCAGGGCTGATTATTTGGATCTGAGACAAATTTTTTATCATCAATGATTTTCTCATCTGATTGATGAGAGAGTTCTTTTCTCCTGTGACTATCAATTAGAATGTGACTCGGCTTCTCTTTAGCAATCTGAAATGAATCGAAGCATAAGGGTAAAGACTCGACAGGTGCTGACTCATCCTCTATTTCTAGTTTTGTGATTTCAAGATGACTTAAGGGGATAACTTTTGGATTTGAAAAAGGGTTTGTATCATTCATTTCTTCCCTGATTGATTCTCTAGAGCATTCCTCCTTGTTTCTATTTGCAACCTTCTTGAAATTCTCTCTTAATAGGGAAACACAAGATGTAGGAAGGGAACATAGTCTTTCTTGAAAACTTCCTGCATTTTCTTCTTGGCAATCTTTCTCAGCATGCACATTTTGATTTTTATCTTTGCATTGTAATGATTGAGTTTGTTCTTCCCAAGAAAATAGTACTGGCTATTTTGAATAGTCAGCTCCAACCTGAACATTGTACTCTTCCTCTTTCCTCCTGCTAATCATATGCATTTCTTTGTTAACTGTGTTTGTCAACATCTCTAGCTTTCTCTCTGAAGATATCAGTTGCTCTTTATCTACTTTTTCCTTCTCTATTACTCTTAGCTTTGCTTCCCTATTCAACATGTTGGCTTCCACATCAATTTCCATCCTTTGCATTTCCTCCAGGGTTGAAGGGTCCCTTTCTCTTATCTGAAATGCCATCTCTAGGTCAAAGGCATCTGGGTAGTGCAATAGAGCCTACCTTGGGGGTGGCTTTATCTTAGCAGGTATGGAATGATATACCTTATTGAACCTAACTGAAAAGTGTTGCAGTGTCTCCCCTGGATGTCTTTTTAAATGGTTTTATTCCTTTATGATGAGAAAAACATTACCCATGACCACCCACCTATCTAGGAAGACTTGAGTGAATTGATGAAAATTGCTAATGCTTGCAACTGGAAGGTCTTTAAACCAACTCTTAACTTTTCGTTGTAATGATAAGGCAAACATTTTAATACACACATCATCTTTTCCTACTTCAAATAGGTCAAGTAAATCCTCAAGATTTTGAATGTGTTTTTCAGCGGTGATCTTTTTATTTTCTCCATCAAAACTGGGCAGCTTATTTGCAAGATTTACAGGGAGGGCCTGGAGGATAGGAGGTAAAACCAGAGGCTTGTATCTGTCTGGGACCTTTATGGGTATAGGTAGTGCAAAAGGAGGCTTATGACTGTTTGAGATTTCAGCGAGAGCAGGAGAAGTAGCATGAAGCTTGTGTTGGATTGGGTTTTCCTTAGATGTATCTGGGATATGCACAGGTGTATAAGTATGTTCATGGTCTGCAATTTTAGGCTTGAGATCTTTCCAATGATCAATGTATACCTCATTAGTGCATTCTTAATAAGGCTTAAAGTAGGATAGAACATAGTTACAGATAAAAATAATAATTTCTTGAAGCCAATTTGTGCTTGAATACACTCTCTTTCTAGTATGACTGGTCATGTTTTTAGGTTCTTTCTTTAGTGGAGTCTTTGTATAGAACTGATCTGAATTTGGAGTCGCCAGGTGGATAATTTACAACTTTAAGGTTGGTTTTTGTCCACCATCAGCAACCAAATATTTCTGCAAGTTTTTAAGGTTTTCAGGTAGGGAACTTGCTTTGTGGATAGGTGTGCTAACAATTGAGTTTTTGTATCTAAGAGACTTCCTAAGGATGCTTTCAATATTGTCAACTGTTGCAGGAGGGTTTGGGTCATGATGGGATCTAGTGTAGATTTTTCTAGAAGTCAGAATTGGGACCCAATAGATTAGAAAAAGTTGAGAGTTTATAACAGTTTTGAAACACAACCTAATCAGTCTTCTCTGGCCAACACAACCTAATCTGTAAATAAATACTTAATCCACAAAGTATTCTTGACTGGGTTCTTTTGATGTTTAATGACAAAATAAGTTTCCCAGTAGAGTCTATGGAAAACCAGTGGAGTCAGCAGGCCTACTAAAAACCAATGGAGTCACCAGACAGATGATGCTAACTGTTTTGAGGTTTTGTTTGTTGTCCACCATCAACAATTGGATACCAATCTTGAAATATTTTTAGGTTTTATGAGTTCTTTATGTACCACTAAGATTTTCAATAAGTGGTCTCATCATGATCACCATTATGTTAGGTCCCTATAATTTGTCAGATTGGCAAGACCAAATAGACAAGGGTAACATCAAACCAACTTTGGAGTCCTACGACCTAGCCTTCCTGGACTCAGAGAGGGCTCTCCCTATATTTGTATAAAAGATATGACTTGTTTGATTTAGGATGTTGATTTTAGGCTAGTTGTAATGATAGGGTTTGTTTGTTTTGTTTTGTTTGGTTGGGTTGCTTGTCAAGTAGAACAGATAGAGTAAGAGAGATTCAAACCATTGGGCTATGGGGTCTATGAAAGGCTTGAAAAATACAACAATAAATCAAGGGTGTTTCATAGGGCAAGTTAACAAAGCCAAAAGGATCTTAATAACTTCTGTGGGAGTGAAATGAACATTAAATTGTGAACATAGTAGGTTTAAAAGGCAATTAAGAATCATTTAACATATACTATAACAAGAAGAGTCTTTAAGATCACTATGCTTAAGAAAGAACCAAAGGACAGGGCACACCATAAACTTCTTTGGCCTAACTTTATGAAGTAAACTTTGAGACAACAATCCAACAAACCCTAGAGAGCAGGGAACTCCTAAATTATTCAATCAAACTTTAAAAGACCTTCAAAACGACTATTCAAGATGGACTAAAGAACAGGGCAAACCATAAACTTCTTCAGCCAAACCCTAATTAGTAAACTTCAAAGAAAGGGCCTTAAAAACAATGTTTTAAGCTACACCAAAGGACATGGCATACCATAAACTTCTTTGGTTTGACTCCATTAAATAATTTTCAAGACAACAAGCTAAGTGGAACCAGAGAGCAACTAAAAATTCTCTAATCAGATTCAACAGAGGAAAACATTTGAACAGTAGAAGGCAGACAGGCTTAAGGTGCCTCTAGCAGCATATCTTAACCTAAATTTTCTGTTCTATTGCAAGAGAAA
This sequence comes from Pinus albicaulis, assembly GCA_034641835.2. Taxonomy (NCBI): domain Eukaryota; kingdom Viridiplantae; phylum Streptophyta; class Pinopsida; order Pinales; family Pinaceae; genus Pinus; species Pinus albicaulis. Next base: position 492,379,880 of record CM076569.1, read on the forward strand.
AGATTAACAATATGGGAAACATAAGGAAACAATAACTAAAATGGAATAACATCACCATTTGAAAAAGTCCATGAATCATGCAAATGTGCTTGCTCCATTATCATTTAGTCCAGGACAATTACAAAGCTCCAAAGCCAAAAACTCTTTATCACTTAAAGTCTATGTGATTTTCATCTCAACAATCAACCAACAACATTATGAAGCATGCATGCAGTATTTATCTACCAAATGAAGAGGTGAAACCTAGCTAGGGTTTGAGAAGTCATTTATTACATATTTAAGGCATTTTGACCTTTGAGACCATGCAAGGCCCAAGGCAAAAATATCTAAAACTCATTCATTGCAATAATAACTTCTAACATATCTACTGAGCTAATTTTGGAAACATTTGACCTTAAGGCCGCTCAATAACTTTTAAAATACCTCCTAGTGTCTTTTGTTGACTTTCCGGCAAGGGCGCAGCGCCATTGGAAAACACGCAGCGCCAAGACTGGGAAAATTGCCTATTTTGCAGTTGACTTTTGGAGACCTTCTAGATGTCCAAATGTGCTCCATGATAGCTCATTGGAAAGCTTGTCTTGTCTAGTTTCCAAATCTGTCTTTAGTTTTCAAAATGGTGCACATTTCCTTGTTAAAAATCACTTCTCCCAAGACTGTTAAACGCGCAGCGCCAATGCTGAAAAGAGGGTACAAAGGTGATTTTTTGGTAGTTTTTGGCCCTTTTAAGGGACAAGTTTTGCTTCAAATGCTCTGAAATTGTCTAAGGATGATGTCATTGGCATAAGGAACATGAGTATGTTGATATTTTTTCATTTGAGTGCCCCAAAAAAGACCCAATTTTCTGCAAGCCAAACTGTCAAAAATAAAAAAATGTGCACAAAGAGTCAAAATTTGGAAATTAGCTTGTTGATCATGGTTGGGATGCTTGGAGGGACATATCAGCAAGAATGTTGAGTTTTTCCTTCTCTTTTTGCTTGGCTAGGGTTTCCTTCAATTTGTTCTTCAACTGCCTGAGCTTGATGTTGCAGACCTTGTTTTAGTAATGTACTTGTTAGACATGTGTCTGAGCATGTCATTGTTTTTGTTTTCCTTATGGAGGAGCTTCTCAAGGTGTAGGTTAACTATGTCTATCCATACCTCTTTGTCATCTTCAACTTCCTTAGTAATCTTTTCCTAAAAACTAAGTTTCTTTGCCTCATGTTTTTCCTGCTCTAAAGCTCTCTGAAGACCTCTTCTTTTTTATCTTGACTTGATGGTTTGAGAATCATAATGGTCAGAGTCATTAGGTGCTATCATTTCCTTACCCTTGATGTCTTGTCTTTTTGCCTTTAGTGGCTCTAACTCCATGAGAACTTGTTTGTCTTTTAGTTGCTTGTTCACCTGTTCTAAGAATGATATGACAAATTGGTCTTTTGCCATGTTGTCCTACAGTTCTTTGATCATGGCATCCTTCTCTTTGATGATCAACGTTGAGGCCTCATGATCATCTTGGTCATCCAAGTCCACCTGTTAAACTCTCTCTCTCTTGCTCATGATGAAGATCTTACTTAGCATTTGTGCCTCCATACCACTGTCTTCTTCCTTAGACATGTTAAACTCTGTTTTATAGAACCCTAGGGCTGATGTGAAATGAGATGAAAGGAGGGTAATGAAAAGGCAGCTTTGCAAATGAAGGGAATGAGTGAGTGGGTATAAGTGTAGGAAATGAGTGAGAAGGCAAACTAACTCAATGACAACCCTTAAGCAATGTAATCATTCATGTTTGTGACTGATTATCTTTAAGGAGGGTGGATTAATGGTAAAACAATGCTTTCAAGCTTAAAACTTAGGGTTTCTTCTAGGGTTTCACTTCAATTGATTAAGAATTCACCAAATGGCGTAAAAAATGGGGCTTATGTTATGCACTTACCTCTTATCAGTGCTTGGAAGACTTCGGCAAAGACTTGAAGGCAATTTGATGTGATTTGAGTGGTAGGAAAGCTCAGAAACCCTCTCTGGCAAGGGCGCAACGCCAAGCTTTAGGCGCGCAGCGCCGGTGCCAACACGTAGTGCCAAGCGCTGAACGTGCAGCACCAGGGTGACAAAACACAGCATTGTTTTGCAGACCGCTTTTGGAGGTCTTCCTGGTGTCCAAATTTGGCCCAGGATAGCTCGTTGGAAAGCTCTTGAAGTGTACTTTCCAAATATACCTTTTGTTTGCTGATTGGAGTTGTTTTGACATATCAAAAGTTGATTCTCCTAAGACTGGTAAATAAGTGTTGAATGATGATGCAGAAATGCAGAGTGCTGGTGCATACAACTTTTGGAGGTCTTCCTCAACTCCAAATTGAGCTCATGATAGCTCATTGGAAAACTCTTCTAGTCTAGTTGTCATTTGACTCATCAAGCAAGTCATTTGAACACTCCAGCTATGAGAAAGTTTGATTTTCCCAAGGTCACTCCAAAAGTGCAGTAAACCTCTTGTAGCACCTGTAAATTTAATATTTCTCCCAAACCATGATACATATGTAAACTTTGAAGGAGGTTTTTCTTCCTTTACCTATGATTGACAAAAACCTCTCTCACTTTTGTCAAATTTATCTTCGTTTGTTCAGAAACACAATTTGAAGAGAAATTGGCCTTGTGTGATTCCTCCATGTTATTTTCTGCAAGTGATCACTGTTTTGGCACTCAACTTGATCATCAAGTGTATAAATCTAATCATCTTCAAGACTAAGTGTTTTCCTTTCACTTGCTATAAGTTGTTTTCATTCAGAAGTAGATAGTCTACCTCATCAGTACCTTTTGCTGATAAACCTTTCAACACTCTTGCAGAAGTGCTAAACTTTTTGCATTTTCCTCATTTGCAGGCCCTGAACTGATAAGACAAACTTCTTTGGAAATTTTAGGTCCTTGAATAACCATGTCTTGATATTCTATTACATCTGAGCCAGATTCTAGCAAAGGAAAAACAGTTCCTAAAACATCCAAGGATGACTTTAAACAATGTGAAACCCTAATGAACTAGTGGGAGGGTCCTTTGCCCTGATTTTCGCTGAAATTTGGCTTGGAGATTTTCAAGTGAAACAAAGTATTGCTATAGGTTATTATGCCCAAAAAGACATGGGAAAGAGTTAGCAACAAGAAACCCTAGAGGAAGGGTGGAGTTTATTGACAGGGGAAAAAAGGGCCATGAAGGTTTTGGGCAGGAAAAATGATGAAAATGAAAGACACAAGCCTATAATAAGTCTTTTAAAAGTAACAGGATGACCATGAAATAACACACTAATAGAATAGTAAATTTTTTTTTTATAAAAATAATGAAAGCAGTGAGATTTCTGAAACTCAAAATATTCAAAAAATATTATTTTCAGAGATTTATAAACATCTTATAATCATCTAATAAAAAATACCAACGACTAAAAATCATATCGATCGATCTTCAACTCTTCAATAAGCTCCTCATAAGCCAACGATCCAACCCACCATGTGAACGACCCCACTGCCCACAAAGTCATAGACACCGCTCCCGAAAAGCAAACCGCCTGATTTGGAAGCGCTGAGCCAACCGTCTCGTGACCACATCCAATGGGACACCATAAGGTAGACGAATCCCGCGAGAATCGAACTGTAGATCAAGTACGACGCAAACTGCGTGCGCTCGGCTATGGACCTGCTGGTGATCCCTGCGGCCGCGATGGCGAACGCCCACTCGTACATCAAGTACGCCGCAAACTGCGTGCCCTTCGCTATGGACCCGCTGGTGATCCCTGCGGCCGCTATGGGGAACGCCCACTGCTACAGAAAATATGCATAATCATACGGGTAGTTTGCATTCGGCACATCCGTTAACCCGAAGAAATAATGGCCGATGAAGCGGTTGGAATGCTTACCCCTTCCCAAGGCAAAGGCAAAGCCGAACAGATAGTAGAAGATGCCGCCAGCGGCCGCGTCAAAAACGTTGGTGAGCATGATGTTCACGGCGTTCTTGGCCCTCACCGACGCTGCGCACAGCATTGCAAACCCTAGCTGTATGGCGAAGACGAGGAAGGCCGAGAAGAGCAGGTACGTGGTGTTCACTGCGCGGCCGGTGGCCGCTAGATGGTCGGAAACGGCCTGCAGATTGTTGCACAAGAAGTCACCCGCCGTGCCGTTCAGGAGATGTTGGAGAGCCGCCAGCTCAAGTGCTGTGCAGGTGTAGTCGGAGCTAGCCATGGCGGATGAGCGAGGTTTCTAACCGGCAGAAGTCAAATGCGAGACTTGAATGGGACGAGACTCGGTCTGGAGAAGTGAAATAGGAGCTTTAAAGAGACGGAAATCTAACCGAATTGAAGAAATACGAACTTTAAAGAAACCGGATTCAAGCCGGAGTGAAATACAGAGATTAAAGAAACGGGATACAACCGGTAGAACTGAAAGACAGGCTTTGAAGAGATGGCATTCGAACCGGGAGATCTGATACACGAGTTTTGAGAGGCATAGACTCGAACAGGAGAAAGTGAAATACGAACTATAAAGAAAGAGGATGCTTGCCAAATTGAGTACCAATTTTAAAGAAACGGTCTCCAAACCGGAAGAACTGAACAGCTTTGAAGAGATGGGTTTCGAACCAAGAGATCTGATCCGCAGCCTGAAGGTCGGGATTTAAACCGGAAGAAATCAAGCAAAAGCCGTAAAGTTTAAATGTATGGGTTCGGAACTACCAGAAATGAAATGCGAGCTGTAATGTTTAAAGGGACGGGATTCGAACCTGAAGAAGTGAAGCATGCATTTTAAAGGGACGGGATTCGAACCTTATTAAGTGAAGCAAGCATTTTAAAGGTACGAGATTCGAACCGGGAGAAGCTAAATACGAATTTTACACAGACGAGATTCGAACAGGAAAAACTGAAATGCGAGCTCTAACAGGTACGGGATTAGATTTGAGAGAACTGAAATACGACCTAGAGTTTTGAGATTTTCGAGATTAGATACGGAAAAACTTAAATGATATCTTTGACAAAGACGGGGTTCCAATTTCAAAGCAAGAGAACTGGAATCCATTCTGAGAGCTCTGAGTTGGTGAGAATCGAACATGCGACGCGGATTTCGAACTGGGAGAATTGTAATGCAACCTTCGAAATGCATGGAATGGAACCGGCGACCGCCTGGACGAAAACAATGGAAGATTTGAGCTCCGATCAGGCGAGAATCGAACCTGAAGAAGCTACAAGCTGTTAATGGATGGTTCAAAACCAGCGATTGAGGTCGCTGAGAATCCCAGTGAGCCGTCCACCACAGTTATAGACGCATATTCCGTGTTCGATCAAGATTCATGGTCCTCGTAGATGCATATTCCGTCTTCGATCAAGATTCATAGTTCTCCTCGTCTTTCGTATAGTGCCAGCTAATCTAGCATTAAAGTGACGGTGAAATAAAAAATATAATAATATGCAAAACTCCAAAACGAGGACGACAATTTAAAGTGACGGTGGAATAAACCTTTTATTTTTTAATTTTTGTTTTACAGACAATTTCAATTTACATATGTTTCTTTAATTTCTATAAATACATTTATGAAATTCTTCAACAGGAAAATGCTAGATTTTCCGATTAGCTAATGTAAATGATTTATTTTTAGAAAAATGAATTACGAATTGACTATGGATTTATGAGATTCTTCAATTAGAAAATTCCAATATATTGAAAATGCAAGCTAATTATTTTTTGAATGAGGAATTTGAAATAGACAAATGGAATACATTTAATGACGAATAGTAAATTCTTAGCGGCGAGCACATTATACTTTATTTATTAATTTATTGTCTATTACAAGTTTAACGGTCACCATTTCCCTCGATTTTAAAATGAAACCCGAAAAGGTTTTCAAGGCAATAAAATAAATATTGGAAATTAATAGTTAACTTAAATTGATGGAAACTCCAAAAATTCCCTTAAATATATCAAGCATATCTTAATGCAGTAGCCTAACCAGACGCTGAAAATCATGGAAATTTTAGTCAGATCTGGTTATGACTGAAATTTTGTAAAGATTTGGTTATCACTATTTAATTTTAAGATTTTGGGTGTTTTTGAGGTTTTTGATGATGTTGAATCTATTTTCATTATAAATAACAAAATATGATTCAAATAAAGTGATTGCAAGAATTTTTAGATGTTTTTGTCCTGATTTTAGCCACTTTTGATCGGACAATTCCTCCACCTCCTTAAACAACTCCCTTCTTAATTAATATATCTTAATATTTGAGAATTTAATGGTGAAATATTTTGGTCAATATAGTTTTCCTTTTATAAGATAGACATTATCTGAAAATTAAAAAATTTAATGGTGAAATATTCGGTCATTATAGCTTTCCTTTTATAGGTTAGATAAATAATTTTAAAATATTGAGAATTGCCTTTGCCTCCCCCACCGATGCCTGTTAGAATAATAGAATATCATCAACAAAGTGTTGGTGTGTTAAAGCTAGATTAGGTCGTTTTGAAGTTTTTGTTTAGCTTTTTTAATGTATAAATAGATTTAGTGGTTTAAAAAACTTTCAAGCATCTGGATTAGACATACTTCACAAATCTGATTGGTAATTCCAATATATTACTGAATTCAATACAAATTTGACATGAAAATATGTTAAAAACCTCCAAAATGAAAGATAGAACAATTAGACTATGATTTTTTTTTTTGGTAGTTTAGTGCCAAATTTTCTATTAATAATAATAAAATTTTACATATATAACAAAGAGATTGAACTCAAGAGGATTGATGTGGGAGCTCAAGTCTTATACTGGATGATAACACTAAACATATTTAGAAAAAACTAGAAACCAGAGAGATACACCATTGAGTTCTTACTGGTAAAATATTTTAGTCAACATATTTTTCTTTTTATTCATTTTCTATAGGTATTTGTTTTGAAGTTCCATTGAGTTCTTACTGGTAAAATATTTTAGTCAAGATAGTTTTCTTTTTATTCATTTTCTATAGGTATTTGTTTTGAAGTTTTTTGTTAATTTTTTATTATTATTTTTATGTATAAATAGATTTAGTGGTTTAAAAAAAATTCAAGCATTTGGATTAGACAAAGTTTACAAATCTAATTGGTAATTCCAATATATCACTGAATTCAATAAAATTTGACATGAAAATATGTTCAAAAACCTCAAAAATGAAACATAGAACAATTAAAGACTATGATTTTTTTTTTTTTGAAAATTAGTGCAAGATTTTCTATTAATAATAATAAAATTCTACATATATAACAAAGAGATTAAGAAATCAAGAGCACTGATTTGGGAGCTCGAGTCTTATATCAGATGATAACACTAAACATATTTAGACAAAACTAGAAACCACATAGATACACCATTGAGTTCTTAATGGTAAACTATTTTAGTTAACATAGTTTTCTTTTTATTAGTTTTCCATAGATATTTGTTTTGAAGTTTTTGTTTTTGTTTTCTTTTTCTTTTTTAATGTAGATATAGTTTTAGTGGTTTAAAAAACTCTCAAGCATCTCGATTAGACAAAGTCCAGAAATCTAATTGGTAATTCCAATATATTACTGAATTCAATACAAAATTGACATGAAAATATGTTAAAAACCTCCAAAATGAAACATAGAACAATTAGACTATGACCTTTTTTTGTAAATTGGTGCAAGATTTTCTATTAATAATAATAAAATTTTACATATATAACAAAGAGATTAAGAACTCTAGAGGATTGATTTGGGAGCTCAAGTCTTATACTGGATGATAACACTAAACATATTTAGAAAAAACTAGAAACCAGATAGATACACCATTGAGTTCTTACTGGTAAAATATTTTAGTCAACATACTTTTCTTTTTATTTGTTTTCTATAGGTATTTGTTTTGAAGTTTTTCTTTAATTTTTTTTTTTAATGTATAAATAGATTTAGTGGTTTAAAAAACTTTCAAGCATTTGGATTAGACAAAGTTTTCAAATCTAATTGGTAATTCCAATATATTATTGAATTCAATACAAATTTGACATGAACATATGTTCAAAAGCCTCCAAAATGAAACATAGAACAATTAGACTTTTTTTTTTTTTTTGTAAATTAGTGCAAGATTTTTTATTAATAATAATAAAATTTTACATATATAATAAAGATATCAAGAACTGAAGTGGACTGATCCAGGAGCTCAAGTCTTATACCAAATGATAACACTAAACATATTTAGGAAAAACTAGAAACCAGATAGATACACCATTGAGTTCATTGCTCATCAAAAAATCTCTAGAAATATCAACATAGTAAAAACCACAACTTCAAGAAGGCCATCCATACAAAACATCATTAGTGAAGCAATCACTCAGACCATTTTCACCTATCATGGATATCAGTAAAAAATGTAAAATTGGACCAACAATGCTAACTACTATATTGAGACCCCATGTGCACCACACTCTCATAGGAAGAGCCATATGTTAAGACCAAACACACTGATAATCACTCAAATAGATTTATTGAACCACCAAGGTCACCACTCTCTCAAGAAGATCCATCAAATAAAAGTAACAACACCTTATGGGTTTTGGAGGGCCAATGATGAGAGGACCTCATGGAGAGATCTCATGGGAGGCGCACTTCAAAATATCATGGAGTGTAAAGTTATTCAACAGTTTGAGGAGGTTGGTGTCCTACAATGGAAGGATACCAAGTTTTTGCAGAATCAGATCCATCATCCACATTGGGATGAATGGTTGTTGATGTGGAGCAAGGGGTTTCAAAGCTGCTTGCAAAACTATGAGATAGGCGAGCAAGAAGCTTGGTTGTGCTGGTTGCTCTTGGGTGAGTATGGTTACTACCCAACATCACATATTTTCATGATCCATGCCTTGCACAACACTGATGAATGAAGGAGGAGGCAAGGTTGAGCTGGATGCTCTTGGGTGAGTATGGTTACTACCCAATAGCTCTTATTTCTTTGACTCATGCCTTGCATATCAATGACATAATGCATCAAAATAAGGCATGTTTACTTTGGTTGTTGTTGAGAGATGTTGGCCATCACATGACATATCCTATGTCTATGTGTATAGTAATGTTTGAAACCTGGCATGGCACTCTCATGATGTATCATAATGGAGCTTGGTTATATTTGTCTAATGTGACATTCTATTTGTCAATATGTATGGTGATGCTCTATAGTTCACATGATGATGTGAGAAGGCAACAAGAGATCTTGTTGGTTTTTTTTCTTTTGGGAGAGTTTGGCTTTACATACTCCCCTACCTTGCATGGTAAGGATGGAGGATGGTAGCAAAGGGCCTTACTCCAGTGGCTCCTATTAGGAGAATATGGGCACTACGCATGGTATGATGATGATGTGGTGGGGCAGCAAGATGCATTTCTATGGTGGCTCCTCTTGAGATAATATGGCCAACCCACTTGGTCTTTTGATGGTGTGGTTTGGTAGTAGGGAGCATTGTTGCGAGGGTTACTATTGGGAGAATATAGTTTGACAATTCTATCTACCCATATGTCTCTACTTCTTTTGCACAATGTTGGAATGATGCTTGGATCCAACAAGGCTAACAACGCTAAGGATGAAGGCATGAAGAGCCTCTTTCTACCCCATGTAGCATGGGATGGAGGTATACTTTGTGAGTTGGAGCTTTCCTTTTGTGGAAGGAATAACCTATCTTTATCTATCTCATGTATTGTGGAGGATGTTGGACAACTTAAGGTTGTCACTTGAAGCTTCATGATTGAGGAGGGACATCTAGCTACGTTGTTAGAGGCCACTCTAGACATTCTAGAGAGGCAAATTTGGTGTTGGGCATGCATAACTCATTGCAGCAAATGGGGAGACCTTCCTTGTGTGGATGTCATTTGGAGGGGGACATATTTCTCTAGAATCTACTTTTGCAGTTGCTTGAGGACAAGCAACATTTGGCAAGGAGGAATGTAATATTCCAAATTTTCCCTAAGACAAGTGGAATATTAGAGTTCACAATAAACTTAATTAATTAAGTAAATAAAAGGGTGGAGGGACCGGTTATCACCAAAATCGTACTTGATTGGCCGCTAATCAGACAACTTCAGTATAACTCTTTCAAACCAATCTTTTGATTGAGGCTTAGCCTCCTCAACCTGAGAGGGTTGTCTCAAAGGTTAATGATATTGAGTAAAGATGTAGATAGATGGCTAACTCTATGTGTTTTGATTTTGTATGTTTACATGTTGAAAATATGGAGGCTTGCTACCATTGGGCTATGGAGTCAGTGACAGAGATAAATATAACAATAGCTCTTCTAGTGGGAGCTAAGGCTTGTATATATTTCAATGAAAGAGTAACACATTTAGGAAAATCCCAATAACTTGAAAGTTCAAAGGAAGTCAGAGCATGTAATACATGAATTCTGAGTAATGAGACATCAAGGCTATGGAAGAGAAACATTTCAAAGATAGGGCATAAAACTCATTGAAAATACACTAAGAATCTCAGGTGAAGAATGTAGGTTTTAACCCTGAACAGAAATTATCTACACACAAATATTATAACAGAAAATAAACAATAGCGAGAGCATAAAACATAAAACAAATAAACACAAAAATTTTCCCCTGGATCCCAAATTGGGATGACCAACTTGATATTTTATTATATTCCTTTTAGTGTTACAACACATATATATACATGCCGAAGCATACATAAACCCTAATCCATTAACCCTGGATTAGAACATAACCGTAGTTCCCTTGACTGGATCTACAAAAATACCAGGGGCCGAAAACCATCGTACCCCAAAACCATGTGCAAAACCATGCACGAAACCATGGGCGCAGACAGTCCACTGGAAATTAAGGACCAAAAATTTTCATCGGGGCGCTGCCCCAGACCCCCACAGGGGGGGTTATTTCCCCCCCTCTTACCCCCCCGCGTGTGATTAGTCGTGGAAAGAATATAACACATACCCAACATTCTCCCACTTGTTGTTTTCTTTCCGCAGGGGGCCACAGGGGAGCTTAGTCATTGGCCCATTTCTTCAACACCCATTGTTTCTCTACACCAAGAGAACTTTTGAGTGCTCACAGACTTCATCAATGCATCTGCAACATTCTTCAAAGTGTCCACCTTTACCAACAACACCCTTTTAGCCTCAAACATATCTCTAACAAAGTGATATTGAATATTAATGTGCTTTGTCTTTGAATGATAAGCAGGGTTCTTAGCCAAGAAAATTTCACTTTGGCTATCACAGTCTATCCTTATAGCTTGCTGTACCAACCCCATACTTGAACACAATCTCTGCAACCAAACTGCTTCCTTGCTTGCATGAGTGGCTGCCATGTATTCTGCCTCTGTAGTTGAAAGAGCCACTACAGACTGTCTTTTACTCATCCAGCTGACTACGCCTCCAAATAGGGTAAACACATACCCACTTGTAGATCTTCTTTGGTCCAAATCTCCAGCCCAGTCTGCATCAACAAAACCATGAATTTCCAAAATTATTTCCAATCCTGGTCTTCCCTGGTAGCACAATCCATAATCACTAGTGCCACGTAAATATCTGAAAACCCGCTTCACTGTTGTCTAATGATCCTTTCCTGGGTTTGACATAAAACTGCTCAATACTCCCACTACATGTGCAATGTCTGGTCTAGTACATACCATTGCATACATCAGGCTACCCACTACACTTGCATATGGAACACGGGACATATCCTCCTCTTCTTCTTGTGTCTTGGGACACTGTTCAACAGATAGCTTTACACCTACAAGAATAGGAACATTCACCGGTTTACTATCCTGCATATTGAACCTCTGCAATATAGTCTCGACATACTTCCTCTGGTTTAACCAGAGCTTCCTCTTTGCCCGATCTCTCTTAATTTCCATGCCCAAAATATAGTTTGCGGCACCAAGATCCTTCATGTCGAATTTGGAGAACAGTTGGGTCTTCAAATCTTGGATAATTTCTTTGTCATTTCCAATCAACAACATATCATCCACATACAAGACCAAATAAATAACACGGTCACCAATTAATTTAAAATAAACACAGTGATCCTCCTTGCTTCTGGTGAAGCCAAGTCCCCGTATATAGGTATCAAATTTCTGATACCACATCCTTGGTGACTGTTTTAACCCATACAGAGACTTCTTACCAGTTCTTTCTTACCCTTCACCATAAAGCCTTCAGGTTGCTTCATGTAGATCTCCTCTTCTAGATCCCCGTGAAGAAAAGTTGTCTTCACATCCATCTTTTCTATCTCAAAATCAAATGCAGCAGCAACAGATAAAAGTAATCTAATAGAAGTAACCTTGGCAACAGGAGAAAAAATATCACCAAAATCAATTCCCAGCACCTGGGAATAACCTTTCGCTACCAACCAAGCTTTGTATTTCTCCACCTTTCCTTCTACATTCATCTTCTTCTTAAACACCCATTTGCTCTCGATGGGCTTCCTTCCAGCCGGAAACTCCACCAGATCCCATGCCTCATTTTTGTGCAAGGATGCCATTTCATCAACCATGGCCTCCTTCGAGAGTTTTCCATCCTCTGAATCTACTGCCTCCCTGACAGTTCTGGGTTCATCATCAGTTATAGTTAAGGCAAAACCTGAACAGAAAGTAGATGGACTATACCTTTCTGGTTGCCTTCTTTCCCGAACTGATCTTCTCAAAGATGGAGTTTGTGGCTCTTCATCTTCTGAGTCTTCTTCTGTTGTAGAGTCTGATTCATCCTCCTTTAGCTCAAACTCTATCTTCTCAGGTTCCTTTGGTATGATTTCATGTTTAACAACATCTTTCACCTCTCTAAACACCACATCTCGGCTGTACACAACCTTCCTTGTTTCCGGGTTCCAAAACTTGTAACCTTTTAAACCATCCTTATACCCAATAAAGATGCACCTTTCAGATTTATTATCCAACTTGGTCCTTTTCTGCTTTGGAACATGTACATATGCATCACATCCAAATAACCTTAGATGTGAAAGAGAGGGTTTCTTACCAGTCCATACCTCATGTGGAGTCTTATCCTCCAACAATGATGAAGGTGATCTGTTAACCAGATAGCATGCAGTCTCCACTGCCTCTGCCCATAATTCTTGTCCTAACCCGGTACCACTGAGCATGCTTCTTGCCTTTTCCATCAGTGTTCTATTCATTCTTTCTGCAACTCCATTTTGCTGAGGTGTGTATGGAGTAGTCTTTTGCCGTGCTATACCACACTTCTTACAGAACTCTTCAAATTCCTTCTTGCAGAACTCCCCACCATTATCTGTCCTCAGTGCCTTTATCTTCTTCTTTTTCTGGTTTTCAACTAGAGCCTTAAATTCTTTAATTCTGTCAAAAGCTTAAGATTTCTTCCTCAAGAAATATATCCATGTATTCCTTGAGAAGTCATCTATGAATGAAACATAGTACACAGACTTTCCCAGTGATGGAACTGACACAGGTCCAAACACATCATTGTGCACAAGTTCTAATATCTTGTTCGCCCTCTTAGCACCAGAAGGAAAACTCACCCGATTCTGTTTCCCATATACATAATGTTCACAGAAATTTAAATCCAGAGAGAAATTAGACATACCTTCTACCATACCATTTCTATGCAGTATCCGAAGGCCCTTCTATCCAATATGTCCAAGCCTTTGATGCCATAGCATGGTCTTTTCTCCAGAGATAGTTAGGCTTTCCGCTCCACTTTCAGGAACCATAGAACTATTACACCCATAAATAATAGTGCTACCTTGTAGCTTGTACAGAGTTCCAATCCGAACTCCCCGCATTAATACCAGTGCTCCTCGAACCATCTTGCAGGAATCTTTCTCGAACACTGTTTTTACACCTGCATCATCCATCTTGCTTACAAAAATCAGATTTCTGGCCAATGCAGGAATATGCAGAACACTAGGAAGTGTTCTAATCCTTCCACCTTGCAGCTTCAGCTTGACCTTTCCACATCCAACGATTCTGGCCTTCTTATCATCCCCTAGGAAGACATCACCACCATCATATTTCTCATCCTCGCAGAACCACTCCCTATGGGGAGTGAAGTGAAAGGATGCACCCGAGTCAATCAACCATGACTCATGATCTACATGTGTATTTGAAGAAGAAGCCAAATACACATCCCCACCTTCATTCGAGGTGGTTTTTGCCTCTGCAGAAGGAGCATCATCAGATCCCTTTCCTTTCTCAGGAGCTTTAGATTTTCACTCCCTTTTGTAGTGCCCTTCCTTTCTGCATTTCCAGCATACCTTTAAAAACTTTCCAGGAGATTTAGATCTCCCTCTAGATTTAGATCTCCCACTTGAAACCTTATTCTTATTTTTGTTTTGGGACCTTCCTCGTACAGATAAGGCATATCCATTCTGGCCCTCCATATTTCTCCATCTCATTTCCTCCGACAGTAAGGCTGAGACAATCTCATCAAAATTCAAGGTAGTTGTATTGTTACCTATTGCAATAACCAGACTATCCCAGGAGTCTGGTAGAGAACACAACAAACTAATGCACTTATCTTCATCTGAGATTTTAATATCAACAGATGACATCTAACTTACCACAGTATTGAAGGCATTCAGATGCTCTGTCACAGAGTCTCCATCCTTCATCCTCAAGTTATATTGCTTTTTCTACAGGAACAACTTATTCACTAGAGACTTAGATTGGTACAAAGTCCTAAGTTTTTCCCACAAATTCTTCGCCGTAGCTTCCCCAGATACATTAAAAAATACTGAATCTGAGACACACAGTCGTATTGTGCTCTTAGCCTTCCGATCTAGTTTCTTCCAATCTTCATCTAACATTGTTGTTGGTTTAGTACCTGGATCTACTGCGATCCACTGATCTTTATCCACCAGCAGATCCTCCATCTTGAGCTTCCACAACTCAAAACTCTGACCATTAAATTTCTCGATCTCTATCTTTCAACGGCTCGCCATCTTATTTCACCGCAATAATCGATCTCGCAGATCTCCCACTGAACAGGGTCTACCTCAGGCTCGAGAAAAAAACCCTCAGCAGCACAGGCGTCCCCTTGAAGCTGAAACAACTCTGATACCAAATGTATGTTTTAACCCTAAACACAAATTATCTACACACGAATATAATAACAGAAAATAAACAATAGCGAGAGCATAAAACATAAAACAGATAAACACAGAAATTTTCCCCTGGATCCCAAATCTGGACGACCAACTTGATATTTCATTATATTCCTTTTAGTGTTACAACACATATATATACATGTCGAAGCATACATAAACCCTAATCCATTAACCCTGGATTAGAATATAACCATAGTTCCCTTGACTAGATCTACAAAAATACCAAGGGCCGAAAACCATCGTACCCCAAAACCATGTGCAAAACCATGCACAAAACCATGGGCGCAGACCGTCCACTGGAAATTAAGGACCAAAAATTTTTGTCGGGGCGCTGCCCCGGACCCCAACAGGAGGGGCTACCACCCCCCCCAATTCCACCCAACGCAAAGGGGGGGCACCCCCCACGCATGATTAGTCATGGAAAGAATATAAGACATACCCAACAAAGAAAATTCGTATGTTATTATATATATTAGTCAATCCAAAGCTTTACAAAGTGGTCTGCGAGATAACATTTTCCAACCTGTAGGTTGAAACCAACATTAGCATGTATACATTGGGCTTATGGAGTCAAAGCAATCTCAGAAAATCAGTGAATCTAATTGACATGGAATTTGAGGCATATCATGGTTTTTAGTCATGAGACATACACTTGAAACATGTAAAAACATAGTCAGTCCATTTATAAAGAAAGTCAAAGCATATAAAGATGAGTTATGAGTAATATAGATGAACACCACTGCAAATAAGATATATAAGAAACACTGATAGAACAATAAAACACTAAAAACCCCTTCTGAATCTCAAGTTGGTCAAGTAGCTCTGTGCATTAGCTGAAACAGTCTTTTTGCAATATGCACCAATTTTGCCAAAAAGTCTCCAACCCTTTGCTAATTTGACCTCTTGTCCTTTAATAGACATCTTACAACATCAGATGATCTCTTCTTAGGCTAGATACATTTAATTTCTAACTACTGACACCTTTCACAACCATAAAACATGAAATTTATGACAAACAGACACCTATCCTACTTGACAATCCTATTTCAACTAGGACTCAAACTCCTTATTACTATCTTTAATAACCTTATCCTAACAACCTTATCTACTTGAAATTACATCATTGACAAGTATTTCATCACATGGTCGAATTTGGATGATGGGCTTGAGCTCTTCATGACCACTTTGCTGACCTCCTCAAAAGCAGGAAACCAAACCCTATTTTTTACGCATATGGTATTTTGCATTCATTGAACATTCTAACCATAATGTACTCTTTATTTCTTGGTCCTTTTCCGTTGGAAGTTGAGTTAACACATGAAAAAACTCCTCCCTAGACTCCAGTTGTCCAAAACCATCATCAAACTATTCAAATGAGCTGAAAATAGACTGTGCTATGAAAACAAGATAGTTTTGTAGCGCTTTTCGTAGCGCTGCCATTTAACCCTTTTTTCTTCAAAATCTTGACTTATTTCCTTCAAAATAATCTTCATTACCTTTAGATATATCCTCCTTAACAATTTCAAACCTTAATTCATATTTTTACCCCCCAAAATGTGATGAAAAAGGGTAAGAAAAGTCGTTACAACAGTTTCATATTGCTTTTCTCCCTTTTTACATTGTTTGCGCTACGAACTGCTGAGTGAGCAGTTTTGTCCAAAATTTTCCAAAATTAAAATTGTAAATTTGCTAAAAACTCAAAATCAATCTTATTTTGTTGAGATTGCAACAAGATGATGAGCTTAGTGGAAAGAAGTCGCCTTCACTAAGTGGGCCCGCAGGCTATTTTTGGCGCAAGTCTATTTTTAGACTATGTCTATTTTTAGACATGTCGATCATATTCTATGAGTTGAAGGATGCTATTTTTGGATGGTTGGTCAAGTTGGAAAAATATATGGACTTATATTTTTATACATATTGGGCGAAATCTATTTTTAGATTTCCAGTCTAAAAATAGATATGTCGAATATTATTAGCTCTTAATAATATTTGGACCATAAACATTATCTTATTCTCTTGGAGCACTTCAGTTAAGTGCACAGATGTGGCACAGGAGCTGACAGAAGGAATTACGCTATTCCTGAGGGTTAAGTGGAGCTATTGCATGGAGACTTCGGTTAGAACTCATGTGAGAGAGTTTGGTGGAGTTGATTGAGGAAGTTAATGGAGTTGTGTTCAGTTTAACTAATCTAAACATAGTTGAGCTAGTTGTATCTAGTCTAACTGATTGATACACTAGTGAGAGTGGTGTGAATTAATTATTAATTAATTCACTAATTATTAAATCATTAATCAACTAAAGAATACATCAGTTAACTACAGCGCATGGACAGTTTCAGTGGAGACCAGTGAAGAGGTAGGTGAAAGAGCAGTGTGACTATCAGTTGTGACTATATTGTTGCATGATTTGCAACAACCAGTGAGTGGAAATGCCAATGAGGATTGTGTGAGCAAGGCTGGACCAATTCGAGTTCATTCAGAGCCATTCTTCAGCAGTGATTGCACAGTAGAGACAGGCCATCAGGTGGCAGATATTGGAGCATGTGATTTGCTAGATCAGGCTTGATTAGTGTGTAGCAACTGGAGATTGTACTGAGAGCTTGTGAGGATCTTTGTATAATGATTGTTACATGATCTCTATGACATATAATATACAGATATTTTGGGGTTTGCAGCTTTAAGCTTTCCCATAAAATACTGTGTTCATATGTGTGATCGTTTATGGTTTTAATGTGCGCATGCGATTGTTTTTATTTCCGCAATTAATGATCAATAGTAGAAGAGATTCTGTATTGTGCATGAAGTTAAAATAGTGTGTGATCAAAAGAATCTTGGTTATAATATATCAGTCATTCAAATTTCTACATATTTCATCATATCAATTGAAAAATAGAGTCATTCCAGCCTGCTTGAGGTCCCTTCTTCATTTGCAATAGGTTGGCCTATTGGTTTTTCCTATTTTTTTCCTGAAAACTAGGCCTTGGGATAGAGCCTATATCTCCTACTCCATGATGTATTTTTAGAAACTAAAATATTTTTTTGTAGGCCATGATGTATTGAATAAAAACCTCTCTTTGTTTTTTGAAACACAGCTCCTGTTGTCCAGAACCTACCTTTGAAAAACGTGTAAAATAGGAAAACTCTGTTTCTGAAACAGGGCTTCAAAGAAAGCGTTGTATCTCCCAACCGATAACACTTGCGAGAAAAGTGAGAGATGTTATTGTAGATGGGGTTGTGATGAAGACAAACCTCCTCCATAATTCCAAAATAATTTTTCATTTGGACAAAAACTGAACTTGAAGTTGACTGCTAAATAGTCATGTACATGATAGTTTTGTAACAGCAACTTTGTAGTGTGTTTTAATTTATCAATTTCTCCCACCTCCTAATGAATTTGAAGAAAATAAGAGAGGAGTTTGTAGTTAGGTCTGTTAGGAAGAAAACCTCTTTTATTTTTCCTAAATTCGTTTTCAGTTGCTCAGAAACCTCCTTGGAAGTTGACTACTCAAAACAAGAAAACAAAGTTTTATCTTCATGACTTTTAGCAGTTTCGTAGCGCAAATCAACTTTTTTGAACTAGTGGCGCTATGAAAGTAAGGTTTCTTGGATAATTGGCCATTCTTGATGAAAAAACTTAAGGAAATCAAATGAATAATGAAATGATGAATGAACTGACATGAAAAACCTTTAAAATGGATTTGTTTAACACTTAAGGAAGGTTCAAACCTAAAAATATAATACTCCCTTTTGGTCAAATTCAAGAAAAAGATTCCTAAGAACCTATTTTGACCCATGATAAAAATAAATAAAAAACTTGACACAATGATATTTTGAAATTTTTTTGGGTGATAACAGTGGCTCCACTTGCGATAGTATGCCCCTGTGGTACACTAAGAACCCGTAGCTCCAGTGCTGCTATCCATCCTTTAGAATAAAAACTCTGAAATTTTGCCAAGCTTCTCTTCAAGCTCTAATGGCCTTCACCTTGGGCTCAAGCTTGATGATCACTACAAAATAACCAACTTCGTACCTACTGAAAAGATGCTCATTCACCTTTGAGCTTATTCACACACTCCTAACTACCCTATCTGCTACAACTCTCCACTTTAACTCAAACATCATGAAACTTCCAATGAAGCCAATCATTTATCTTATCTAACATTTGGACCTCTTGAACCCATAGTAGACATGATATTGTGATGACCAAGGTAACTTAGAATGTATCTGATCTTCATAATAAAAATGAAACTGGAAAACTAGACTGTAAAACTCTTCCATGTATTCAGCTATAGGGTCAAAGAAGACATGATCTTTTTTATGATACTCATAATATTTTGTAACTTTGGAAAACTCATATATGCTTTGTTCAGCCACACAAGATTTCATTTGTATGCTATCCAACTGTTGTTCCAACTGATTCTCAAAAACAGTGTATTCTTGCTCATTAATATGATCATTATTTGATGTAATATGATTCAAGGAATGACATAAAAAATCAACCCTTTCCTTACCCTGATGGTTATAGAAACTATCTTCCAGTATTTCCTCTTGTTGTTTGTAATGATTCTCATACTCCTGATGATCAAAAGATTGACAATTCTACTGCAAATTTTCCTCAAACTCAGAGGATGTGACATGATTTTCATAAATATGCTCCTGCTGGGTTTCATTTTCATCCAGGGGAGATGTTATCCTTTCTTCTTGGTGATGAAATGGGTTGTTATGAAGGGCCTCTAAAATTTCCTCATCCATGAACTCATCATCTTCATAACATTTCTCCAAATATTCAATAAAATTCACAGAGTGCTTACAACAGTCTTTGACCAGTAATAAGGAGGGATGACACTCTTTATACATCTCATAAAATGCAACATGGAAATCAAAAAGATAATATAATGACCCATTTGGCAAGTTTTCAAACCAAGACCATGCTTTTCCTTCTAAAGTGGCCAAGAACATATTCATGAGACAATCTTCAGGGAACTAAACCTTAAGACTATGTACATGCATATAGAATCTAACAAAATGAAGAGCAACATTGTCTTTCTTTTCATCTTTAAATATTGGAAGATCATCTAACCATTCAACCTTTGGCATAGGATTTGGAAATCCAGGGATATGAGACCGATTCATAGGAGCATACCTACCATTTTTTCTTGCAATGGAATTCATTCTGAAACTTCATCAAGCTACTGATCTTCAAGCAGTGGAGTCACCTTCCAATTGATTATTTGATGTGTGGAGTCGCCAGAGCAGAAATGTAACAAATATGTGCGTAAGTATCTGCTGCTCTAAGACCTTAGAACTGAAACTTTGTCATTCTTCCCAGGGAAAATTTACACCTTCGGTCCCCGAAAACGACTGTTTCGGGGAAAATCACCCTAGAGGTTTTTTGGGTCAAAACCTCCACAGAGCAACAAATGCCATTCAGAAGGACTCACACACAACCATACTTGAATGTTAAAAACTAGATAACAACGATAGCAGAACTCACCCGTAGTCCTACGTTCGATGTAGATCCCGCAGGGTCCAAACCCCCAGTAATATTTCTTCCCCCTTCAACCTAGAAAACAAGAAAGAACATGCACGGAAACCTAGTTGTACAACATATATTTCTCCTAAACGTTAGTGTAATCAATGTGAAATATGATATAAACGATAATAACTGCTTAATAATCAATCTTTTCACATATACAAATAGATACTAACACAGAAGTTTAGGAACAAGATGGTTCTTCATTATTACGAACAGCATGTACAGAAGTAAAGAGTGGAGAGATCACCTGAATCCTTCCACGATCTTCGAGCAGACTGTCGTCCGGATCCGTCCTGCCCTTGCCTCGCTAAGAAAATTTCAAGACTTGTGCACTCAAGATGACATATAAATGGATGCACATCTCCAGGAAACGAGGGTTTCCTATATAAATCTGGGAAAGTGTAGGAGGCACGGGAATTCAGACTTGAATTGGGATTCCAACAGAGTATAATGTCTATAAAATTTCTCTCTCCCTTAGGCCATGCACATGAGGCGCTTTTATACTCTCTCAAAGTAGTTTCAGTCAGTTGGAAACAGTTGGCCACATACTGGGGTGGTTGAACTACTGGAGTAACCATCAACCCAGTCCGAAAATAGGGAATTTATATATTTTTTAATGGTTTTAATGGCATACGTGGAAAAGTACATGTGGACTCGCGTATACACGCGGAAAAGTCTGGGCATACCCGCGTATGGGAATTTTAACACTGTTTTTTAGTGAATTTGTTCAAGTCTGTGGGAATGGGTGCCCAAAGCCATAAAGACAATCATGAATCACCTGAGGGTGAAAAATGATGCTATAACAGATGCCCCCTAATATATGAGGTCAGAAGAGGTACATGATGGCTGAAATGTATTATGCACATAGAAAGAACTTCGCAAGGACAAGGGAGGACTTCACCAGATTTCAGCCTGCCAAAAACCAATGAAAGAAAACAGAGAGTCAACTCATGCTGAGGCGGGCATACCCATGCTCAGTCAAAAATACATCATATAGAAAGTACTGAATGGATCCAAAATGTATACAAGTATAGCTGAACTGAAAGTACACAATGAATCATCTGAGCATGGCCCGGAAGTACAAGTCAGAATCAATGTCTAAGTATCACATATAGAAAGTTGATCAATGATGCTGAAACTGGATGTCTGATCATATAAGTAACTAAATCTCCAAGTACCAAATCATAAGAGGTGGAATAAACGGTACAATCACGCAACTCGGGAGCCAACATATAAGATGTTGTTGTACAGACACTGCAACATATAAGGGTGAACGACATCACTGGAAGAAACTAAATGGACTGTCAAAAGTGAACCGAGAAATGCTGATGCAACCCGAGGTCTTCACCGATCACTATGGCACAATTCTACACAATGGGAATAAATGAACTGAAGTCGACCATGTGAGAAATCGTTGGATTACCGGTCAATGATGTATACCGTTAACCAACGCGAGACAACCCACCGATAATGATAATGAGTGTCAAGGTGCCCCAGTACAATCTGACAAGTGCGAATGAATGAGTTGAAGTCGAACACTTGAAAGAATCTACCAATCAGGAGACAATGATGAATCCCCACTGTCGATAGCGAAGAGTCTACCACTGATGACTGCAAACCCTCAGGTACTGACAAAAAGACTCTAGACCTTATTCCCAGAGCAATGAGTCGGAGTCGATGGGAAAAGATCTGCTGGAAGGAAGGCATTAAGGCATCCCACATCAGTCCAGCGCGAGTGTAACCCGCAAGCCAAGATTTGGAAGGAATCGGACGAAGTAGAGTGACGGAACCAAACCGAAGTACGTTTCCGACATGCACAAGATGAAGCTAGCACATGGAAGAAACCCTCTGAACCAACCAATAATGAAAGCTGACACAGAGGCGAGAAATCCACCGATAGGGTCAAATGGAAATCAAGGTACTACACGAATCCCAAGTGTGATAATGTGTGCTGACGTCGAACACAGGGGAAACCACTCAGTCAAAGACCCATGATGATGATCAAATGCTGAGCACGAGGTCACCTATCAATAATGGAAATAGGCCCAAGGTGCGGCTCTAGGTTTGCTCTCAGAGAAATGTGTTGTAGTCGATAAGAGACAAACCCGCCGGCAAGAAGTCAATGGGGACCTTCTCAAACCAGCACGAGCAGAAGATCAAAACATCTGATGTGATAGAACATGATACTGACAAGACCGGGAAGGCCGACTGAATAATGAGTCAAGAGACACCGCAGAATGGCCGACTCAGGCTAGACTTCCCTTGAACAAAAGCACGACTCTCTGATAACCATGGCAGTAAAAAGTGACACTGTATAAGTCTGTCTTGCAGGAGGCAAAACAAACTCTCCATATGATTGGAAGAGATAACCAACCGGGGGAGAACTGACAAGTGAAACATGGTAAAGGCTGAACCTAGGTCAAACTAGAACCATCCCAAATGAAGGAAATATATATAATTATATGTGCTTTGTTCAAGGGCGACAAACTGACTCTGTACTGCCATCAAAATAACGAAGATACATCCCGTTCCCGCTCTTTTTGTTATATTTGATTTTTTTGTCTTTTTCATAATAAGCCTGAAAAAGAATAAAAGAATGCTATGGTACAATGGATAGAACGAGTATCGAAAAAGCAGATGCACTAGTTCCGGGGATTGGAACAATCCTATGCTCAATGCAAGGTGGCGAAAACTGGTCAGTGATACTCAGAGGAACGTTCCATCCATGGGTACAAAGGTGTCAAGTCGTGATAGCTAAGTGCATGCAATGGTTAACTTGTGCAGAAAGTCAAGGTCAAAATTTGGCTTAAACATTGAGTCCAAATGAAGCCGGCTAAAGGCCAGGATAAACAAGTAGCCAATATGCAATGCAGTAATACAACTCAACAACACCAAGGAGCCTCTAGGGTAAAAGCCAGAAAAATGATAGTGAGGAAGAAGAAGAATGAAGCTTCAACACATAAGTCATGGCGGGACTAAAGAGGACTCCCGAGCCTACATAAAACGCAACATGGGAAACAAGTGATAGCGAGGAACTAACTAGGAAGCCCATGTAAAGGAAGGCTCTACCACCAAGTCATGATTAAATAATCGGCGAGTGAAATGGGTGTAATACTCATGACCTGATGGGATCGACCCTATGGCAAGTGATCAGAATGGAGGCTAGTATGCAAAATGCAACGAAAAGTGGATTCCCTAACCTATATGCCAGTGAAGATCATATACCTGCCATGACGGGTCAGCAGTCATGGATCAAAAACCGGGAAAAATCTCAAATTCGTCAAAATGTACCTGAAAATATACCAATCTGGGCACTTCCAAGCATCCGGGTTATGCAGCTTAATATAGATTGAAAAAATAAGCATAACAAATTTTTGCGAAAATTTTCAACTTTTTGGGCATAAATAGACAAATTACCTCATATTTGGTTCATTGTTACATTGCTGATTTGGAAAAAAGTGCTCTGGAGCAAAAAGCCTCTTTCGTCAAAACAGGAGCAACCGACCGTCAAATCTCACTGAATTTTTCAGGTAAGCTCATAAACTTAAATTTTCCTGTCCCCAGGGCATCTTTTTCTTGGGCATAGACCAAAACAAGGTCACCTTCCGAAAAAACCCTAGGCTTGACCGCCTTATCGTACTGAGCTTTAACTCGGTTTTTATGTGCCTCATTCATCGTGGCGGCATCTCGACGCTGCTCATTGAGATGTTCCAGATGAAGGAGCCGTTCTTCAAGACTAGAAGTGTCAGGAAGAAGTTCAACAGCTAACTTAAGAGAAGTAATCTCACATTCAATGGGAAATACGGATTCCAACCCTTGCACTAGCTGAAACGAAGTAAAGCCAGTTGCAGTTTTCACTGATATCTTGTATGCCCAAAGTGCAGGATATAGCATAATATGCCAATTGGATCTAGCTTTATCAATTGTCCTTTGAAGAATTGTCTTCAAGGATTTATTCACGGCTTCCACTTTCCCATTGGCTAGAGGATAATATGGAGATGAATGCTCCTACCAGAAACCCAATTTGAGAGCCAACTCAGCCATCATGCTATTCTGAAAATGACTGCCATGATCAGTGACAATCTCTCTAGGAATACCAAAATGAGCAATAAACTGATTGAAAAGAAAAAGAGCTGCAGTCTCACCATCATTCCCAAAAGTAGGCATAGCCTTGACCCACTTCGTAAAGTATTCTACTGCTACAATAATGTACTTGTGACCTTTAGCCGAAGGCGAGTTACAAGTAGTATAATCAATACCCCACTTTGTAAAGGGACCGACAGTAATGACTGGAAAAATCGGAGCTGGATGAGCGCGCATTTTTCGAGTATATACTTGACATGGATGACACTTTTTGACCGACTCCATACAATCCTTGAAAATCGAAGGCCAAAAGTACCCAGCACGCAAAATATTTTGGGCTGTAGCAAGCCCAAATAAATGACCACCACAAGCTCCACTGTGGAAATCATTCAGCACAGCCCCAGCTTCTTCGAGAGTTAAGCAGCGTCTCAGGATTGAATCCTCGACGGTATAAAGCATCACCAATAATCAAGTAATTCTTAGCCAAGTGACGCAACTTACGACGCTCATCTTTCGAAAAAGTAGAGGGAAACTTCGCAGTCTGAAGATACATAATGATATCTCCATACCAAGGATCCTGTGAAGAGATAAGAAACAAATGTTCATCCGGGAAGGATTCATCATAGATCATTTCTTCCCCACAGGGCAACTCAGAGATCAATTCCGCGAAAACCAATGATTTCTTGGACTTGGCAGACATAAACTCAAGATCAAATTCCTGCAAAATCACAATCCATCTATTGTATTTTCCCCCAATCACTCGCCTACTGAGGACAAACTGAAATGGATTGCCTGTTGCCAAAACATAAGTTTTTCGTAGAATAATGTAATGCTGGAGTCGCTGCACAGCATGAACTACTGCTAAAGCTAACTTTTCTATCGGAGTGTACCAGAGTTCAGGTCCTACCAATCCTCGACTAAGATAGTATATAACATGCTCTACAAGAGCATCATCTTCCTGAACCAGAACCATACCAATAGTAGATTCTGCTGCTGCAAGATACAAAAGGAAATCCCTGCTATAATCAGGTGGACTCAATAAAGGAGCAGAGGTCAATGCTTTTTCAAAGCATCGAATGAGCGTTGAGCGAAGTCATCCCAAAGAAATGGAACTCCCTTCTTCAACAATCTCATAAATCCCTTGGTAACTTCAGCATAATTTACGATAAATATCCGAAGAAAATTAGACTTTCCTTGTAGACTTTGAAGTTGACGAATAGAGGACGGGGGATGCAACCGAAGTATTGCCTCAACCTTGAAGGAATCTACCCGAATCCCTTCCCTAGACACAATGAATCCCAATAACCGACCAGATGTAACTGCAAAAACGCACTTGTTCGGATTCAACCTAATCTTATAGAAACGACATCATTCAAATATTTGACGGAGGTGAGCAAGATGATCCATCCTCTTTCGAGAATGAGCAGCTAAATCATCCAAATACGCCTCGATAATCTTTTTGATGTCGTGGAAGGCATATGACATGGCCCGCTGAAATGTAGCCCCAGCATTTTTAAGATGAAAAGGCATCTTCTTGTAAGCAAAAGTACCCCAGGGACAAATAAAGGCAGTCTTATGCTGATCTTCAGGACGGATAGTAATCTGATTATATCCGGAGAAACCGTCCATGAAGGAGAAAATCTCATTACCGGCACACTCGTCAATGATCTGATCTATAAATGGTGTGGGGTAATTATCTTTAGGACATGATTTATTAAGATCTCTGAAATCAATGCAAACTCAAATTGTTCCTTGTTTTTTATCTACGGGAACAGGGTTTGAAACCCATTCAGTCAAAGGAACAGGGAAAATGAATCCCGCCTTAAGCAGCTTCTCCACCTCAGCTTTTATAGCTGCTACCTTCCTAGGATTGACCGGACGAAGTTTTTGCCTCACAGGCTTAGCATTTTCGTAAGTCTTGATCTCATGTTGGACAATAGATGGATCTATACCAGGCATTTCCTCATAAGACCAAGCGAATACATCCCTATACTCTTTAAAGAGCTTGATGTAAATCTGAATCTCTTCACGGGAACATTCAGCTCCGATGAAGACATTCTCAATAATATTGGGATCCCTGGAAATGTTCACCGGGATAGTAGGAGAAATCACAGCCATGTTCCCTTCAGCATAAACTTGTGTTGGTGCTAAAGGGTTCAAGACTGGGTGAACAGGACCAGGAGACGGAGGACTTGGAAAACTTGTTTCAACTTCGCTCAAGTCAGGTAAAAAGTAAGACCGATGATGCAAATCATCCCACGGTCTATCTATACCATTCATGGCTTCCAGGATGGCCTCTTCAGATGGAAGAGTGGTATCAAGGCAATCCTGGGCAGAAGAAGAACTAAGTGTCCAAGCCGGAGCCACATCTCCATCCAACTCTTCCGGTGAGAGAGGAGCTGGGATGGATTCTACAGAGTCAACAATAGACTAATAAGTAATCTCAGCTGTAGACACTGGAAATGCCATTCCACCCACTTGACCTTCCGCTAATGTGGCGGTAGGGGAAGGTAAGGTCCAAGGGTCCGAAAAATAATGAGTTCTGAAGAGCTCTCTTCGAAGAGGAGCCTTGGAGGATGAAATTTCATTTATATGCACCGTAGGAGGAGGAATATTGAAAGTACCCATCAAGGAAGAATACATTCCAACCCTTAAATTCTCAACAGGCGCCTTAGTATTATCCAACTTTGGAACAGATGAGTCAGTAGACGCATTCGGGTCTACAGGAGGACAATCCAGTTGGTCCACTGTAACAATCCTCCCTTCGTGAGGGAAATAAATAATCCGAAATAATGACGATGCAATGGCATCCATCTCATAAATCCAGTTTCTCCCCAACAGAAAGTTGTAGTCCAAGCTTGCATCAACTACCTCAACCTCTATATTCACAGTTTTTCCCCCAACACAAATGGGCAAAGCTGGGACAATACCATGCGGTCTGTGAGAATGACCATCAAACATAGTCAGAAGAGTGGTAGATGGAACAGCTTTGGGAGATCCAATCATCTTCCAACATGTGAGAGACATCACGCATGTGGAAGCACCCTCATCTACAACCGTTCGAAAGATATTGCACTTCCGGTACGATGATTTAATATGAAAAGCCATATGATGGGGGAGTCTCTTCTTAAAATTAGTCATATCAAAAGTAATCAGAAGAGAATTTTTTGGATCAATACCCCCAATGGAAGTGAGCAAAGCACTGCACTGAGCCGGACAAGACTGGAGCACCTCTAAAGCCGACATGGCACAAGGACTCTGCGCCAGATCTTCCACAATAGAGTAGTTCTGGGCAGCCCTAGCATTTGGATTAATCTTTGAATGCTTAGTAGATGCTTTGGGCATCCGAGGCATAGACTCAACAATAGGCCTTGTAATGTGAAGCGGCTCAGTAGCATCGGGAGCACCCTTAGCTTTCAAAGACTCTTCTTCGCCATAATCACGGGATCTCGTAGCGACATCCACGTGAGCACTCATCATGAATATGTTTGATGGTATTTCCCCTTCCTGGGTGCCCCCAGAGGAAGCCCCAAAATTTTGATTCGCGCCAACAACTAGTTGTTGCCCTTGGGGAAAAGGGTTTGTCAACACAACCTGGGAACTAGAAGAACCCTGCTGGGTTAACAAGCACTACGCATCCTGAATTTTAGGGCAAAGGTGTGTAAGATGGTCTCCAGTACATAACTTGCATGGAAACTTCACTTTATTTTTATCCTTTGGACCCTCACCAACATGCTCGTTGGTTTTATTCGCATTACCCTTCCCATTCTTTCCCTTTTTCTTATTATTTCGTCCCTTCTTCTTCCCTTCAGATTGTTGATTTCCTTTGGGATCAGAAGCTTGGACAACATTTATTGACAAAGATTGGGAAGGCGATGACTCAACAGGAACAACCTGACCAGAAGGAGCAGATTGTAAAGACAACCACTGCAATTGAGTAAGCAGGCTAGCTGCACCACTATTGATCGACCCGAGAAGTCCATCACCATGAGGACCAGGCTTAGTTTTGGATAAATCTAATTTGGAGCGACGAGCGTTGGGAAAATATTTATGGAGGACCCCAGACTGAGAATAGATCAGTTCCAGCTGCTGGGCCCTAAAAATGGCCTGCTCCTCAGAAAATACCCCTGACAGGGATACATCTTTAGAAATGTCTGACTGCAGAGATTTCAAAAACCATTCCAAAAGGAATTCTCCTGGAATATGAGCTTTAATAAGCCTCTTCCTTCTCCTCCATTCCTGAAAATGGTTAGAAATGTGGGTTGCGTCGTCCTACTTAAAATTAGCTAGGAGTTTAGTCCCAACGTCATATTGGATAGGCAACTGGAAATGGTTTAGAAATGTAACAGCCAGTTCTCCAAATGTAGCAAAACTGCCCCTAGTTAGCTCAATATACCATTTGGCAGTGTTTCCAGTTAGGGTGTGTTGAAACAATCTCAACCTAATCGAATCATCGATCAAGGAGTTAGAAGAGCACCATAAATGAAAAGTGGTGATGTGGTCAGCCGGATCCTCTCCATTCTTGCCTTCAAACTTTGGAATGTCTGAAGGTAGTTTGGTCGGGACCGGAGGCCACCCCGGACTATACCGAATCAGATCATTCGTCAATTTCGACAGATCTGGCAAGTTTAACGTTGCTAGAAAAGGTAAACGAGGTGGAGCCTGAGGATTCCATCCTTGATGGGATGGATTCCCTACATTCTGAAAGGAATACCCTGGATTTGATGAGGCACCAGGTTGCCAGAAAGAACTCGTAGAAAAAGGAGAAGAACCTCCTCCCCACGCAGAGTTACCACCAGACCAGTTCCCCCACCTGAAGTATTAAATGAAGAGGAAAGCCCCTGATAGGGGTTCCAGGCATTAGAAAGAGGGGAAAAAGTCTGATAAGCACTTGACGAAGGGAAAGAAGCATTCCCTTGGTGACCAGCGTAAAACTGATTCCCTGCCCCCGCTGTAGTAAATAAAGGGTTCCATCCTGTAAAAGTAGTCGAATTCTGACATCCAGACCAAGGGTTGAAACTCTAGGTCTGAGAAGTAAACGGAAAGGACCCTAAAGAAGGATTCGAACTAGGAATATTTCCATTTCCGAAGGGGAACCCTTGAAAAGAAGTTGATCCACTAGCCATGGAAGACATGGGTGTAGATCCAGCTGCGGCAACAGAAAAGGAAAAAGGAGGAATCCCACTAGTGGGCATTCCAAAACAGAAGGGACCAGATTGAGAAGCATGTGCTTGGGTGAAACCGGAGCCAAACACAGCAGCACTAGAAGCAATCGAAGATATAGCAATAGTGCCCCCTCCTTCAACAGAAGCAGGAGTCTGAATGCCTGCAGCACTCACAGTAGAAGCCGCGTTCCCATTCGTGGCCATCGAAAGTTATGTATAATAAGGAGGATCTTCCGGTCTCTCTGACTGAGGTCCGATGTATTCAACAACGAACGGATAATCATGAGGAAGAGGAGATGGAAGTGACTCTGAGGGTTCAGACACTTCCTCTACCTGTACTTCTTCTTCCTGCGGAAATAATACTCGCGAGGTGAGCGGAGCGCTCCTCTCGGAACCAACACCAGAATCAGCTATGAAACCTTTAGACCCTTGTGGAGGATCTCTCTCCACTGCGTCAGACGCCACATGGTGGTAACCACCTGCTAAATCACTCCTACGCCTTCTTGAAGAAGGCTCTGGACTCTCGGGAGATAACCCCCGGATTCTCCTCGATCGACGAGGTGCTTGATCAGCCACTTTTAAGATTTTAATTAGACTCACAAAGTATAAAGCTAA
Organism: Pinus albicaulis; assembly: GCA_034641835.2. Classification (NCBI taxonomy): domain Eukaryota; kingdom Viridiplantae; phylum Streptophyta; class Pinopsida; order Pinales; family Pinaceae; genus Pinus; species Pinus albicaulis. Next base: position 492,410,347 of record CM076569.1, read on the forward strand.
GCAAGCTAGGAGCAAAGAGCACTCACTACAAAAAATAATCCCTGAGACACAATCAAGCAAACAGCCTTCAGGTATTTCCGCTCCAGGTGATGAGGACCGGACAGCAAAATACAAGAAAGCAAAATATAGGACCTCCCGAAAGTAGTCTGGGATAATTATGGCCCAGGCCTACTAGCGAAGGTAACAGAAACAGTTATTCCAACCTCCTAACGACAGCCTTTGCCGGCACAAGTACCCAAGCTTCGCAAGGGCACCCCCCAGAAGTACTGCTGAAAGTGATAGGACGTCTGCATCAGGTACCACGGGTATTCCCCCCCGCAGTCACCTATGTGGAACCTAGGAGTGGCAACTATGGGTACCAATCCGTGTCAGAAGCCGAGCGAAACGGTCTTGAGGTCAGATTCAGCAAATTAGAGAGGGGGTATCTCTCTTCTCAGCCTTCACTTCCCCTCGCGCTTGACTCTCTGGAGGAGAGCTTTCCCGGTCCACCTAACGGAGTTGGATTTCGCTCAATTAATCAACTTCTATGTTTTTTTTTAGCGGCCTTGGAGAGTTAACTCTCCACTCACCTAATCCAAGGCCCTACAACCTAGCTAGTTGGTGTATGACACTTAAAAAACTTGCTAGTTGATTTTAAATTATATCGCTTATTTTAATTGGCTGTTATGTTAAGTCAAAGGGATACGGAAATGCAACTTGTGGTGTTTTGACGCAGAAAAGAAATTAATAAAAACCAAACTACATGCAAATGTAGTAATTGTCTTTCGATGAAAAGCAACTTCTACACAGGTTCTACGAGGCTAAAAAATTTTATTTTTCTTTTCAGATAACAAACTTCACACTCACAAAAACTATGAAAATGACTAAATTCTTAAGTGCACCTGATGCAAATCACTAAGAGCATGCAAATTCTAAGATGTAAAATCTACTAAAGCAGAGAGAAATTTCCCAAAGATACTTTAGTTTTATCTCTTTTTGGTTGTCCAGAAAGCTAGTTCCCAAAATCAAAAACTCTTAATATAAAGACACCAAAAACGCTTGAAACAAGAGGAAGAAACCAATGACAATTCCTTTCCAAAATCAAGTCGAAAACCAAAGGCAAGAAACCTCAACAAAGCTTCAAAAGATGTAACGAAACGAAAACAAAAATGCAAAACAAAAGAAAATGACAAAACAAGATGTTTTTTTGAGCTTTTGAATTTTATAAAAAGAAGAGCTCGAAAAGACTAAGAAAAACTATCAAATCCCAAGCCAAACAACCCTGAATTTCAAGCAAAAACTTCAAAAATGCTCCAAATCTTATAGGGATAACTAGTAGCAAGATTTATATGAGCAAAAGAAGACAAGAAACTCAGTCACTCAGCCTAGAAGAATAGTACAACCTTGCAGCAAACAAAAACTTCAAAGAACCTAGAAAGACTCTTTAAAAATTGCAACAAGACCTAGTCGACTGAACTCAAGAAAACCAACCAAGAAATGGGCAAAGATCGAAGTGCAAAGCAAGACACAAAGGTAGGAAAGAGTAAATGAGCAGAAGCTCTCTGTTCTGATAAAGCAGAAGCTCTTTGTTCTGATAAAGCAGAACAGCCAAGAATCCCCAGGAAGAGATCTTGGTACTCGAACCAGAAAGGCAAGCACAAGAAACAAGATTTGCCAAATAAGCTAGTTTTCAACCAAACAAGAGAGAGAAAATACCAAAGACCACTTTCTACACAATCCAGAGGATACAAAGACACTGCAGGAACAGGTCTCCAAAGGCAGACAAGACTAAAAAGCCAAGAAATCCAAAATTTCAAAATCTACCCAGGCATACGCTACTTGACAGTTTTGAAACAAGCGTGCATACGCGACTGTGCTAAAGGAAACCCGCGTATACACGACTCCCTTTAACAAAAAATGCGTGTATACGCATCTGTGTACAGATAAAACCGTGTATGAAAAGGTAAATAATGAAAAATAAAAAAGATTAAGCCTGGATAAAGAACCAGGGCTTCAGTCTGACTGAGAAAGAGTTAACTAGACTGGAAATAAAAGTTAAAATTGTTGGAAACCTATCAAACAGCTAAAACCACCCAACAGGGGAATCACAAGAATGCGATCCCCAGTGGAGTCGCCAGTTCTGTTTTGGGGAAAATCACCCTAGAGGTTTGTTGGGTCAAAACCTCCACAGAGAAACAAATGCCATTCAGAAGGACTCACACACAACCATACTTGAATGTTAAAAACTAGATAACAACGATAACATAACTCACCCGTAGTCCTACGTTCGATGTAGATCCCGCAGGGTCCAAACCCCCAGCAATCTTTCTTCCTCCTTCAACCTGGAAAACAAGAAAGAACATGCACGGAAACCTAGTTGTACAACATATATTTCTCCTAAACGTTAGTGTAATCAATGTGAAATATGATATAAACGATAATAACTGCTTAATAATCAATCTTTTCACATATACAAATAGATACTAACACAGAAGTTTAGGAACAAGATGGTTCTTCATTATTACGAACAGCATGTACAGAAGTAGAGAGTGGAGAGATCACCTGAATCCTTCCACGATCTTCGAGCAGAGCGTCGTCCGGATCCATCCCGCCCTTGCCTCGCTAAGAAACTTTCAAGACTTGTGCACTCAAGATGACATATAAATGGATGAACATCTCCAGGAAACAAGGGTTTCCTGTATAAATCTGGGAAAGTGCAGGAGGCACGAGAATTCAGACTTGAATTGGGATTCCAACAAAGTATAATGTCTATAAAATTTATCTCTCCCTTAGGCCATGCACATGAGGGGCTTTTATACTCCCTCAAAGTAGTTTCAGTCAGTTGGAAACAGTTGGCCACGTACTGGGGTGGTTGAACTACTGGAGTAACCATCAACCTAGTCCGAAAATAGGGAATTTATATATATTTTTAATGGTTTTAATGGCATACACGGAAAAGTACATGTGGACTCGCGTATACACGCGGAAAATTCTGGGCATATCCGCGTATGGGGATTTTAACACTGTTTTTTAGTGAATTTGTTCAAGTCTGTAGGAATGGGTGCCCAAAGCCATAAAGACAATCATGAATCACCTGAGGGTGAAAATGATGCTATAACAACGACGCAAAAATTTTATCACCAAAATCGTACCTTATTGGCTGTTGATCAGACAAATTTAACACTTTCAAACCAATCTTTTGATTGGGGCTTAGCCTCCTCAACCTAAGAGGGCTCTCTCAAAGGTTAATGATATTGATTAAAGATGTAGATAGATGGCTAACTCTATGTGTTTTGATTTTGTATGTTTACAGGTTGAAAAGATGGAGGCTTGCTACCATTGGGCTATGGAGTTAGTGACAGGGGTAAAGATAACAATAGCTCTTCTAGTGGAAGCTGAGGCTTGTATATATTTCAATGAAAGAGTAACACATTCAGGAAAATCCCAATAACTTAAAAGTTTAAAGGAAGTCAGAGCATGTAATACATGAATTCTGAGTAATGAGACATCAAGGCTATGGAAGAGAAACATTTCAAAGATAGGGCATAAAACTCATTGAAAATACACTAAGAATCTCAGGTGAATAAAAGTTGTATGTTACTGTATATATTAGTCAATCCAAAGCTTTATAAAGTGGTCTGCTTAGATAACATTTTCCAACCTGTAGGTTGAAACCAAAATTAGCATGTATACATTGGGCTTATGGAGTCAAAGCAATCTCAGAAAATCAGTGAATCTAATTGACATGAAGTTGAGGCATATCAGGGTTTTTAGTCATGAGACATACACTTGAAACATGTAAAAACACAGTCAGTCCATTTATAAAGGAAGTCAGAGCATCTAAAGATGAGTTCTGAGTAATATAGATAAACACCACTGCAAAATAAGATATATAAGAAACACTGATAGAATAGGAAAACACTAAAAACCCCTTTTGAATCTCAAGTTGGTCAAGTAGAAGCTCTCTACATTAGTTGAAACAACCTTTTTACAATATGCACTAGTTTTGCCAAAAAGTCTCCAACCCTTCGACCTCTTGGCCTTTAATAGACATCTTACAACATCATATGATCTCCTCTTAGGCTAGATACATCGAATTTCTAACTACTAACACCTTGCACAACCATAAAACATGAAATTTATGACAAACAGACACCTATCCTACTTGACAGTCCTATTTCAACTAGGACTCAATCTCCTTATCACTATCTTTAATAACCTTATCCTAACAAACTTATCTACTTGAAATTACATCATTGACAAGTATGTCATCACATGGTCGAATTTGGATGATGGGCTTGAGCTCTTCATGACCACTTGGCTGACCTCCTCAAAAGGAGGAAACCAAACCCTACTTTTTAGGCATATGGTCTTTTGCATTCATTGAACATTTTGACCATCATGTACTCTTCATTTCGTGGTCCTTTGCTCTTGGAATTTGAATTAACACATGAAAAAACTCCTCCCTAGACTCCATCTATCCAAAACCATCATCAAACTATTCAAATGAGCTGAAAATAGATTGCGCTACGAAAACAAGACAGTTTCGTAGCGCTTTTCGTAGCGCTGCCCTTTAACCATTTCTTCTTCAAAATATTGACTTATTTCCTTCAAAATAATCTTCATTACCTTTAAATATATCCTCCTTAGAAATTTCAAACCTTAATTCATATTTTTACCCCCCAAAATGTGATGAAAAAGGGCAAGAAAAGCTGCTACAACAGTTTCGTAGCGCTTTTCTCCCTTTTTACACTGTTTGTGCTATGAAAATGCTGAGTGAGCAGTTTTGTCCAAAATTTTCCAAAATTAAAATTGTAAATGTGATAAAAACTCAAAATAAATCTGATTTCATCATATCACTTTAAAAACAGAGTCATTCCAGCCTTCTTGAGGTCCCTTCTTCATTTGCAATAGGTTGGCCTATTGGTTTTTCCTGTTTTTTCTTGAAAAATAGGCCTTGGGACAGAGCCTATATCTCCTACTCCATGATTTATTTTGAGAAAATGAAGGATTTTTTTGTAGGCCATGATGTCTTGAATAAAAACCTCTCCTGGGTTTTTGAAAATCATCTCCTACTATCCAGAACCTACCTTTGAAAGACATGTAAAACAGGAAAACTCTGTTTCTGAAAATAGGGCTTCAAAGAAAGCCTTGTATCTCCCAACGGATAACACTTGTGAGAAAAGTGAGAGAGGTTATTGTATCTAGGGTTGTGATGAAGAAAAACCTCTTTCATAATTCCAAAATACGTTTTAATTTGGCCAGAAACGGAACTTGATGTTGACTGCTAAACAATCATGTACAGGACAGTTTTGTAACAGCAGTTTTGTAGCGCATTTTAATTTATCAATTTCGCCCAGATCATAATGAATTTGAAGAAAAGAAGAGAGGTTTTTGTATTTAGGTATGTTAGGAATAAAAACCTCTTTCAGTTTTCCTAAATTCGTTTTAAGTTGCTTAGAAACTACCTTTGAAGTTGACTTCTCAAAACTAGAAAACAAAGTTTTTCTTCATGACTTTCAGCAGTTTCATAGCGCAAATCAACTTTTTTGAACTAATGGCGCTACGAAAGTAAGGTTTCTTGGCTAATTACCATTTTTTATGAAAAAACTTAAGGAAATTAAATGAATGATGAAATGATGAATGAATTGACATGAAAAACCTTTAAAATGGATTTGTTTAACACTTACGGAAGGTTCAAACCTAAAAATCTAATACTCCCTTTTGGTCAAATTCAAGAAAATATTCCTACAACCCTATTTTGACCCATGATAAAAAACAACTTGACACAATGATGTTTTGAAATTTTTTTTGGGGATAACAGGACCCATAACCCTTTAACATGAATAAGATCCACTTTTTTCATGTCAATGTGTATTAATTAGATATAGATCTACACTATGGAGTAGTGGAGCAACTTCTTAATGTGAAAGGAGTGGAGATCATGTCTCATTTATGAGAAATATCATGGAGGTTGAAGCAGTTAAGTAAGATCATGGAGGGAATCAAATGTAAGATCATAGAGCATTCATGATGAGATGATGGAGGAAGTGGTGAATTTATTGCACACATGATGGAGAGGGTGATCATTTCATGCAGACATCATGGAGATCATGGGGAGACAACACAGTCAACATAGACACCTATGTCCACATGTACAACGTAGTTATGAGGTGGGCCAAGGCATGGGAAGGCTCACAAACTATATAATGAAGATGAAGGAATAATTAGAGACAGACTTTGTATTATTGATTTTTGATCCGTTTCGATATAGATTTGTCATGTGAAATTTCTATGGACACTTATGTTGTTTAGCTAAGTTTGCAGTGTTGTTTAACACGGGGTGTTTCCAAGCGGAAATCCCACCCTTACCCATAGGGGACTTCGATTTCCTACTCTAGGAAGGTAATTCTGAGTTGTCATTCATCATCAGGCATTGGTGCCACATTGTTCCTACTTTCTGCAGCCCATACATCTTCAGAAATAACACAATTCTGCATCAGAGTTTGAGAGGAGGAGGTTGTCCTTCAGTGGAGGGTTCAACCTTTCACTTTGTGCTTCAACATCAGCCTTCCAGTGCTTCAGATCTACATCAAGCATCAGGCCAAACATATCACACCTCCATGCAGTAGCAGTCCCTTCTAGGATTTCACAGTCCAGTCCTGTAGATCCTTTGGAGGAGAGAATTTTATCGCACTTCAGTTATAAATCCTGGGAGGGGTCTTCCTCTCACTTTGTTCTCATTAGATCCATCAGTCTTGAGCTTCATAGCCACATCTTGCAATAGGCATCAACCTCTCCTTCCTATACAGTGCAGTTTACTTAGTTTTTTTGTTTGCAGCAGTTGCATCTTGAAGGAGGTGGAAGAAGAAGCAAGATCTCAAGCTTCCAGCTTGGAGATCTGAAGGAGGGATCAACCCTCAAAGCATATATATGATTTGTACTTCAATTCAACCATCTTACATTCGCATCTAGCTTCAAATCTACATAACCTAGCAGTCAAGGGATCAAACCCTAGGAGGGTGAATTTCCAATCTCATAGATCTGGAATTTCCTTTTAGGGTTATATTGGGTTTCCATCATAGTGCCTAGATCTGCAATCTTGGCATCATTAGAGCTCCAGTGCACCATAAATATGCATTTCCCTTTTAGCGAACAGTTGTAATATTATCATCAGCTGAAGGGACAATGCATTATTTTGCTTCCAGCAGCTCTAGCTATGCAGTGCCTGCTTTGGCATGTTTTCAGGGTCATTTTAGGCCACTTTCTTGGCTTGAGTGCTTCTACCTTATGCATTGTTCTATCTATATTCCATCTCCACATAATAAAATGGCTCACCTATTCTATCTACATCTGTGTTGATCATAACTTATGTGTACATAATCTGTTGTTTCAAATATTGTGTTTGTTTATTACTGCATTCTCCCTTTTGGGATATTACATATTATACCTGATGACCAAGTGGAATTGTTGTAGGAAACCCATCCATCGAAAGTGCCTTGACTACTACAACTTATTTTTCAATTGCAAGTATTGCAATGGTTTGTGGTCAGTGTGTATGGTGGTTTGTTATCAAACCAGCTCCAAAAATAGAATAAAAGAGAGATCAACGCCTTACAAATAAGCCACTTCGAGGGGGCAACCTCCTTTACATTACATAAATGAACAATTCTTGGATGATACAAATGAAAAAACCTCCTTCTATATATAGGATTCCATGGGGTCACAATATAATCCTAGCCGACCTAACAATAATAATGTAAGGGCACAATAATAACAATATTGGGGTTACAGGGGCACAACAATAACAACAAGGGGGCTACACTAACAACAATAAGGGACTACACAAGTAATATAGGGACCTAACATGCCCCTCTCCTTCAAAAAAGTGTTTTCCTCAACATTTGAGTAGCTCTGGATGCTTTCGTATAAAATTCTCATCCTCCCATGTAGAATCTTCAGTGGGTAAGTTCTTCCACTTGATGAGATACTCTGAAATTGATCGATTTTGTAGCTGTCGAGTTCTTGTTTCCGTGACTGCTTCAGGTTCCAATATGATTTTTCCTTCCTCATCAAGTTCTGGCAATATTTTTTGAACTAGAAGTTTGTCACCTATAACCTTCTTTAAGCATGAAACATGGAAAAATGGATTCACTCGCGAAGAAGAAGGAAGCTCCAATGTGTATGCCATAGTACCAATATTTTGCAACACCTTGTAAGGACCATAGTACTTTGGCGATAATTTATTATCCTTCTTAGCTTGCTTGAGGGACATTTGTTTGTATGGTTGTAGCCGTAAAAATTTCCAATCTCCTACATCAAAACTTCTCTCGTTGTGATGTTGATCTACCTGTTGTTTCATTCGATTTTGTGCCAAATTTAAGTTATCCTTTAAGAATTGGAGAACTTCTTGTTTATGCTCGATGTGATCTTCCACTGCTTTAACCTTATATTTTTCTCTTAAATTTGATGTGATGGAAGGTGGATGATATCCATAAAGTGCAATAAATGGGGTCATTTTTGCTGCAGTATGGAAGGAAGTGTTATATCACCATTTAGCGAGAGGTAACCACTTGACCCATTGTGTTTGTTTATCAAATACAAAACAATGAAGATATACTTCCAAAAATTTATTCGCTATCTTCGTTTGACCATCGGATTGAGGATGATAAGATGAGCTATGAGCTAGTTGAGTACCCAAACAAGAAAATAATTTCGTCCAAAAATTTCCAGTAAAAAATGGGATCTTTGTCGCTTACAATAATCTTTGGGTTTCCATGTAGATTTTGAATTGTTTCCATAAATGTAGTAGCAATTGTACTTGCTTTAAATGGATGATATAATGCACAAAAGTGTGCAAACTTGGTAAGTCTATCAACTACCACCATGATGACACTCTTGCCTTTGGACTTAGTTAAACCTGTGATAAAATCCATTGAAATCTCCTCCCAACATTGACTTGGAATCGATAAAGGTTGTAGAAGACCTAGAGTCTTAATTGTCTCAACTTTATTTTGTTGGCAAACCAAACATTTCGCCACAAACTTTTGAATATCAGATTTAAGGCCATCCCAAAAAAAAATCTTTCTTCACCCTGTGGTAAGTTTTTAAAAATCCTGAGTGTCCTCCAAAAGGAGAAGTGTGCAATTCCAAAAGAATATTTTGTTTTAGTTGGGAGTTCTTACAAAGATATAAGCGATATTTTTACCATAAGGAATCATTTTTCCAACTAAATGTATCAGATGTACTAGGATCTTGCTGCAACTTTTGAATGAGTGTCCACACTTCTTCGTCCTTCTTCCATTCATCCCTTGCTTCGGTAATATAGGGACCTAACAGTTTTCCTTTCCCATCAAGTTGTGTTTCCACTTTTTCACACTTTGGAACAATGCATAGAGCTCCTTGTCATAAGTAGGATATTTGATCATTGCACCATTGAAATTTTCTGAATGAAATGAAATGGGATTACCATGTTACATAAGGACTGCACCCATGGCATAGTCGCTTGCATCAGTTTGAATCTCAAAGGGTTTTCTAAAGTCCAGTAGTGCAAATACTGGGGCTGAACTGATCTTCTCTTTCAAAGCATTGAATGCTTTTTGCTGCTTGGCTCCCCACTGGAAGACATTTTTCACACTATTCAGTGCATGCAAAGGAGCTGCGATAGAAGAGAAATTAGCAATAAACTTCCTCCAATATTGGGCTGCTCCCAAAAAAATTCTTACCTTAGTGACTATATTAGGCGTTGGCCAATTCACAATGACCTCAACCTTAGAGGGGTCTATCCTCAACTTGCCTCCTCCAACAATATTCCTCAAATACACCAAAGAAGTTTTACCAAAATCACATTTTGACATCTTCAAAAACAATTGTTCTTTCCTTAAGACATCAAGTAATTTTATTACATGCTTGACATGTTCATCAAATGATTTACTAAAAATTAAGATATCATCTCAGTAGACGATGAAAATCTCATCAATAAAAGGCCTTAAAACATCATTCATCACATGTAAAAAGGTAGCATGAGCATTACATAAACTAAAAGGCATAACAAGCCATTCAAACAAAATTTACTTTGTTTCGAATGTTGTCTTCCAAATATCACCTTTAGCAATTCTAATTTGATGGTAGTCACTCCTCAAGTCCAACTTAGTAAGATACTTTGCATCTTTAAATTAATCAAGTAAATCATCTATTCTAAGGAAAGGATAATGGTTCTTTACCGTAATCTTGTTCAATGCATGAAAATTTACACACATGCGCCATGTTCCATCCTTCGGTTGCACCAATACAATAGGTGACCCACATGGAGAAGTACTTGGTCGGATGATCCCTTTGTCCAACAACTATTGAATTTTATTTTTTTATTTCAATGCTCTTCATTACTAAAATCCTATACATGCCAATGTTAGGAAGAGGGCAATCTTGCTACAGCTATATTTCATGTTGGATTCCCCTCTTGGGAGGTAACCCCTTTGGCTCCTGAAACATCCCATTATTTTGATTAACCACTTCAATCAAATCAGATTTCAAATTTGGATCGCAACCTTGAAATGCTTCATAACCAACATCATTCTTTGGTTTAATCATAAGAAGCACAAAATTCTTGCTTTAATTCACCAGTCTTTTCATTTGCCCCGCATTAACTAATGAAATATTAAGTTTCTTGCGATGAGCTCTCACAATATACTCCACACCGTTTTTGAACAAGTGGTACTTGTTTTCATGGCTATAAAAGATGGATTTTCTATCATAGAGGTAAGGAATTCCCAAAAAAATTCTTGAAATATCAAGCGATACAACATCTAATTCAACTTCGTCAATGAAGTTTGTTTTGATTGCAAACCAAAGAATACACTTTCTTGTAACCTGTAAATTTGTGTTCTTGCATATCCAACACAATGGATATGGTTTTTGATGAGGAATGGTTTCAAGATTAAGTTTCTTGACTAAGTATTCAGATATCAAATTGGCTTGAGACCCACTATCAAATGGTGTGTTGATTTTTGTATGTTTTGAAATAAGTCAATCCTTATTTCTTTATTTGGAGTGCTAGTGTGACAATTTGATGAACTAGTGCTAGCAATAGATTATTTTCCTTTCATACCCATGGCTGTAATTTTAGTTTCATCACTCGAGTCGGATCCCAAATCCTGTTGTGTGATTGCAGTTGTTTTTTGTTTTCCTCTGTTGTTGAATTTCTTGGGTCTCATCTCTAGATGAAGCTTCCAATAATGGTATTCATCGTGACCTTCTTTGGAACAATGTTTGCATGTCATTTTCTCTCCTTCCTTTTTAATGGATGCATTTTTCTTTCCCTTTCCTTTCTCTCCACCCTTAAATGGCTTCTTTTTATCCTCTTCTAGAATGTTTTTCCCTCTTGCCTCAAGGTGAGTGGCTTGCACAAAAACTCATCTAGACTAGTGGGATTGAACATAAGGATAGTATGCCTTAGGTAGCTATGTAAACCTATATACTTCAACAATGTGTCTTGTGAATGCAAATCAACACCTAACATAAGATCTCTTTTTCTAAATTCTTGGGTGTAATCTTGCACACTTTGACCTTTAAGTTGTCTAAAGTTCTGCCAATTCATGATGGATTTTTGCATATATGCTAGAGGGTAAAATTTTCTTTTAATTGCAGCAATGAAATTGGACCAAGAGAGTGTGATCCTACCATGTTTTTTAATCTCATCTTCTGTCTTGGCTTCCCACCATACTAGTGTTGCACCCTCCAATCTCAAGGAAGCTAGTTGAATCTTTGTGTCATCATATTGAAGGTTTTGAATCCTGCAGTAGAACTCCAACTAATGAACCCAATTGTCAAGATTATTTTCATTCACTTCACCATTATACATAGGCAGCTCAAATTTAATATCAAGTTTTAACAAGGGTTGTTTACCATTTCCTTTTGAGGTATGTTTATGAGTAGGAGTAAGGGTTGTAGTAGTGGAAGAGGATGAAGATGAAGGTGAAGATGGTGGTGAGGATGATGGTGAAGTAGACAATGGCTTATCACGATTTCCATTACCTCCTCCTCCTGGAGAACCCTCTCCTCTTGGAGGCCTGGAGCTTTCACCCTACAACCTTGTATTCCTCTCTTCATAAAGAACCTTCACCATCTTTGTCATGTGAAAGAAAGCCTTCATAAAAGCCTTCTCATCCTCTGACATGTTATCATTTCTTCCTTCATGAGACATTCTTACTGAATCCTCAGGTACAACAGGAGGTGAAACTTGTGGTGGAAATTGTGGAAACTATTCCCTCCTTCTCCTTGCTCCAACTAGAGAACCTACACCCACAAGCTTTCCTTCTCCTCTCTTGAGCTTCAACCTTGTAAGCATTTAAATACTTGTAAAAAAATTAAATCCTCCTTGCACAAATAAACATACTTCTCTGATACCAACTTGATCTGAATAGGAATATTAGTGCTTGATGTGCTAAGATCCAATTCAGAATTTAAAGAAAGTGCTTGAGGATTATGAGGTTAATTGCAATATTTCCATGAGTTTTTATGTGTTTTTATGTGAATTTCTTGAGAAAATTAACATAAATAAAACACTGAATAACAACATCTAATAGACATGAACATCATCATAAACAATAACACAACAACACATGATGAAGGAGTTCACCCCGCCTGGGCTACGTCTCCTTGGTCAAGCTTGCAATGGCTTGGCCCTCTTGTATTATGTTCAAAAGTGTGATTACATGTGTTCATAATGCTCAAACAACTCTAAAAATTGTTCCATCAGCTCCAGAATTCCCATAAAGTCTTGTGTATCCTCTTTATGTGTCGAATTTGGCCAAAAACTAACTTAGTTATGACTTCCCCAAGTTCATGCACTATTCGCTCCACATTTTTCATAAAATATAGCACCATCCTACAAATCCACCTGGAATTCAGCTAATCAAGCGCCAATTTTCCGAATAATGCTTATAAATCAGATTTCAAACCATATTAGATATGGTTAGTAAAATATTTTTTATATAAAAAAATTTGGCGGTTTGAGGACCACAAACTTCGTGTTATGGTGGACATGTGGCTGTCGGTGTCCGTCGGTGCTAACGATTAGCATTCCATGGGGGTGGGGCTAGCTTCCTGCCCATGGTCCCACCCCCGACGGTGACCAAGGCTGGGGCTAGACCCCAGCCCCCCACCCCCAATACGTATTTTGTTTGACATTAAAACAAAGTGGATGTCATAGTAGGGTAAGGAACAAGTGCATGGTGCAATGGAAATACGTTTGGCTTGGTACTTGGAGGTCACGGGTTCGACCCCTGCCTACTTCGCTCAGACTGAACCCAAAATTTTGGTGGCCCTCGGGCTGCCATGTAGCGGCCCCTAGCTAGGCCATGTGGCAGCATGTGGTTGGCCACCAAATCCACCAATTAAAATGCACCATTTCAAACAAGTAACAAAGTGCCACTTGGCACAATCCCATTTGTTGATGCAAACCATTGACTAAGTCAGCCTGTATGGTCACCATGCCCTGTAGGCATTCCTAGTTAGTTGTACGGACTGTTGACTGGGTTTTCCTGCATTTTTTTTTTTAAATTTGCATGTTTGACAAAGTGGACATAACACATTTCTGGGAGCATACAGTGTTGGATTTCCGCGAAACGAGTTGCGACAAATTCAAAATGACGGAATCTATGCGGTCATTTAGGTTCCACACTATTACAACAACTTTCATCTTTTAGAATAATTGTTATTTCAGGAGTATTAGCCAAAATGAGCAAATATATCATGATATTAAATAGTCCACTTAACATTCATTGCATTTGATATGTTCAAAGTGATGAAGTGGGATTAAAACATCACATGGTATCAATAATCATCTTCAGTGCGCTTCCACCTAGTAAGTAGAACATCCCAAGAGGTCCCTAATCCCAAGGCTCCTATAATTTGAACATGCTTAACTCTATTTTTTTACACAGTCAAAACGACTTAGTTTACTACCCCATTTGAAAAACCTTAGCAAGTTTGAGCCTTATGACCATTCATTTAGAGCTCCCTTAATTATTTATTTTAAGAAATTGGTGGATTTTGCATTGCAACATATGAGATATCATTTTTTGGAATTATCCATGCAGAGTAAGTCATTAGGCATAACCCATGTCTCATGAGGATTAGTCAAAATGACCAACTTTCTTAGGATATTGAATGGTCCACTTAGCACTTATTGCATTTTCATCAAGTGATGCTCATAGGGATGAAGAAGTGGGGTTGGAAATACTAAAGTGCATCACATCACATCAATCATCACCTTGGGGGTTTGCACCCAATAACAAAGACATCCTAGGAGGTGACCTATCCCAAGACTTTGCCTCAAGTGTGTTTGACCATGGATTTTTCCCACAATCAAGACCAGTTAGCTTACTATCTTATTTGGAAAACCTTAACAAGTATTATGTTTTACGAAATATTGATTTAGACTCCCTTAACTATTTATTTGTGTAGCTTTCATAACCCTACATATGAGATAACATTTTTATAGATTATTTACATAGAGTATGTTACTAAGCATGACTAGTAAATCAAGTACCCTATTTAAGAAATATTAACAAAGGTTATAACTTACACACTATTCATTTAGATTCCCTTCTCTCTTTATTTTTACTAATTAAAGGGATTTGATAATCCAACATATAAGATATCACATGGGTGAAAAAATAAAATTAAAGCTAACAAAGTAAATCACATGCCCACAATCATTTAACTGGTTTAAAACCAATTGTGATGAACACTTTATATTTATTTATGTTTATATATAAAATAATGCAAACAAGTAAATGTGATAACCGTTTAAATCGAAAATTGATGAAAAATATAATAATGAAAAAGTAAAATAATAATGCAAATTAAAAAGCTTTTATACTTAATAAACATTTAAATAATTCTATTAAATTTTTATATTATTATGTTTATAAATATTTAAAATGATATTTTTAATTTATTTAAATATATTTAACTAAAAAAAATTATATATAAAACTATTTAATTAATTTATCTAATTCTATCAAATTAATAAGAAAATTATATTTCAAAATCTGAAAATCAATATTTTTACTTCGTGACACTTTTATGGTTTTACAAAAATGCACCGATCAACATTTATACGTCTTTACAAAAATGCACTGATCAATAAAACAAACATGAAACAGAGTACAAATATCCAACGTAGTTAATAAAACAAACATGAAACAGAGTACAAATATCCAACGTAGTTTAAACTCGCACACTTGCAACTCCACACTTCCATAATTCCTAGGCAACGACGGAAATTCCTTACATCGTCACAAAAAGATCTCCGTCTTAAATTTGTGTGTACCCCAATATGTTTTAATATAAGAGGCTGACATTACAAACGCACTTAGTTCATCGCTTAAGCGAAAATGAAAAATATACCCCTGCTCATAAGAGGCTACCATTACACATTCACTTAGTTCACGGCGTAGGCGCAGATGAAAACTCTTCACCTGTTCACAAAGAGATCTCTACTCTAAATTTGTGTTCATGTACATGGATAATAAATCGCAAGGATTGTTTGCACAGAACATAGTTACCGAACATTACAACAATAAACCCGAGAGACCCTGAACCCTGTCGGAATGATGCTAGGGAAGCCATTTCGACTCTAGGGAAACATTCATGGATTTGATGCCTCACCTTCTTGGTGAGCATGACGTTCACCGCGTTCTTGGCCCGCACGGAGTCTGCGCACAACATTGCAAGCCCTAGCTGCATGGCGAAGACGAGGAAGGCGAAGAAGAGCAGGTACGTGGTGTCCACTGCTCGGCTCGTGGCCGAGAGATGGTCGGAAACGACCTGCAGTTTGTTGCACAAGAAGTCACCCGCCGTGCCGCGCAGGAGATGCTGGAGAGCCGACAGCTCGGGTGTTGTGCAGGTGTAGTCAGAGCTAGACAAGGCGGATAAGCCAGGGTTTGAATGGGCGATGGAGAATTCGAGTCAGCAGAAGTCAAATGCAAGCTTTAAAATGGACGAGACTCGGTCAGAAGTGAAATAGGAGCTTTAAAGAGGCGGAAATCTAACCGACGCGAAGAAATAATAGCTTAGAAGTAACCGGATTCAAGCTGGAGTGAAATACAGACATTAAAGAAACGGGATACGACCGGTAGAATTGAAAGACAGGCTTTGAAGAGATGGAATTCGAACCGGGTGATCTGATACACGAGTCTTGAGAGGGATAGACTCGAACAGGGCAAAGTGAAATACGAACTTTAAAGAAACATGATTCTTGCCAAATTGTAATACGAGTTTTAAAGAAACGGGATCCGAACCATAAGAACTGAAACACAAGCTTTGAAGAGATGAGATTCGAACCGAGAGATCTGATTTGCAGCCTGAAGGGATGGGATTTAAACCGGAAGAAATAAAGTACAAGCCGTAAAGTTTAAATGTATGGGTTCCGAACTGCCAGAAATGAAATGCGAGCTCTAATGTTTAAAAAGACGGGATTCGAACCTGAAGAAGAGAAGCATGCATTTTAAAGGGACGAGATTCGAACCGGGAGAAGTGAAATACGAATTTTCAACAACGAGATTCGAACAGGAAGAAGTGAAATGCGAGCACTAACATATACGGCATTAGATTTGGCATTACTGAAACACGACCTTTGAGGGCTTTGAGATGCCCAAGATTGGATACGGAAAAAGTTAGATAATATCTTTGACAAAGACGGGCTTCCAATTTCAAAGGGAGGAGTCTTTCGTTCGACGAATCGGGCGCTGATGTGACAGCTCCCGATCGCCCAACTCCGGCAACCTCGTCTTTCTCCGATGCGATGTGGACCCCGTGCTCCACAACGGCACAACAAAGCCGGAACGAAAACATTAACAGACGGCGACGGCGACGGCGACGGCTCTCACCCCTCGCGCCTCCTACGCCACCCCGCCCCCTCGCGCCGCTCCGCCACCCGCCACCCCCACAATCCCCAGGGACCTACCATCATAAATGCAACATTTTTGAATTTTGAATCTGCAAGAGTTCCCGGTAATAACCATAGGAACCCGTCATTCGCAGGCATTCAAACCCAAGCAGCTCCGCTCCGAATCAGCCCAGCGCAGCTCAGTCCGAGGAACAGATAGCTTTCTGCATGCTCTAATCGATAGAACCAAGAGGTAACTCCAAATAAAAAGAGCTATCCTCTTAATAGTGAAATTCACTTAATGTTTTTCATCAGGAGATAAGTCTCTCTCCTGTGAAGGAGATTTGAAAGAGATTGGTTTTTTAAAACACTACTTGTCAGCGTAATATAAACCTGCACTTGGAAAAAGATTTTTTATTCCTTATCAAAATTTGTAGTCTGTACAACTGCAAGATGTCTGATCCATATCAATATTTCTGGTAATTTCAAATTGGGTCAGTATACTTCTATTGAAGCTGCAACTACAGTTGTAGACGTTGCTTTGTTGACTGAGATTTAAAACAAGGATCATAACATTATTGATGAACTTCTTGTCATGGAAAATGAAGCATTTTAAAAAAAACGCAGGGTTATTCAGACAACGAATTTTAAATGAATATTCTGAACAAATGGAGTCGAAATTCAAAAAAAACGCGACATCGGTTTTTCGCAGAGCGATCTCAATTGTCTTTTACGCTGGCAGATTCGAAAATTTGCATACCGTTTGAGGGATTTTGCTTGTTCTTCCAAGGGGCCATACAAAAGGCAAACGTAAAGTGATTTGGAAATGAAGACCAAAAAGGATTTCGATGCTAAAAGGAAAACCTCATGGGAATAAGCATATTTTCGATCTCATCTTTATTTTCCACAGCAATGCATATAAAAAAATTGCAGACTCTCTCCATTAAAATATGGGAGACCACCCATTTCATTTGCCAAGGCCGCAAATTGAACAGAAGCAGGGAAATTTTATATACATCTATCTCTCTGTTGACAACCGGCATGGTCAACTCAAGGAGATAACAATGGAGTGGGTTTTTCATTCCCAGTTTTAATGCTAAAATCAGCGGGAGTGTCTTACTTCTGTAATACCATAAAATCCAGATATCTTGGACTCTCTTTGAAGCCAAAATTGTCTGCTCAACAATACTTTTTCAATGTTAATATTTAAGTCGGTCCTGCCGAATTTGGGCAATTGTCCAGGCTGTAAAGCTTTCCTCGAACTATTATCACAAAGCATGTACATTTTTTTGGGGGAGAGGATGAGGTTTCAAAGGTGAAGATGTAATAAAAATGGTGATTGCTTGGCCATAGTAGCTTGCTCTTGATTTGGACTCTATGAAGCTAAGTTTCTATTACGTTAAGATTGCATAAAAATGTAAATATTATTTGATGTAAATAATTTTGAGTTGTTTATTTTTTTTATTTTTTTTAATATTTAATTTAGGTAAGATTAACATGGATTTATATTAATTTTAATTTATATAGGGTTAAGATAGATTTATATTTTTTAGTGTTTGAGAGTGAATAATATTGGTAAATAAATTTGAGTGTATGTGATTAAGATAGAGTTTTGCTGAAATATTAATCTTTCTTTTTCCAATATTAAGTATTTTGATTAAAAAATTAATGATTTGAGTACTTTTTTTGGTTTATTTTAATTCAAATGATATCGTGCCAAGTGTTTTATTATTATGTTTTTTGATATGGATAAGTTATATGCAAATTAATGAGTATGAATGTATATGAAAGAACATTTAGATCACTCGGAACATCTACATACTCACAATGAAAAGGATTCTTGGGAGAGAAATCTAGTTCAAAGATAAATATAATAATCTATCTAGCTTATAATCATAAAGATTTTTTGTTTATTTGATCTCAAAAGAGAAATATGTTTTCTCAATTGTTCAATTGTTGTGTAAACATAGTTACCAACTTGACAAAAACTCTCCAGAGTCTCCTTTATAGATATTGTATTGATATTGTATTAGGTGGTTGCTTTTACTGTTGTAAATTGGTGTTATAGGTAGAACCTAAGTTAACAATACAAAATTTTGCAACTATATATAATGTTGCACATAAAAACTTAAAATTAGTGTTATATGTAGAACCCAAGTTAACAATACAAAATTTTGCAACTATATATAATGTTGCACATAAAAACTTTAAGATTGATCCAAAATGAAAAAACTACTAGCAACACTCACCTTTTTTTAGGTTTAAAATTATAATTTGTCTGATATAATGACATTAAAAATTTGTGATATTGTGATCCAACATCTAGAAATCAACACTTAAATCAAAATGTGATGTTGTAAAACTTTTTCCTTAATCTAAAATTGCAAAACAAAATATAAAAATTATTTAAAAAATTTGTTGTGTAAACATAGTTACAAACTTGACAAAAAAAATTCTACAAAGTAGCTTTTCTTAGATATTGTATTTAGTGGTTGTTTTTACCTTTGTTTAAAAATTTGGTGTTATAAGCAACACCCATTTTTTTCAAGATTAATAGTACAAAACTTTACAAATATGATATATAATGCTGCAAACAAAATCCTTAAAATCTACCTCAAAATAAAAGGGAAGCTAGTAGCAACATCCACATTTTTATTGAGATTCAAATTATAATATGTTTAATAGAACGACATTAGCAATCAATGATATTGTGATCTAACATCTCAAAACTAACACTTAAATCAAAATGTATTATTAATTAGAAACTTTGTCTTATTTAATTTAAAATTCCAAAAAAAGAAAGGAAAAAAATTTATTAAATTATATATATATATATATCATAAAAACTTTCTGTTTATATTATGTAAACTATGTGAAAGTGCAATGAATCTTTTTCCTCAAAATGGTTTCATGATGTTAAGCATATTTTCATGTCATGCTGTACAAATTCACTTGCTTTCTACATTTACAAAATATGTCTTAGTCATCAACAAAATTCTATCTTCTGCCATTTACTATGTTGTGTAGTATCATTTAATTTCTAAGAGCCGTTCTCTTCATTCCTACGTCATCTTCAAAAAAACTGGTATATGTTCTTCCACCATGCCTCATTTAATTAGCAAAAATAGTTCTTATCCCCTGTAAATGTTAATAAATTGTTCTATTAACTGCATCAAAAAGATAAAATCTATCTCCATCTTCAATCCTGTCAGAAAAATTTGACCACTCCATTTGCCCCCGTGCCTGTGGAGTCATGAAGTTCATAATGCATCTCCTCGAAGCTTCCTTGGATTCCTTTCTTTGTTAGCTTGTTAGCTTGTGTGTTTTTCTCTCTGTAGATGTGTTTGAAAATAATGCTGGAGAAAGAAATGTGGAGTCCTTTATTCTTGTCTAACTAAGCAATGAGATATCCAGGATTGAGAGATGTTCGTTTGTTGAGATGGTCCAAAAGAACCTGTGAATCACCAAACACCCACAGTTTTTCCAGATAGAGCTGGGATGCAAACCACATAAGGCCCCATAGTGCCAGGATTTCAGCTCGCATGTTGGATCCCGTGCCCCTGTACCAATGTTTTTTGTAGTGGCATGTGGGGGAGATCATCAACCATGCCCCACATCCACATCTAGATTGTTGTGACGCCTCATCGAAAAACCCAACAGGGTAGTGGATTTCGAAAGGCCTCAGTCTCTTGGATGAGTTAGTAGGTGACATATGTTTAATTTTAAATTTACCCCACAATTTGAAGATCTTCTGACAGACATTGTCCGGGTTGTTGTAATCCTCCTCGAAAATCCATTTATTTTTAATACACCATATGCACCAGAATAATAACATAGGAATGTTCCTGAGAGACTTCCCTTTTCTCAACCACCATTTGAAATAGTCTTGGGGGTTCTCCATTTCTATGTACTGCACTTTGAAGTGCTTGCATATACCTTTGTGGACTTCCCCTGAGAAAATGTAGGAGTGGAATAGGTGTGAATTCTCCTCCTCTGCGTTCATGAAGAGACATCATATACCAGGACCAATCTTTCCTATTGTTTGTAGGTTTAACTAGGTCATGTTCTTGTCCCTCCACACCAGCCATGCAAAGGTTTTCATCTTGATCTGTGCATGTACCTTCCATACTTCTTCAAACCAACATTGACTGTTATGTTCGTGATCTCTGTAGATAAGGAACTTATAGTTTTCGTTAGCAGATATTTTCCCTTTTTTTATGGATCCCTTCCATGTCACTCGATCTTAATTTCCGCCGTTTTGTAAACCCAGACTTCGCAACTGTTCATTATATGCGTCCCATTCAGCTACCATATCTCCCTGTAAATCCATATGTCCTACGATAACTATTCATCACACATTTCTAGAGATCAAAAAATTCCATAGAAGATTAATCTAGGATGGTCTAATCTGATCTCAGTATGGAAATTTTGTATATCACTCAGAGAATCATATCATCTTGTATCAACTAAGATGAAAGTTTAGAGACAAGAGTATATTCTTAGTAAGCTTTGAGGAGAAAGCTTCTTGAAGAGAGAGACAATGTTTTTTTTTTACAAAGTCGGTTATGGTATTTATATATTCCAAAAAAGAAAATGGAGCACACTCCAGATACATAAGGGGCTGGAGAAAAGCATACTAAAGGATAAGAGTGTGGGAACGCAGTCCTAGATACCTTTAGTCATGTTTCCGAAATTTCCAAAATTTTCTACTGCATTTTTGGCATACTGCCTTACAAACCGTGAAAGCAAAAATATACATTTACATAACATAACGTAATAAAACTAATATATGTTGAGTGAGAGTTTCAAAAAACTTTTGGGAAATTTTAATATTTGACAGATTGTTCTTGCTGAGATCTTTGCTTGCTAAACTTATAGTTAGAATCTTCTCTCTCCTGATTCAATGTAATGCTCTTGAGGTAGCTGTCTGTCTCTTCTAGATGAGTGCACTTGTTAGTGAGTGAATCGATTTCACCCTTATGTCCCTCAAGCGGTCTCTTCAACGCTGAGTTTTTAGATCTTACTTGAATCTTCAGGTCTTGGATTGTCTCTCTCACCTTGTCAATCATGAATTTGCAGGCTCGACATGGGGTACATTTCTCATTTTGGGAAGCTCTGTCTACTGGATTCAGGTCCATTGCTGAGCAGTCTTCTTTTGTTTTGAGGTTAATAATGGGGTCCTCTGTAGTTGGCTACTCCTCCAGGATGTCTCTGCTGGCTGAAGGCACTGTAGTGATTCTCTCGTGCTTGAAGAAGTGTGGCTTATGATACTTCTCATTGATTCGGCGAATGACTAGCTTCCCTTGATTAATACTCTGATATGTAGTGTGGGGGGGGGGCTTGATTCAGATGGGAAGCTCAAAGGATGATGTTGTATTCAATAAGGGGGCAGAGGGGTTGAAAAGGAGACAGAGGCCGGAACTAAGCGCACAGAGAGTTAGAGGGACAAAGCTTGGGCTGTGCGCAGAAAGTTGTGTGTGCACTGATATATATGTGCGCGATGATGGAGAACTAGGGAAGCACTCAGAAGGTAGTGTGCATGCATAAGGGAGCTAGGCTATGATGAGATATAAGGTGTAATAGCTTGTTTGGACTAAGGTGGGGGAGATGTCATTTAGAAGGTGGGAGGAGCATGGACAAAGGAGGTGAGAAGGAAGCGCAGAATGACAGAGCTCATGCTGATCAGAGAGGACCGCAGTCAAAACAAATGAAGTTCGGGGGGAGATGGAAAGATGGATTGGCCCGAGTGTGGAAGGGAAGAAGTGCACATTGTGGAGCAACAACAACAGGGGAGTGTTGAGGGAAGGGAGATGCCCAATGGTGAGGAGAAGACTATAAAGACAGGCTGGGCACATGATAAGATGATTAATGTCACGAGTTCTCCATGGCCCGATAGGCATGTGGGATGCTATGAAAAGAGGGATATGATTACTACGGACCCAATAAAGAATATTTCCCAGAGTGAGATCTTTGTTGAAGATATTTGTCATGATTTTTAAGGGTAAAACTGCCACGATGGGTTACACTTTTGTGAGAAATGCACCCGAAAATGTCAATCTCTGACAATTTTGGACGAACTTTTGAAACTAATTCGGCCAAACTCATTCTGCCATTTACGTTGACGATAATGATAAGCGGATTTTTGGCAGGAGGCAGAAAAACCGACATTAAAAGTTTAACCAAAATTTTAATTAGGCCAAAATTTTAAAAAAGTTCGGCCGAACTGCGTTTTTATAAATATAGCGGTTCGTAGGTCGCAACAAGCTTTCGATTGATTCTGTTTGCCTATTTTTTCGATTGGAAGTGACCGTTGGACTGATTTTGTTTGTCTGTTTTTCGCTATATCCTCTGTTCTTTTCGATAACTTATATAAGGCTGAGGTTCAGAGTAAAAGCATAATAGATAGTTCCTCTGTTCTTTTCTTTCGATAACTTATATAAGGTTGAGGTTCAAAGTAAAAGCATAATAGATAGTTTGTTGAGGTGTTATGTAAAGAGGACTAATTAATGTTTTTATATAGTTTTTTTTGGAATGAGAGAGGGATTTTAGAGATGATTGTTGAAGTATATTAAAGTGAAAATATAATTATATTTAAGACTTTAATTTGATTTAAATAAAATTAAAATTTTAATGAATAATTAATATATAATTTAACCAAGTTTTAATAATGTTTTTCTTAATCGTTTTAGACTTTAATATATAATTATTTGTTTTTTTTTCTTTTAGTTTTAATTTAAATTTTTTTATTTAATTTTTCTTTCAACTTTGATCATAGTGTAGGAATCATATGGTCACCTTTTGGGGTCACCCGAGGGAACGGAGCTAATGTAGGGGGTGGGTGATCCCTCGGTTCTCCCGGTAAAAGAACCTGTGAATGATTAGGGAACTGGACGTACCCCCATACTCATTCTGAATCCTTCGCCACTCGTCGGCTAGGGGATGCCATATCCTGATCACCTACAGACCTCTTCCTTGTGGTCTCCGAAGTCGCTAGTCCTCCCTACTCTCTCTTCCCCTTCACATGATTTGGATGCTCCTCTTTCACCCCACAATTTTGTAGATAGTGATCTCAAACTTCTTCTTCTTGATCCGGATGCTAGCTTAACCCCTCTGCGGGTCAACACTGGTAAACCCATTTCCCCTCCCTTGTTCATTTGTCCGTCTGATTCTACAAATGTCACCATACAAAAGGTAAAGGGTCGTCCCAGGACCCGGAAAAAATCCCTTTTTGCTGCGTTTCCGAACCCGAAATTGGATGCAGGTAATTATAGGGAGGTGTCGATTACAAAAGCTATCGACAGGGTTCTTAGAGCATTGGTGCCCTTCAATGCTGACCCATGATGTGATTATGCTCTTTTAACATCAGGGGCCTGGGGGGAGGGATAAGCTCATGTCACTAAAGGAGGTCATGAGGGCACTTAATCCTACTTTGATATTTATATAAGAAACTATGCTTCCTGCTGATAGATCCATTTCTTGTTTTCGTACCATGTTCCTAGCATGACACATGGTGGTGTGGGATGCGAAGGGATGATCAGGAGGAGAGGTTATCATGTGGGATCCTCGCCGAGCCACTTTACAGGTTTTCGAGTTTTTTGGAGGCATCATCTTCACTGGTTATCTGAGAGGCTTCCAGCACAGGATTCACCTTATTAACTTATATGCCCCATATCGCGAGCGTATGCAATTCTAGAATCACATGGAAGGTTGTGGTTTTTTGTTATTGGATAAGCTCATCATTGTCGAAGATTTGAATTGTTTGCTTGATGATGGAGAGATATGGGGGGAAAAGGGGCGGAGTGACGCTTTGGCTGGGACTCTTTCTTTATTGTTTCAGTCATCTCATCTTTGAGACATAAACTTGGAGATAAAATGTCTCACCTGGTACAATGGAAGGAGAGGCACATAATTTATCGACAAGAGACTTGATAAGTTCCTAGTTCAAATTAGCTTACTCACACAGATGGGGGGACTGAATGCTCGGGCCGAGGCAGTTGAAATCTCAGACCACATGCCTATAACACTGGAATGGCACTTCGAAATATCCCCGAGGGGTGCGGCCTTCAAATTTAATAGAGCATTGTTGGAGGGTCAAGGTTTCAACATTATGGTATGTGGCTATCTGCAGTCGCACCGAAGGGCTGACAACACTACAACTATGCAACATCTGACTGACACCTAAGAGGTCTAAAATAAATAGTCTGAAAATGGGAAAAAACAAAAAAGGTACAAATGTCAGAATCTCTAAAGAAGTTATCTAGAGAATCAGCTAAGATAATGAAGGAAATGGAGCAGGGAATGCATACCTATAATAACTGGAACAGGGTTAGAGATATATAAATAGAAAAAAGGAAGATATTGTTATTCATAGAACAAACCTGGAGGCTGAAAAGCAGAGCAACATGGCTTAAAGAGGGTGACAAGAACACGAAGTATTTCCATGCTTTTGCTACGGGACGTAAAAATGAAAATTCAATATGGCACATCGAGGAAGAGGGTGAATCCATCCACACTACAAAGAAAATCCAAAATGAGGCATTTAAATTTTTCTTAGGTTTATTTATGGCTCAAAAGGTACCTGTGTATGAGGAACAACTATGGGCCATAGAGGACTTCCCTATCATGTTTGAGAAGGGTGACAGACTAAATCTGATAAAGATTGTCACAACTGAGGATACCATGTCTATCTTAAAGTCTTTAAAACCTTATAAGAGCTCGGGGCCAGATGGATGGACCCCAAATTTTTTCATACATTTCTCAGATTACTTCATCGAAGATATAACTGAATTGATAGAGGAGACTAAAACAACCAGTTTTATGAGTAGGGCTTTAAACTCCACTTTCCTAGCCCTGATTCTGAAGAGAAAATATGCTAAATCCTTTGATGCTTTTAGACCCATTTCGCTTTGTAACACCCTATATAAGGTCATTTCCAAGACCATAGTGGAGAGAATGAAAGGGACACTCTCTAGGTTTATCACTCCTGAACAATCCAAGTTTCTACAAAACAGGAGCATTCACGATGTAGTGGCTACGACACAAGAGATTATCCACACAATTCATATAAGGAGAATGGAAGTTGGGGTGATGGAGATAGATATAAGTAAAGCATACGATAGGGTCGATTGGAGCTTCTTAAGAATGGTGCTATACAAGATTGGAATGGATAGAACCTCCATCAACTGGATTATGGGGTGCATTGGATCTACGTCCATGGCGGTCATTATCAATGGGGTGGCAACCAAGTTCTTCAAACCAGGAAGAGGATTACGCCAGGGATGTGCCTTATCCCCTCTTCTCTTTATTCTGATAATGGATGCTTTCAGTATTAAAATCAATATAGTAGTGGGTACATGAACTATCAGAGGGATAAATATTACCCCAGAAGGGAGATTTCCCACAACCTCTTTGTAGATGATGTATTAATGTTTGGACTGCTCATTAAACGGGTATGGTTAGCCATTCATCTCATCTTCTCTAAGTTCGGCATTGCTTCCAGGATGGTGGCAAACAAAGGTAATTCTTGCTTATTCCACGCAGAGAAAGATGGGGTATTACATAAGGAAATTTGTAGTCTTTTCAATTTCAAATCTGAGAAACTT
The DNA here is from genome assembly GCA_034641835.2 of Pinus albicaulis. NCBI lineage: Eukaryota > Viridiplantae > Streptophyta > Pinopsida > Pinales > Pinaceae > Pinus > Pinus albicaulis. The sequence continues at coordinate 492,436,822 of CM076569.1, forward strand.
GAAAAGAGATTTAAGTACCTTGCTTTTTACATGAAGCTTAAAAACTATAGAGTGAAAGAATGGTCATGGATGTTGGAGAAGTATTATAAAAGAATACATGGTTGGTTTCTGATATGGTTATCAAAAGGGGAAAGACTCATTCTTGCTCAAGCCATGTTGCAACAATTTACGATATATTGGGCACATATATACCCTGTCCCAAAAAAAATTATCAAAAAGATTAGATCCATGATGGAAAATTTCATATGGAATGGGGGAAGAGAAAAAGGCAAATATCATTTAGCAAAATGGGATTTTATTACGAAGCCAAAGGAAATGGGGGGCTGGGGTATCTTGGACCTAGAGAATTTCGGAAAAGCTTTGCTGATGAAGTTGCTATGGAGGGCTCTAAACTCAAATGGAATATGGAATGACATCATAAGGTATAAGTATATAAATGAATCAGGAATGGAGGAGCTATTCCAGAGGGGATGGACAATTGATGATGCACAATCAATAATACGGCGAGGTTTTAAAATGATCTGGCATCTCTTCATGAATAATCTACAATGGGCTTTTGGTTGTGGTGGGAAGATCTTGATAGGCAACCCAAACATGAGAGGTACATCTGCCATCCCAGTAATTAGTGAAGATCTTATTGCACACCTTAATGGAAAAGGTATATTTTTCTTGGGACAAGTAATTAAAGAATATATCCAGGGCATATCTATATGGAAAACAACAGAACAAATGGATTTACAGGGAGATATGGTAGCTGAATGGGACGCATATAATGAACAGTTGCGAAGTCTGGGTTTACAAAACTGCAGCAATTGAGATCGAGTGACATGGAAGGGATCCATAAAAGAAGGGAAAATATATGCTAACAAAAACTATAAGTTCCTTATCTACAGAGATCACGAACATAACAGTCGATGTTGGTTTGAAGAAGTATGGAAGGTACATGCACAGATCAAGATGAAAACCTTTGCATGGTTGGTGTGGAGGGACAAGAACATGACCTAGTTAAACCTACAAACAATAGGAAAGATTGGTCCTGGTATATGATGTCTCTGCATGAACGCAGAGGAGGAGAATTCACACCTATTCCACTCCTACATTTTTACAAGGGAAGTCCACAAAGGTATATGCAAGCACTTCAAAGTGCAGTACATAGAAATGGAGAACCCCCAAGACTATTTCAAATGGTGGTTGAGAAAAGGGAAGTCTCTCAAGAACATTCCTATGTTATTATTCTGGTGCATGTGGTGTATTAAAAATAAATGGATTTTCGAGGAGGATTACAACAACATGGACAATGTCTGTCAAAAGATCATCAAATTGTGGGGTAGATTTAAAATTAAACAGATGTCACCTACTGAATCATCCAAGAGACTGAGGCCTTTCAAAATCCACTACCCTGCTGGGTTTTTCGATGAGGCGTCACAACAATCTAGATGTGGATGTGGGGAATGGTTGATGATCTCCCCCACATGCCACTACAAAAAACATTGGTACAGGGGCAGGGGATCCAACATGCGAGCTGAAATCCTGGCACTATGGGGCCTTATGTGGTTTGCATCCCAGCTCTATCTGGAAAAACTATGGGTGTTTGGTGATTCACAGGTTCTTTTGGACCATCTCAACAAACGAACATCTCTCAATCCTGGATATCTCACTGCTTGGTTAGACAAGAATAAAGGACTCCGCATTTCTTTCTCCAGCATTATTTTCAAACACATCTATAGAGAGAAAAACACACAAGCTAACAAGCTAACAAAGAAAGGAATCCAAGGAAGCTTCGGGGAGATGCATTATGAACTGCATGACTCCACAGGCACGGGGGCGAATGGAGTGCTCAAATTTTTCTGACAGGATTGAAGATGGAGATAGATTTTATCTTTTTGATGCAGTTAATAGAACAATTTATTAACATTTACAGGGGACAAGAACTATTTTTGCTAATTAAATGAGGCATGGTGGAAGAAAATATACCAGTTTTTTTGAAGATGACGTAGGAATGAAGAGAAAGGCTCTTAGAAATTAAATGATACTACACAACATAGTAAATGGCAGAAGATAGAATTTTGTTGATGACTAAGACATATTTTGTAAATGTAGAAAGCAAGTGAATTTGTACAGCATGACATGAAAATATGTAACATCATGAAACATTTTGAGGAAAAAGAAGAAGTTATTGCACTCGTACATAATATAAACCAAGAGTTTTTTCCACTGATATATATATATATATAATTTAATAAATTTTTTCCTTTCTTTTTGGAATTTTAAATTAAATAAGACAAAGGATTTACAAGTAATAATACATTTTGATTTAAGTGTTAGTTTTGAGATGTTAGATCACAATATCATTGATTGCTAATGTCGTTCTATTAAACATATTATAATTTGAATCTCAATAAAAATGTGGATGTTGCTACTAGCTTCCCTTTTATTTTGAGGTGGATTTTAAGGATTTTGTTTGCAGCATTATATATCATATTTGTAAAATTTTGTACTATTAATCTTGAAAAAAATGGGTGTTGCTTATAACACCAAATTTTTAAACAAAGGTAAAAACAACCACTAAATACAATATCTAAGAAAAGCGACTTTGTAGAATTTTTTTTGTCAAGTTTGTAACTATGTTTACACAACAAATTTTTTAAATAATTTTTATATTTTGTTTTGCAATTTTAGATTAAGGGAAAAGTTTTACAACATCACATTTTGATTTAAGTGTTGGTTTCTAGATGTTGGATCACAATATCACAAATTTTTAGTGTCATTATATCAGACAAATTATAATTTTTAACCTAAAAAAAGGTGAGTGTTGCTAGTAGTTTTTTCATTTCCGATCAATCTTAAAGTTTTTATGTGCAACATTATATATAGTTGCAAAATTTTGTATTGTTAACTTGGGTTCTACATATAACACTAATTTTAAGTTTTTATGTGCAACATTATATATAGTTGCAAAATTTTGTATTGTTAACTTAGGTTCTACCTATAACACCAATTTTTTAAACAACAGTAAAAGCAACCACCTAATACAATATCAATACAATATCTATAAAGGAGACTCTGGAGAGTTTTTGTCAAGTTGGTAACTATGTTTACACAACAATTGAACAATTGAGAAAACATATTTCTCTTTTGAGATCAAATAAACAAAAAATCTTTATGATTATAAGCTAGATAGATTATTATATTTATCTTTGAACTAGATTTCTCTCCCAAGAATCCTTTTCATTGTGAGTATGTAGATGTTCCGAGTGATCTAAATGTTCTTTCATATACATTCATACTCATTAATTTGCATATAACTTATCCATATCAAAAAACATAATAATAAAACACTTGGCACGATATCATTTGAATTAAAACAAACCAAAAAAAGTACTCAAATCATTAATTTTTTAATCAAAATACTTAATATTGGAAAAAGAAAGATTAATATTTCAGCAAAACTCTATCTTAATCAGATACACTCAAATTCATTTACCAATATTATTCACTCTCAAACACTAAAAAATATAAATCTATCTTAACCCTATATAAATTAAAATTAATATAAATCCATGTTAACCTTACCTAAATTAAATATTAAAAAAAATAAACAACTCAGAATTATTTACATCAAATAATATTTACATTTTTATGCAATCTTAACGTAATAGAAACTGAGCTTCATAAATTCCAAATCAAGAGCAAGCTACTGTGGCCAAGCAATCACCATTTTTATTACATCTTCACCTTTGAAACCTCATCCTCTCCCCCAAAAAAATGTACATGCTTTGTGATCATAGTTTGAGGAAAGCTTTACAACCTGGACAATTGCCCAAATTCCGCATGACCGACTTAAATATTAACATTGAAAAAGTATTGTTGAGCAGACAATTTTGGCTTCAAAGAGAGTCCAAGATATCTGGATTTTATGGTATTACAGAAGTAAGACACTCCCGCTGATTTTAGCATTAAAACTTGTAATGAAAACCCACTCCATTGTCATCTCCTTGAGTTGATCATGCCGGTTGTCAACAGAGAGATAGATGTATATAAAATTTCCCTGCTTCTATTCAATTTGTGGCCTTGGCAAATGAAATGGGTGGTCTCCCATATTTTAATGGAGAGAGTCTGCAATTTTTTTATATGCATTGCTGTGGAAAATAAAGGTGAGATCGAAAATATGCTTATTCCCATGAGGTTTTCCTTTTAGCATCGAAATCCTTTTTGGTCTTCATTTCCAAATCACTTTACGTTTGCCTTTTGTATGGCCCCTTGGAAGAACAAGCAAAATCCCTCAAACAGTATGCAAATTTTCGAATCTGCCAGCGTTAAAGACAATTGAGATCGCTCTGCGAAAAACCCATGTCGCGTTTTTTTGAATTTCGACTCCATTTGTTCAGAATATTCATTTAAAATTCGTTGTCTGAATAACCCTGCGTTTTTTTAAAATGCTTCATTTTCCATGACAAGAAGTTCATCAATAATGTTATGATCCTTGTTTTAAATCTCAGTCAACAAAGCAACATCTACAACTGTAGCTGCAGCTTCAATAGAAGTATACCGACCCAATTTGAAATGACCAGAAATATTGATATGGATCACACATCCTGCAGTTGTACAGACTACAAATTTTGATAAGGAATAAAAAATATTTTTCCAAGTGCAGGTTTATATTAAGCTGACAAGTAGTGTTTTAAAGAACCAATCTCTTTCAAATCTCCTTCACAGGAGAGAGACTTATCTCCAGATGAAAAACATTAAGTGAATTTCACTATTAAGAGGATAGCTCTTTTTATTTGGACTTACCTTTTGGTTCTATCGATTAGAGCATGCAGAAAGCTATCTGCTCCTCGGACTGAGCTGCGCTGCGTTGATTCGTCGCGGAGCTGCTTGGGTTTGAATGCTAGCGAATGACGGGGTCCTGTGGTTATTACCGGGAACTCTTGCAAATTCAAAATTCAAAAATGTTGCATTTATGATGGTAGGTGGCCGGGGGTTGGGGGGGTGGTGGGTGGAGGAGCGGCGCGAGGGGGAGGGGTGGCGGAGGAGGCGCGAGGGGTGGGAGCCGTTGCCGTATGTTAATGTTTTCGTTCCGTCGCCGCTGTGCCGTCATGGAGCACGGGGTCCACATTGCGCCGGAGAAGGGCGAGGTTGCCGAAGTTGGGCGATCGGGAGCCGTCACATCAGCTCCCGATTCGTCGAACGAAAGACTCTTCCATTTCAAAGTAAGAGAACTGGAATCCGAACTTAGAGCTCTGAGTTGGTGAGAATCGAACATGCGACGCGGAATTCGGCCTGGGAGAACTGTAATGGACCTTCGAAATGCCAGGAATGGAACCGGCGACCGCCTGGGCGAAAAGAATGGAGGATTTGAACTCTGATCAGGCGAGAAACGAACCTGAAGAAGAAGCTACGAGTTGTTAGTGGGCGGCTCAAAACCAGCGATTGAGGTCGCTGAGAATCCCAGTGAGCCGTCCGCCACAGTTGTAGATGCATATTCCGTTTTCGATCAAGATTCATAGTCCTCCCTGATTTTCGTGTAATTTATATTTTTTAATTTTTATAAATGCATTTATGAAATTCTAAAATGGGGAATAAACATTCTTCAACTCACATTATTGAAATATTCAACAACATTATTCACTAAAAATTTCTAAGAAAATAGCCTAACAATATCTATTTTTAGAAATGGTAACATTAATAATCCTTCCAATTATAGAACCATTATGATGGATCATTTGTTTGCAAATTTTTTTTGGTAGCATGATAGAAAATAGAATAAAAAAATATGGGTATAAGTAGAAGAAAAGAGGGCAAAAGGACAAACGGGTTTTAGGTAGAAACATTCTACAGTAGATCATGGTATCACGCTGAGACACATTATTGAAAATGTCTGGGTAGAAGAAGTATTATGTTGTTTTGTTGACTTCAAAAAGGCATTTCACACACTCACTAGAGATGAGATAAGTTGTAACATAGAATGGAAGAACTTGAAATTCCTTTGCATTATGGAGTCGTTGTCCATAGACTGACTTTATGAAGAGGTGAAAGTCAAAATGAGAACGTTAGTAGATATTTCAAAAAGCTTTAGAAGTGGCATTAGAGTCAAGTAAGGTTGCCTCTATCCCCTACTTTTTTTTTATTGGTTTATATATAGATAAACTGGAAGAGTGGCTAAATCTGCAAGGAGGAGATGGTGTTCGGTTGGGGGGTTCGTGATAAAGCTTCTTTTATACGCCGATGATATTGCATTGACTGCTAAATCGGCCCATGGATTGCAGATGCACTTATATGCCCTTGAGCATTTTTGTACAACAGTGGGGATGCAAGTAAATAACAGAGTGAGCATAAGTTCTTCTTTGAAGACAATATTCTTGAAAAAGTAAATGAGTACAAGTACCTCAAGATTGATTTCAACAACAAACTTAGTTGGGAGGACTGCAAAAAGAAGATAATTTTAGGAGGGTGGAAAGCATTATATGCTTTTCAAAATAGATGTAGAGACACAGTTATGGCATTGGAAAATGAATAAAGTGCTTTTTGGACTCCTAGTTTGTCCAATGATGTTATATGGGTGTGAATTGTGGTCTAGCAACAACTAGTCTCAAAATGGAAACAAATTGAAAAAATCCAAAGATTTTTTATCATGAGCAAGTTCATTATAAAAGGTTTTGTACCTTATGAGATAATGTTGAGTGAAACATGAACAACTCCCATCGAAGAAATTGCTATCGTGCAGCTCATAATATATCTAAAAAGAATTGAGCGAATGGGAGTAGGTAGATGGTGTAATGTTATCTTCAATGAAGGCATGAGTGAAAGAAAGAAAACATGTATGAGACAAAACTACACATGGATGCAAAAAAATAATATTCACCTCAATGCATGTCTCACAAATAACAAGGAGCTAAAGAATTATATTATGGAGAAGTTTAGTAAACGAGTATGGGAAAATAGTTGGGTAAAAAGAAGTACTACAATGAAGAAGTAAAGAATTCAACTCTAAGTGTGGTCTCTAACAAAAACAATACATTGGAGCCAGCCTTGAGTGAAGTGCAAAGGTTCTTATCATTCAATTAAGACCCAACTAGCATCAACTTCAGTGTCAAACTATTTTTAATTTGGTGAATGTTAAAATACCATTTTATTTCATTTACAAATTAATTATTTTTTAATAAAAAATTTAAAATATACTAATGAGATTCATTTAATGACGAATAGAATATTCTTAATACTGTGTAAATAATGCTTTATTTATTAATTTATTGTGTATTATAACTTTAACGATGACTAATTCCCATGCGTATGACCATGGGGTTTAAAATTTGACCGGAAAAGTTTGTTTAAGGTAATAAAATAAACATTGGAATTTAATAGTTGACCGAAATCTTGATTAGATGGATTATTTAAATATATCATCGATGCATGATATATTAGAATAATTAATATATATGAATATTGAAGAATTTAATGGTGAATATTCAAGAATCTCAATGGGCAAATATTCTAGTCAATAAAGTTTTCTCTCGTTTTATGTTATCTTATTTTGGACTTTAATCGAGTTTAACTTGTTAGTTTTTTTAATATGTGAGAGTTATTAATTAGTTTTAACTTTTAATTGATTTTTTACTTTATTCATTTTTAGTTTACTTCATAATTGGATATGTTGTTAATTTTGGGTCTTCTAGTCTAATTTTGAATTACTTATCAATTAGGGAAAGTGTTTTCAGTTATATTGAATTTATGCACATGGAACCTCAACCTAATTCCAATTGATTGGGCTCTTGGAGAATCTATATATTGTATTCATAATCAACAATAATCATCAAATTTTATGAGTAATTTGAATTGTGTTCTTGGTTCATTAGTCATTATCTTAGTAGTTGTATTCCCTCTTCTTCCTTGTTTTGCAAGTAGCTAGTCTAGTGTTTTTTCACACTTTATTCCTATGATTGTGCTTAAAATCCAACATATTAAAAATCCAAGTCTGACTACATATGGATGTGTTGGAGTCCCCAAATGTGTTTGAAAGTTTTTAGATTTAGAAAATCCTATAGCATGGAACTAAGGGAAAATCTCAGATCTAAATGTGAGTAGTGCGGCATAATGTGATTCGGCTGTAGATGTGGCCCTATGTGATGGTCACACATAGGCAAGGACTGTCGTATGTCAACAACATATAGTTGACGTGGAATTGTAGGTGGACGTGAGGGTAACATGAATTTCCATGAGTCTATCGTGTGGCAATAGTATGGATGTTGACATGGCACTTGGAGGAAAAATTTTCAGATATGCATAACTTTTGTCCAGAACTCGTATTTGGATGAAATTTATATCATTGGAAAGCTCTGTAGTAGAAGGATATGGCAATCTAATAATGGGTTTTCAATATTGTTGAAGAGGAATTATGCAAATCCTATCTCCATAAAGTAACCTTGGTGGTTGAGTCTAAACAACATGTTCCCTTAAAAAGACCTTGAGGAGGTTGGGCACATTATAGGGGTGATGCTAAGAGTGTCTCTTTTTGTTTTCCGGGGTTGATTTTAAGTATTTTTTTTACAAATTTGTAGATGAGAATTGCAATTTATTATAGTTTTAACTCTAAAAAGAAAAGGGTGATATTAGTAGCACCATTTTTAGATCAGGGGGCTGTCATGTGTCAACAACATATAGTTGATGTGGCATTGTAGGCGGACATGAGCGTAACATGAATTGTCATGAGTCTATCATGTGGCAATGGTATGGATGTTAACATGGCACTTGGAGGGAAATTTTTCAAATATGCATAACTTTTGTCCAAAGCTCATATCTGGATGAAATTTATATCATTGGAAAGCTCTTAAGTAGAAGGAGATGGTGATCTAATAATGAGTTTTCAAGATTGTTGAAATAAAAGGAATTATAAAAATCCCATCTCCCTAAAGTGACCTTGGTGGTTGAGTCTAGACAACATGTTCCCTTAAGAAGGCCTTGAGGAGGTTGGGCACATTATAGAGGGTGATGCTAAGAGTGTCGCTTTTTGTTTTCAAGGGTTGATTTTAAGTATTTGTTTACAAATTTATAGATAAAAATTGCATTTTTTTGTAGCTTTAGCTCCGAAAATAAAAGGGTGCTAATAGTGGCGCCATTTTTTTATCATGGGTAAACTAGCTACTAAATGCATCCTCTAAGAAAATGAGAACCTTTGATATTTCTCGCTAAGTTGATGAATTTGTTAGGGTTTAATTGAGATTAAAACTATCAAAGTGAATCACAACACAATAGTCATGACGACGTTCATGGCTCGCACTTGATAAATCAAGCATCCTTAGAGTTCACTCATCCCCGAGAATCCTCTTCCTCAAGCATGCTTATCCATGGATATTCATCAATAGTCAAGTATGTTTAGTTTGTTACCCCTATTTGAAAAACCTTGCAAATATTGTGCCTTATGAATTATTAATTTAGGGCTCTCCACCCTTTATTTTAAGAAATTATGGGCTTACATATACCAAAACATGAGAATATTTTTTAGGGATTATCTATGTAAAGTAAGGCATTATGCATAATTGTTATTTCATGGGTATTAGTCAAAATGATCAAAATTTTCATGATATTGAATAGTCCACTTAACATTCATTGTGTTTCATATGTTCAAAAGGACGAAGTGGGATTGAAACATCACATGGTATCAATCATCACCTTCAAGACTTCTGCCTAGTAAATAGAACATCCCATGAGGTCCCTAATCCCAAGGCTCCTATTGTAGGGAAAATTTTAGGGGTGAAATTTTGTTGATTGGATTTTTTTAGACATTTTATATAAAAAATATTAGCCAATTTGGTGAAAAATTAGCCTATTTTTTACATATATATGATTAAATGAATGATATTCGCCAAAAATGTACAAATTTTAAAAGTAATTTACATGTTTTTAATTAGATATTCATCTACATTCTCTATGTATGACTTTTCAAACCAAAATAATCACCTATAATACTATATATAGGCACAATATTTGAATCCTTAAAAATAGCCTTGCTCCTATAACTTGAACATGCTTAACTCTTTATTTTTTCCACAACCAAGCCCTCTTAGTTTACTACCCCATTTGTAAAATCTTAGCAAGTTTGAGCCTTATGAGCATTCATTTAGAGCTCCCTTAATTGTTATTTTAAGAATTTGGTGGATTTTACATTGCAACATATGAGATATCATTTTTTGGAATTATCCATGCACAATAAGTCAGTAGGCATAACCCATGTCTCATGAGGATTAGTCAAAATGACCGACTTTATTAGGATATTGAATGGTCCACTTAGCACTCATTGCATTTTCATCAAGTGATGCTCACAGAGGTGAAGAAGTGGGCTTACATTAATCATCACCTTGGTGGCTTGCACCCAATAACAAAGACATCCTAGGAGGTCACCCATCCCAAGACTTTGTCTCAAGTGTGTTTAACCATGGAGTTTTCAAACAATCAAGAGAGCTTAACTTACTACATGATTTGGAAACCTTAACAAGTATTATGCTTTATATTGATTTAGACTTCCTTAACTATTTATTTCTGCAACTTTTATAATCCTACCTATGAGATAACATTTTTAGAGATATTATGCTTTATGAAATATTGATTTAGACTTCCTTAACTATTTATTTCTACGACTTTTATAATCCTACCTATGAGATAACATTTTTAGAGATCATCTACATAGAGTATGTCATTAAGCATGACTAGTACATCAAGTACCCTATTTGAAAAAAATTAACAAGTATAATACCTTACATATTCATTTACTCTCTTCTCTCTTTATTTTAAGTAATTACAAAGTTTTTGTAGTTCAACATACAAGAGATATTGTTTTTAGAAATTATCAACATGGAATATGTCATTAAGCACGATCCATATGTATAAGTGATGTTGACAAGGTGAAGAAATAAAATTAAAGCCAAAGTAAATTGCATGCCCTCAATCATTGAAATTTATTTAAAACCAATTATGATGAACACTTTAGTTATATATATAAAAAAGAAAATGATAAACCATATAATAATTAGAAAATAAAATAATAATATAAACAACTACATGTAATAATGGTTTTAACCACAAAGTGAAAAAAAAATTGATGAAAAATATAATAATCAAAAAATAAAATAATAATATAAATTAAAAACTTCTATTAATTTTATTAAAAAATTTAAATAATTCTATTAATTTTTTATAATATTATATCTATAAATATTTAAAATTATATTTTTTATTTATTTAATAATATTTTTAACTAAAATATCTAATAAATTTAGCTAACTCTATCAAATAAAAAAAATTATATATGTCAAAATCTGGAAATCAATTTTTTACTGTGGCTTTACATCTAACAGAATAAAAATATCCAACATTGTTTATAGTCAAACAGTTGCATCTCCACACTACCATAATTCCTAACCAACGATGGAAATTACTTACATAGTCACAAAGAGAACTCCGTCCAAAATTTATGTGTACCACAATATTCTTTAACATAAAAGGTTGCCATTACACACCCACTTTAGTTCCTCGCTCAAACGAAAATGAAAAATATACCTACATAGTTCACCGCATAGGCGCAGATGAAAATTCTTCACCTGTTCACAAAATATAGTTACCGAACATTACAACAATAATCCCGACACACCCTGAACCCTGTCGGAATGATGCTATGGAGTCATTTCGACTCTGGGGAAGCCTTCATCATAAACCCTGTAGCATGAATTTGTGCTTCGCCTTCATGATATACATACGCAACCCCGCCATGGCTTGTTACATCCATGCCTGCCATCTCCTCTTCAACAGAGATCCTAAGAAGATTGAGTTTGTCCAGAGCATAAAATACCGGTGCCATGGTCGCAGTAACCCATCCAGCCGTGACCAGAATTTGTATGACATGGGCCGCTAGGAGCCTTCCACCTCCGCCCATGAATAACCCATACGGCCTCGAGGACTTCCCATTAGGAAGCGGACCGTACGCTTGCAAAACATACTCCTCCTTCGCAAAGAGTGCAGTAAAGATAATTCCCCAAGCTCCGCAACCACCGTGGAGTTGCGCGGCCTCCAGTGGATCATCATACCTCAGCTTCGTTGCCAAAAGGTTGAAGCCTATTAACACCCATGCGGAGACAAACCCGCACACAATCGCGGCCCATGGCTCAACCACAGAGCACCCACCGGTGATCGCCGCAAAACCCCCGAGCAGCCCATTGCACACGTCCAACACGTTCCAGTGCCCTGTTAAAAGCCTTCGCCCAAAGAGCGTTGTCAAAGCCGCGGAGCACCCAGAAAGAGTAGTTGTGACAGCTGTCCTGCCAATCGCTGTCCACTGGCCGTCCACATAACCTCCCCATACGGCACCAAGATCTTCACAAATGAGCCAGGATTGAACCCGTACCACCCGAACCATAACAAAAAGGTTCCTAAGACCACCAACGTGGCACTGTGTCCCCTGATCGCGGTGGGGTTCCCGTCATGGTCATATCGGCCGATCCTCGGCCCTTCAATAAGCGCCCCCCATAAGCCGGCGATCCCGCCCACCATGTGAACGACGCCGCTGCCGGCGAAGTCATAGACACCGCTACCGAAAAGCAAACCGCTGGATTTGGAAGCGCTGAGCCAACCGTCTGGTGACCACACCCAATGGGACACCACAGGGTAGACGAATCCCGTGAGAATCGAACTGTAGATCAAGTACGCCGCAAACTGCGTGCGCTCCGCTATGGAGCCGCTGGTGATCCCTGCGGCCGCGATGGCGAACGCCCACTGGTACAGAAAATATGCATAATCGTACTGGTAGTTTGCATTCGGCACATCCGTTAACCCGAAGAAATAATGGCCAATGAAGCCGTTGGAATGCTTACCCCTTCCGAAGGCAAAGGCAAAGCCGAACAGATAGTAGAAGATGCCGCCCGCAGCCGCGTCAAGAACGTTGGTAAGCATGATGTTCACGGCATTCTTGGCTCTCACCGATCCTGCGCACAGCATTGCAAACCCTAGCTGCATGGCGAAGACGAGGAAGGCCGAGAAGAGCAGGTACGTGGTGTCCACTGCGCGGCCGGTGGCTGCGAGATGGTCGGAAACGGCCTGCAGCTTGTTGCACAAGAAGTCACCCGCCGTGCCGTTCAAGAGATGTTGTAGAGCCGCCAGTTCGGTTGCTGTGCAGGTGTAGTCGGAGCTAGACATGGCGGATGAGCAAGGTTTCTGACCGGCAGAAGTCAAATGCGAGGCTTGAATGGGACGAGACTCGGTCTGGAGAAGTGAAATAGGAGCTTTAAAAAGGCGGAAATGTAACGGAACTGAAGAAATACGAACTTTAAAGAAAGCGGATTCAAGCCGGAGTGAAATACAGACATTAAAGAAACGGGATACAACCGGTAGAACTGAAATACAGGCTTTGAAGAGATGGAATTCGAACCGGGAGATCTGATACACGAGTTTTGAGAGGGATAGACTTGAACAGGGGAAAGTGAAATACGAACTTTAAAGAAACAGCATTCTTGCCAAATTGAGTTACCAATTTTAAAGAAACAGTCTCCGAACCGGAAGAACTGAAAAGCTTTGAAGAGATGGTTTTCGAACCAAGAGATCTGATCTGCAGCCTGAAGGTCGGGATTTAAACCGGAAGAAATCAAGTAAAAGCCGTAAAGTTTAAATGTATGGGTTCTGAACTGCCAGAAATGAAATGCGAGCTGTAATATTTAAAGGGGCGGGACTCGATCCTGAAGAAGTGAAGAATGCATTTTAAAGGGACGGGATTCGAACCTGAATAAGTGAAGCAAGCATTTTAAAGGGACGAGATTCGAACCGGGAGAAGCGAAATACGAATTTTAAGAACTGAAATGCGAGCTCTAACAGGTACGGGATTCTTTTTGGGAGAACTGAAATACGACCTGGACGGGGTTCCAATTTCAAAGCAAGAGAACCGAAATCCGATCTGAGAGCTCTGAGTTGGTGAGAATCGAACATGCGACGCGGAATTCGAACTGGGAAAATTGTAATGCAACCTTCGAAATCCCTGGAATGGAACCGGCGACCGCCTGGACTAAAACAATGGAAGATTTGAGCTCCGATCAGGCGAGAATCGAACCTGAAGAAGCTACGAGCTGTTAATGGGTTGTTCAAAACCAGCGATTGAGGTCGCTGAGAATCCCAGTGAACCGTCCACCACAGTTATAGACGCATATTCCGTGTTCGATCAAGATTCATGGTCCTCATAGATGCATATTCCGTCTTCGATCAAGATTCATAGTTCTCCTCGTTTTTCGTATAGTGCCAGCTAATAAAGCATTAAAACGACGGTAATAATATGCAAAACTCCAAACATTGTGGAGTATCCAAAGGATCTCTGTTTAAAACGAGGACGACACTGACAAAGTGCAGTGCGTATCTATGGTTAGCTGATTAAAATTTTGACTTTTATTTAAGGAATAATTTTTTTTTAAATATCATTTCAATTTACATATTTTTCTTTAATTTCTATAAATACGTTTATGAAATTCTTCAACCGGAATGCGAGATTTTTCAATTAGCTCATGCAAATTATTTATTTAGAAAAAGGAATTACGAATAGACAATAGATTTACGAGTTCTTCGATTAGAAAATACCAATATATTAGAAAGTGCAAGCTAATTATTTTTAGAATGAGGAATTTGAAATAGAGAAATGGAATACAATTAATGACGAATAGAAATTTCTTAGCGGTGTGCACATTATACTTTATTTATTAATTTATTGTCTATTAAAAGTTCAACGGTCACCATTTCCCATGTGTATGACCTCGATTTTAAAATTAAACCGGAAAAGGTTTTCAAGGCAATAAAATAAACATTGGAAATTAATAGTTGACCTAAATCTTCGTTTGATGGATTATTTAAATATATCATCTATTTATCATGTTTCTTAAGGGCGTAGTCTAATTAGACTCTGAAAATCATGTTCGGTAAGATTTAGTTATCATTAAATCATAAAAATAAAATAAATTTTGGTAAGGTTTGGTTATTATTATCAAATTTCAAGATTTTAAGTGTTTCTGAGGTTTTTGATGGTGCTGAATTCATTTTCACTACAAAAATATGATTCAAATACTGCTATTGCAAGATTCTATAACTTTTTTTTGCTTGGATTTTGACCACTTTTAATCATTATAGTTTTTTTATTCGTTTTCTACAAGTAGTTGTTTTAATCTTATTGTTTTTTTTTTAATGTATAAATAGATTTAATGGTTTTAAAAACTTTCAAGCATTAGACAAAGTTCACAAATCTAATTGGCAATTTAAATATATTACTGTATTCCATATAAATTTGACATGAAATTATATTATGAAAACCTCCAAAATGAAACATAAAACGATTAGACTATGACTTTTTTTCTTTTGTAAATTAGTCCAATATTTTCTGTTAATGATAGTAAAATCTTAAGTAGTTGTTTTAATCTTATTGTTTTTTTTTTAA
Source organism: Pinus albicaulis (assembly GCA_034641835.2). NCBI lineage: Eukaryota > Viridiplantae > Streptophyta > Pinopsida > Pinales > Pinaceae > Pinus > Pinus albicaulis. The sequence continues at coordinate 492,452,273 of CM076569.1, forward strand.
ATGTATAAATAGATTTAGTGGTTTTAAAAACTTTCAAACAAAGTTCACAAATCTAATTGGCAATTTAAATATATTACTGTATTCCATATAAATTTGACATGAAATTATATTATGAAAACCTCCAAAATGAAACATAAAACGATTAGACTATGACTTTTTTTCTTTTGTAAATTAGTCCAATATTTTCTGTTAATGATAATAAAATTTTACTTATATAACAAAGAGATTAAGAACTCAAGAGGGTTGATCTGGGAGCTCAAGTCTTATACCAGCTGATAACACATTGAGTTCTTAATGGTAAAATGATTTAGTCAATGCAGTTTTCTTTTTATTCGTTTTCTACATATATTTGTTTTGAAGTTTTTGTTTGTTTGTTTGTTTGTTTTTTTGTTTTTTTTAAACATTTTAGTGGTTTAATTCAAGCATTTGAATTAGACAAAGTTCACAAATCTAATTGGTATTTCCAATATATTACTGAATTCAATACAAAATTGACATGAAAATATGTTAAAAACCTCCAAAATGAAACATAGAACAATTAGATTAAGAAATCAAGAGGACTGATTTGGGAGCTCAAGTCTTATACTAGATGATAACGCTAAACATATTTAGGAAAAAAATAGAAACCACATAGATACATCATTGAGTTCTTAATAGTAAACTATTTTAGTTAACATAGTTTTCTTTTTATTAGTTTTCTATAGGTATTTGTTTTGAATTTTTTGCTATATATATATATATATATATATATATATATATTGGTTTAAAAAACTTTCAAGCATCTAGATTAGACAAAGTTCAGAAATCTAATTGGTATTTCCATATATTACCGAATTCAATACAAAATTGACATGAAAATATGTTAAAAACCTCCAAAATGAAACATAGAACAATTAGACTGGATTTTTTGCTTTTGTAAATTAGTGCAAGTATTTCTATTAATAATAATAAAATTTACATATATACCAAAGAGATTAAGAACTCAAGAGGATTGATCTGGGAGCTCAAGTCTTATACTAGATGATAACACTAAACATATTTAGAAAAAAATAGAAACTAGATAGATACACCATTGAGTTCTTACTGGTAAAATATTTTAGTCAACATAGTTTTATTTTTATTAGTTTTATATAGATATTTGTTTTGAAGTTTTTCTTTAATTATTTTTTAAATTTATTTATGTATAATTAGATTTAGTGGTTTAAAAATTTTCAAGCATTTGGATTAGACAAATTTCACAAATCTAATTGGTAATTCCAATATATTACGGAATTCAATTAATTTTGACACGAAAATATGTTCAAAAACATCCAAAATGAAACATAGAAGAATTAGACTGAGACTCTCTTTTTTTTGTGTAAATTACTGCAAGATTTTCTATTAATAATAATAAAATTCTACACATATAACGAAGAGATTAAGAATTCAAGAGGATTGATCTGGGAGCTCAAGTCTTATACCAGATGATAACACTAAACATATTTAGAAAAAACTAGAAACCACATAGATACACCATTTAGTTCTTAATGGTAAACTACTTTGGTCAACATAGTTTTCTATAGGTATTTGTTTTGAAGTTTTTGTTTAATTTTTTTTTTTTTTTTTTAATGTATAAATAGATTTAATGGTTTAAAAAACTTTCAAGCATTTGGATTAGAAAAAGTTCAAAATCTAATTGGTAATTCCAATATATTACTGAATTTAATTTGACATGAAAATATGTTCGAAAAACCTCCAAAATGAAACATAGAACAATTAGAATGACTTTTTTTTGTTTTTGTAAATTAGTACAATATTTTCTATTATTAATAATAAAATTTTACATATATAACAAAGAGATTAAGAAATGAAGAGGGCTGATCCGGGAGCTCAAGTATTATACCAAATGATAACACTAAACATATTTAGAAAAAAACTAGAAACCAGATAGATACACCATTGAGTTCATTGCTCATCAAAAAATCTCTAGAAATATCAACATAGTAAAAACCACAACTTCAAGAAGGCCATCCATACAAAAACATCATTAGTGCAGCAATCATTGAGACCATTTTCACCTGTCATGGATATCAGTAAAAAATGTCCATTTGAACCAATAATGCCAACTACTATATTGAGACCCGAGGTGCACCACACTCTCATAGGAAGAACCATATGTTAAGACTAAACACAATGATAATCACGCAAATAGATTTATTGAACCACCAAGGTCACCACTCTCTCAAGAAGATCCATCAAATAAAAGCAACAACACCTACAAGACCCTGAGAGTATACCAATGCCAAAAAAATTGTAGAAATAGACCGATGTCAATCCAAATATAGTCCAAAAATAGTTCAGAGAACCTTATAAGCACTCACAATTCCTTCAATAACCATAGAAATATCTTTGAAGTTATAACATCCATTTCAATTTGATATAATGATTGGTGGAAAAGGTGAAGTATGAGAAAGTGGAGATTGAGGAATTGGTGGGTCATTAACAACCGCAAGAATATCTATTGTCTCCTCAAAATCAGAGTCTGAGAGGATTTATTTCTCCACCCTAAACATATGAGAAACAATATCATCCAAGTAGAAACACACATTTCAAAGAAGTCTCTTGATGTTTGCTTTCTTTGCAAAAGTTGTATAGTTGTCCACTTGTTTGTCACAAAGAAATAGACAGATAAGTGTATCCATCTATTGATGCATAGTCATATAATGTAGAAAGTGTAACCTACACTTTTTGAACTTTCCTAGGTCTGGAAACCATTTGATATTCTAAACACTCACTTTAGAATCTGAAAAGTAGGGACGATCCTCAAACTCCTTAGATTCTAGGTGAAAAATCTCTCTTCGAACCTCCACTGGGACTAAGTGAAAGTAAGTAGTCATAGAATTCCAACCAAATAAACTACGACAATGAGAAGTTGAATTACTATCACCACCTCTACAACTTTCCATCCTATGTTGAGGGGGAATCATTGCAGAGAAGAATAAAAATTGCATTGAGACTTGGATTGGACTAAGACAATAATGACAACCCAAATAGGAATGCATGGAGTGTTTAACGTCAACTAACGAAACAACATATCTTCCCCAATAATCCCCCAAGTTTTCCAAGGAATACGTAGTATTAACCACAACCCGTGTATCATATACAATAGTTTGAAAAGACAAATATAAACTTGACTAAAGAACTATAAGGACAATATGTACTGAGAGACAAGAAGGTAACCTTGACAAACCCACAACAAATACAGTGTGGAATGAGAAAAACTTAGTCCAGTATCACCAATTAAACACCATAATCATCCACGGGACAAGTGCTAAGAGCAGAGGTAAAAACCATAGATTTGACTATCCCAAAAAGAAGTTTTGGATTTTAAGCTATGAAAGAAAGGATATACCGTAAAACCAAATCGAGAACTTTCCTAGGTACCAGACTCCAGAGACCAATACATGAAAATTAAAATAAATACCTACAGATTTAGTGCCTTGGAACATCGATGTGGGTAGAACCACAACTAACTTGAACACCGACCCCGTAGCAGTGTTATGGAGAAACATAATAAAAAAATTGAACCTGTGTTGAAATGTTCGCAACTATCGTAAATAGTGGAATCAATTCTGGGTCTCCCTCGGAACACCAAGAACACCCAAAATTACCACCACAAAGATACAAACTACCCCTAGTTATCAAATATCTCATCTCGGAGGAATATAGATGGCAAGGTGAATAGTCTTGCTCCCCACCACCCCAGATTACAATGTACCACCACCACCATGGACTTGATCCCATACATTTATAGTTAAAGTACTGAGGTGAATGACACAAGGTAAGCCAAGGGTTTTCATACCACCCTTAGACCTGGAAAGGACAGGTGTATATCCTGGCACACATCCTAAGACCAACATTCTTCATCTAGTACACCCTTTCATCAATGAGATCCCTGTAGGCACAACAACCATAACCTAATGCCCCTAGAGAAAGGACCAATCCATACACATCACCACCATCCATTTCCATAGAGGATTGAAAAACCTCCATGCCAATAATAACCCTGAGGCTCCACAAACACACACCTTCCTCCTTGCATTTAATATCATTGGACATTGGTTACATTGAGTTGGATAGACATGCGTTAAATTGACACGTGGAAGCCATGCGTGGACAATTGATATATTTCATGCTCACATTTAGACATAAATTAAGCACTATATACATACTAATTAACCACTATATACATATCCCCATCCGGGAAGAATTAGACTATGACTTATTAATATATATATGAATATTCAAAAATTTTAGTCGTTAAATAAATATCGTTCCTTTCATAGGTTTGGCATATATAATGATAACTAGTGCAACCATGTAAATTAAATGGTTGGTAAACATTGATTGGAATCAATCTATAATAAGCATGAAAACACTTAATTCATGATACATCTCACGTTACTAAAATTAAAATTAAAAATAAAAATAAAATTTACAAAAAGAATTAATATATAAGTTGAACATATACAAATTTTGAAAAACATTTAATAGGATTTATAATTGTGGAGATTTACTCCCACTTTACCATAAAGATTCTTAATATGTAAATATGCTTTATTACAATATCATGGGCTAATATTATGGCTTATGAATACCACATTCCTAGAAAACCATAACTTGTTTCATATGACACTTTGCTAATATGAAGTTTTTTTAATTAATCAATTTAATTAAAAAGGATAAAAGAGCATAACTACTTTGAAGATAAATTTCAACCTTTTATTTGCGTATACTAATATGAATATTTTAGAATATAATGGATGTTAAACCCTTAATTTATCATTAATTAAATTAAAACTTTGAAAATATTATTCTAAAAGAGACACAATTTATACAATTACAATGAAAACACAACTATATATTTTTTTTCTATTTTGTAAATGATTTGTTGTATGTTGTACTTAACAAATATAATGAACTTAAAATCACTTATTAAGTTGTAAGGTGTTTTACATGGTGAGTCTTAGGATTAACATTGTTTTGTTGTTCATTGTGGATATGGACTATCATTGTTTTGTTGTTCATCATTGATATGTAATCATAGTGAAAATATATCATAAAAAGACAATAGAATTTGTATTCCTAGATGTTCTATGAGGGATAATTTGACACAAGAAAAGCATAATGGGGGATTAGTTGGAAATTTTGGAGTTGGTAATTTTTTTTGTAGTAAGTTCATTTTATTATTGGCCAAGCATGCAGGTTTTTGGGTGTGGAGCCTGATTATATTCTTTATTTATATGTATCGTCATGTTGGACCCATGTTCTTAATGGGACGACAACGTTGCCCATCATTTGATCATTGTTAGGGGGGGCGACAATGACCTTTATGAGTCCCCCCCTAGCGGGGGCTCAGGGGTAGCGCACTCAAAGCTAAAAACAGATGTAAAATTTCCTTGTAAAATATTGCAATTTTGTATTCAATCTGGGTCGTTCATTAGGCAGATGATCTGGCTATAGAATTTATGTTTAATTTAGGGTTTTTTTCCCTAGAAGGCAACCCCTCAGTTCATATGAGGGAATTGTATTGTGGCTGTGTAGTGTGTGTGTATTCTAAACAATAAAGAGAAAGGGGGACTATGTGAGAGAGTAGAAGATATTACAACGGATCCGTTGTAGGTTGTGTCTCTTCATTTTTCTGGATAATATAAAAGAAGGACTAGTTGTTTCTCTGTGGACGTACCCCAAGTTGGGTGAACCAAGTATATCTGTGTCTCTCTTGTTTTATATTTTTTCTGTGTTTGTATTTCCACATATTTTATGTGTTCCATTGCTCAGTAATATATAATTTTCTAACACAGGCTAATGTGAAGATATTTGTGGAAAGATGTAGAGTATGTCAATAGGAAAAAGGGAGGAGTTAGAATACATAATTGTACCAACCACTACTAATTCCCAGTTGGCCTTGGGATTTTATTAACATGGATTTTATTTTGGGTTTATCTCATACACAAAATGGTAATTATTCCATTTTAGTTGTTGTGGGTAGGTTTACTAAAATAACACATTTATTGTTTATACAAGGTCTATTGATACAACCAGCATGGAAAGTTTGTTCTTTAAAAAAATTGTGAGGTTACATGGATTACCCAAAAGCATCATATCAAATATGGATATGATATTTGTGGGTCACTTTTGGAGAACCTTATGGAAGAAGCTAGGCTCCAACTTAAATTTTAATTCATCTTATCATCAATAAACACGTGGAAAACAAGAGGTTGTGAATACAAGTCTTGGAAATATTCTAAGAATTTTAGAAAATAAGCATCTCAAATAGTGGGATCAGGTGCTTGCTCAAGCTGAATTTTCCTACAGTGACTCTACTAACAAGTGTACAGGGATGAACCCATTCCAAATTTTATATGGAATGTGCCCCAGGGGAGTGTATGAATTAAAGAACTTGGGAAAACATGAGCTCTGAGCAGTGCAGTAGGTGAATATTTTGTAGTGAGTATGCAATAATTGTAGTAAAGGTTTAATCATCAAATATTAGAGAACAATTGTAAGTAAAAGAAAAGAGCATACCTGAAGAGAATAAAATTAGATTTTAAAGTTGGAGACATAGTAATGGCATATTTTAGAAAGGAAACATTTGCTATAAGGGAATATAATAAATTAAAGCTCAAGAAAATTGGTTCATATAAGATTTTGAGGAATTTTTCTTCAAATGATTATGAGATAGAACTTCCAGAAGATATTGGAATACCACTAATTTTCAATGTAGATGATCTATAACACTTGAAGGAATCATATAATGTTCTAGAAAATGCACCTACAAGTGATGAAGATCGGACCAAAAAGTGGAAGAAACAGTTGCCTAAAGCAGCTAAGACAAAATTTTAAGCCAACTGGAGTAAAAAATAATTAAGAAGACTAAAGGTAAAGAGTATCAACAATATTTGGTCAAATGCAAAAAAAAACTAGCAGAATATGCTACATGGATGACCAAATCAGACATGATGAAGTATGGCACCAAAGTTGAGGAACTAATGAATAGTTAATTTCTTCCTTGGGAGTCTGATGTAGCAACATCTACGAGTTAAGATCACCTTTGACATTCTTAGGTAAAAACCTCATTTACCAAGGGAGTTGTTTCCTTAATTTATTTTCCAAGGGAAGTTATGTACCCTTAGTTATTTGATTTTATAATATTTAATATAGTCTAGAAGGAGTTAATTGGTTAGGAACTTTGAGAGGTGGCATTTAGTTCCTATGTAAAAGGGAAATCTAATTATAATTAGGATTTTGTTAGAAAAGATAAGAATCATATTTGGTTTGTTAGATTGATTCAATGAGAACTTGATTAACAAAGAGTCTCCTATGTAATTAAATAGAAAAAAGAAATAACGAAGTAGAGTTTATAGAGAGAGAGATTTTATGGAGAAGTAAAGTGGAACAAAAGACCTGCATGTGAAAGGGGACCGTGTGTGACTATAAACTATTATTTTTCCCTTTCATTTTTAGAATTGATATATATCTATCAATTTTTATGTGTTTGTTTGGTATCTATGTGTGTATTTAAAATTTAACATAGTTACCGATCAAACAAGAACTATTACCTCAAAATGGGAACTCTAGCCCAAAAAGACTCAAAAAACATGAAAAAAAACCCCAAAAACAAAAACTATGTTTTCCAGAATTCATTTGGTTTTTTCTCAAGGTCAAATTTCAACATTTTATAAAATTATGCTAAAAAAGAAATTGTTTCTTGAAAAAAGGATTGAAAAAACGCCCTCAAAGAAAAATGAGTTGATGCTAGAATAACAAAAAAAACATTGTGTCACACTTTTGACACATTGTAACGATGGAATTAAAGACAACATATTAGGACATTGAAAAATCATAAAATTCTAAAAAAATTGATCCATGATGTTAAAGATAAACAAAATCATGTCTGAAGGCCTTATCATTTCGAACAATTTTCATCCACGTTGTTAAAGATAAAATATCTTGACTCTAAACAACCCTACAATTGTAACTGTTTTCAACCATAACATTAAAGATAAAATTTCATAGCGCATAAAAACCTTACTTACAAGTTATAAATCTCAAGTTTTTAAATCTTAAGTATTCAACATACTTGAACCATGAAAGTATGGAGAAATTATATGACTTAAACAATTTTAAAAAATGAACAAGTAAATGAAATATTTGTTATTCCAAGAGTAATTTTAATTTTAAAGGATAAAAATATATCTCTTTTCAAATCTTAGCCTAAGATAAATCTAAATCTAATTCAACCAAAACCTAAAAATCAAACATCAAAACAAAGTGTCCCCTTTCAATGAGGCATATAATTTTTATAATTTTTAAAAGTATCTTATACGAAATGGTAACAACACATAATATCATGGCAATATCACTGCATAATCTAAAAATTCAACATTAATTTCTATTTTCTTTTTTACTTCTAATCAAAATATCAACATCGGTACATTGAATATAACATAAATTATTTTTGTAAATCATTGTTGCGCTGTGGATATTATAAAGATATGAATTCTTCATAATTAAAACATATAATCCAACCAAAAATAGAAATGCCTCATAACTTCATGAAAAATCAGATGGAAGTCAAAATATTTATTTCAAGTTGCCATGCAAACATCAGTTACATGAAAGTGTCTTAGAAATTTATTCAAAATCAACCATAGGTTCTGAAACACCATCAGAACCTACATTTTCAGATGAATGACTCGATGTAGATGAAGATGATCCATATTTTTCTCTTTCATCAACTAGTGCTCCATCTAAGTCAACATGCATGCCCACCATTTCAGAGTTCGAATGTCTTGTAGATCTACGACTACATTCTGTAGAGCCCCATCTCAGCAGTAATCGTTCTAGTAGCAATTTCTTCAAAATATTTATGGTCTGCAACTGAACAGTTCCTCTCTTTGTCAAATTGAAGTCATACACAAGTATGTCAACCTCCTCTAATTTTAAGACATGAAGATTTATATTTATGCCCTTTCTTTTTCTCTTTTTGCCAATTTTTTTTTCAACTACCATCTCTAGCTTATACACACCATTGAAAGGGTGGGTACTTGTGGCATACCAACGTACATCAACAGCTGTAATATCTTCATTTTAATTAATGTCCTTTATAACTGTGGCAATCCAAAATGGATAGCCAAGTGGATCTTCATATGCTAACACTGCTACCATGCAACCCTCCTTAAAATCCTGCACAGAACCCTTGTAAAGGTCTTCCATGGCTTCACGTTGTGCACGTGATCTTCTAGAACCAATATAGATTTCTCTTTCCTTTACCTGTGGAGAATTAATAATAGCTTGAGACTATTTTTGTTCAAAAATGTGTGTTTCCTCATGTTCATTTGGAATATTTTGTGGCAAAAAAAGGAGTCTTAAAAAGTGTATCCTCATTTATTGATCTTGAATCATATCACTTTGATTACTAAAAAAATACTCCCACCTAATTGAATCAGCAACATCGAAGTACTCATATGTATCTCTAATACATCTTTTAATTTCCTCTAGACAATCAGAATAATTTATGTCTCTCTTATGCCTTCATGCATTATGGATTTCAATAATTGATTGTAATAACAATATCTTTGATGAAAAAATTGGATGCTCTGGAATGAACTTGAAAAATGCTAAACTTGACGAGGGCCCCCATTCTGCAATAGTTGAATACTTCTTTCCCCAATAAGTGTTATCCCATAATTTTTTTTGATACAAAATTTATGCTGGAAGCTAATGTCGTTGAGTTGTTCAATGCATTTTTCCTCACCATGTGATCCCAAAATAAACCTTCTCATGTCAATAGTTTCTTCCAACACATGAAAAACAAACTCTAGAATGTACGATTTCTTAATACATTCAATTAATGATGGCAGGCTCCCAACACCTTTCCTCCTCAATGTTACTGAAAAACGACTGAACATTTGATCAATATGATCATGAGTATGCCCAACAAGAAGGAAGACAACCTTTATCTTTTTAAAAATTCTCAATTCAATGAGCATGTTTAGATACCCAAAAGGAACTTGATTTTTGTTTTCACGGCTTGTGTTGTCTAATTGTACATACATAACTTCAGGAATAATACCAGACCAATGAGTAACCACATCATGGATTATAGTTATGGTCAGATTTGCATCATTATGAATATTTGGAGCTATGAAGAAAACTCTTGCAAACATCTTCTCATTAAATACCACAAAATGTGGAAGAAGTGTTTTCTGTTGGTCCATACCATCAATTATCAAACCCAGATATTTATTTGGATTATCATAACACTTCTTTCGATGTTTATACAACTTTTTCCTTTCACTTGTTTACTGATTGTGATGCTCTTGAAGTCCTTTGACAACGGAATCTGTACATAAAATAAAAGAAACATATGAATAAATATATTTTCATAGTTGATAACTATCCAATTTTTAAAAACGATGTTTTGAACGCATACCTCTTTTTGGCCCTTGACATTTATCTCTTTTTCTTTAAGAGAAGCACATGTGCTGCAAACCCCCATCCTTGTCTTCTTAGGAATACGAACATTGTTGAATTCACTTTTCCATACCCTTGTAAAATAAGAATATGTAATAAAAATTACCAACTCCTTCAGCAACTTCTGCATAATACCTGTATAAGTTGAATATTTCTCATCTTGAGAAATTATCTAGAATATGTATTGTGTCTTTATTTGGCAGACACTCTCCATGCTTTGAAAATAAGTCTTTCATCCATGACATAGCAGTATTTTCTAACAGCCCAACCTCCGTTTATAACATACTTCTAAATAATATGTGGGATCCTTTTTTAGTTTTTCTTGGATTCTTGACAAATGACAATTACCAACTGAATGCAACATTTTGAAAGCCTTTCTGCAGAGAAATACATTCCCAATATGATAATCATAATCTGCTAGTTTAGATTGCATGCAAGCCACTAAATATGAATTTTTCATGTTTTTATTCATTGACATATATGTTTTCATTTTCTCCAAAGCAAAGTTGAAATCCATATGTTTCAAGCAATACCTTCGACAACATTCACTTGAAATCAAATGAATGATAGAACTTCTTTTTGTGAGATATGTTGTCCTCACCCTTGTATCACTGGAATGTTTTGGATTGATATGAAAAGGTCTACTCCTACTCATAGTTACAATATTTTCTTGCAACGGCATCATCATTCCATCATCCTTTGTAAAAGTAGTTTCATCACCATTAGGAGGAATATTATCCCCACTATCATCATTCTCAACATACTTAAGAAATTTATCAACATCACTGCATGGAAAATTTTCACTACCATCCTCACTTGAAGAAAACATTTCAGAAAAATCATTTTTGCTTTTGTAACCCTGACTCAGATCAAATCCTTCACCATCTTGATCCATGCTTTCATATTCTTCACTGGGAGGATTCAATTCTTCATCACCATGGGTGTATTTGAAATGATCTCTTAGAGAAAATGCATTATTTAGATCTGTGCCTCTAAAATTATCATTTTCAATAAACTCTTCATCCTCCCCTTCCTCAGTGGTGCTCTCATAATCCTCAGGATTAGGCCTAAGTGGAAGCTTTGAATCTGTATTCACTAGAATTTATTCATCTCGTCCCTCCCCTTCCTCACTGGTGCTCTCATACTCCTTAGGATTAGGAATAAGTGGATGCCTTGAATCTATATTTATTTGAAATTATTCATCCCCCCCCTTCATCAGTGGTGCTCTTATAATCATTACGATTAGGATGAAGTGAAAATTTTGACTCTAGAAATTCATCCCCCTCTTCATCAATGCTGCTAGCAAATCCTTAGGATTAGGACAAAGTGGATATTTTGATGCTGCAAATTCTTCATTCCCCTCTTGATTAGTGGTGCTGTCATAATCCTTAGGATTAGGACGAAGTGGATATTTTGACTCTGCAAATTCTTCATTCCCCTCTTCATCTGTGGTGCTTGCATAATCCTTAGGATTAGGAAGAACTGGATATTTTGACTCTGGAATTTTTTCATCCCCCTCTTTATTAGTGGTGCTCGCATAATCCTTAGGATTAGGAAGGAGTGGATTTTTTGATGCTGCAAATTTTTCATTCCCCTCTTCATCAGTGGTGTTGGAATAATCCTTAGGATTAAGATGAAGTGGATATTTTGACTCTGGAATTTTATCATTCCCCTCTTCATCAGTGGTGCTGGCATAATCCTTAGGATTAGGATGGAGTGGATATTTTGATGCTGCAAATTCTTCATTCCCCTCTTCATCAGTGGTGCTGGCATAATCCTTAGGATTAGGACAAAGTGGATATTTTGAATCTGGAAATTCTTCATTCCCCTCTTCATTAGTGGTGCTGGCATAATCCTTAGGATTAGGACGAATTGGATATTTTGACTTTGCAAATTCTTTATTCCCCTCTTCATCTGTGGTGCTCACATAATCCTTAGGATTAGGAAGAAGTGGATATTCTTCATCTCCCCCTTCATCAGTGGTGCCTTCATAACCCTTAGGATTAGGACGCAGTGAAAATTTTGACTCTGGAAATTCTTCATCATGCCCTTCATCATTGTTGCTTTCATAATCCTTAGGATTAAGAGTAAGTGGAATAATTGACTCTCGATTTACATAAATTTCTTTTTGCTGTGCCTCATCAATTATGTTCTCATCATCCTTAGGATTACGACCAAGTCGAATTTTAGACTCTCTATTCATGGTGAATGAACTCATGCTATTTTCATCAATCTGAATAGAGTTGTTACATGAATAAGAAGTTGATATTGTAGACAGAAAAACTTCTCTATCAGAAGAACCCATTGCTTTCAACAAGAATATGTTGAATGATACAAATGCCTCTCCCAATTACAATATATAGCTTAAAGACTAAAGATTTCCCCCCAAATCCCCCCCCCCCCCAAATTTTCGCGAAAAACTTACCCTCCAAAATTTTCGTTTCAAATATCTCTTACAAAATATTCATCTAAAATGTATTTAAAAACATTTAAATAAACTGTTTGTGTTGAAATATTTTACCGATATTTCTATTCAAAATATCCACAAAGTGTTCCTATCATGCATGGCTTCCAAACTAAAATAATATTGTTATTTTAATGATTTAACATTGACTACATATAAATATTAACTATAATAACTACACGCAAATATTAACTATTTCAAGTATAATTAACTACATGTAAATATTTTAAATTTTAATTTTAAACCTATATCATATTCTTCTAAAATATATGTCAAAATTTCTTAATAAACAGTTGGTCTTGAAATATTTCACTGTACTTTCTATTCAAAATATCCACAAAATTTCCTTTCATGCATGTCTTCCAAACTAAAATAATTTTCTTATTTAAATGATTTAACATTAACTACATGTAAATATTAACTATAATATGTACAAGCAAATATTAACTATTTTAACTATAATATTAACTATAATTAACTACATGTAAATATTTCTAATTTTAAATTTTAATCCCACAATATATTTTAATGATTTAACATTGAGTACATGTAAATATTAACTAAAATATTAACTATAATAACTACATGCATATATAAACTATTTTAATATAATATTAACTATATTTAACTACATGTAATATTTTAAATTTTAAATTTTAATCCCACATTCGTTAAACAGTAAACCAATCACACAATATTCGATATATAATAAGAATCATTGTTTCTATTCATGACATCACATCAAGTCTTTTGTTTTTGTTGGAACAATTTTCTATAGGTGTTGGGTTGGCATTGGTAACTTTGTGGAGGCATTGCATTCACATTGGAGGCGTTGTGTTGGCATTGGTAATTTTGTGGAGGCGTTGTGTTCAGATTGGTAACATGATTTTTTTCGCATTTGAAAAGTTAGTTTTCCTTCTATTCTGTCCATTTAAAAATGATTTTAGGAAAAATCTATTTTTTTCTATGGTTTTTGTGTTCAAGAACTATTTTTTTTATTGTTTTTATGTTTGAAAATCATAATTTTTTAAATATTTTTTTGTGAAAAAAATGGGATAAAAACTCAAATTTTTAAGGTTTTTAGGACAAAAATTTAGATTTTTTGTTTATTTATAGGAGAATATATAGTTTTAGTTTATATTAAACCTTTTTGTTCCTTTTTATTATAAATATATTGGTGGTTTCATTATTTAAATTGTCTTTTTTTGGTTTTTTATTTGAAAAGTTTTTTATTATATATATATATATATATATATATATATATATATATATATATTATTGTTAATTTTAATTTATAATTTTAATTTTAATTTGTTTAGATTTTAAACATATACTATAAATTTTTTATTTTATTGTTTTATATATATATATATAATTTTAGATTGTATAGTATTCTATTTTATATTAAATAATATTTATTTTTTTATTATCATGGTTTTAATTTAAAAAACAATAAAAAAATAAAATGAAATTTATATATATATACATATATATATATATATATATATATATATATATATATTATATATATATATTATAAAAAAATTATATGTTTTTTGTGAAGACTGTGGAGATTCTGAGCTTTGTATTTAAAGATCTATACCACAGAAACTTACAATTTATCGTATATGTTTTTTAATTTTTTAAATTATAAATTGAATAATTTTAATTTTTTTATTAAACAAAAATTTGTTTTTATTATAATCGTTTTAATATTTAAAAAATAAAAACAAATTGATTTTTTTTTTATATTGTTGTGTTTATATTATAAAACATTAATATAAATTTTTATTTTACTGTTTTTTTTTTTATATAAATATTAAACCATTTTTTTAATTATAATTGTTTTATTTTTTAAAACATTTAAAAAATATATAGTTTTTTTATATATTTATTGGTTTATTATATATAAAATATAGTTATTGTTTTTTTTTTTTAAATTAATAGATTTATATTTTGGCCACCCGTCGAGGGCTGGAGGCCGGCCGAGCGGTGCCGTCGAGGGCTACTCAACCGGCCTACAGCCCCCATCGGGCGACTGATTTTTTATTTTTTATTTATTTTTATTTTTTTAACCAAAAAAAATCTATAAAACCAATAAAAAAAAAAAAAAAAAAACATTATAATAAATAAAAAAATTTATTTTTAATATATATTTCACAAAATTGTTTAATATATATATTAAAACTAATATATAAATTAAATAAATAAATAAATCTATTGTTATTAATATATATGTTTTATAATTATATTAAAAAATATTTAATTTGTATATATATATATATATATATATAATATGATGATGATGATGATGATGGTTAATGTCCACTGAGACTAATATATATGTGTATATAAACAAAATAATATATATATATTATGTTTAATTTGTTTTTTAATTTTTTTAAAATTAAAACAATTATATTAAAAAAATTTGTTGTTTAATTTAAAACAAAACAAACAAAAAATTAAAACAAAACAAAACAATTAAAATTAACAAAACAAAACAATTAAAATTAAAATAAAAAATTAACGTTATTTATTTATTTATTTTTCTCTTTAGTTTATTAAAAAAGAATATTTTAACATTTCTTAAATCATAAATATTTTTTTTGTGTTTTTTATTTTTAATTTTAAATATAAACTTAACTTTGAAATTAATTTATATATTTTTTAAATTGTTTTATACCATTTAAAACCAATTTTAATTTTTTTTATAAAATGTACTCAAAAAATATTATATAGATATATATACATATATCTAAATATGATTTTTAATATTTTGATTTTAAATGAAAATTTTCTATAGTTATTTTTATTGGTTTATTTTCAATTTATTAGTTTTACAAATAAATCTTGTTTTTTTAATTTATTTTATAGACATTAATTTTTGGTAAATTTTAAATTTATATTGGCAAAATTAAAAACAAATTTGATTAACTAAGTTATGTGTTTTCTCATTAACTAATATATATATTTCTTTTTATCAGGAAAATGACATAAAAAAAAATTTATGTAAATGTTTCTGCACCTAGGGCTGCAACTATCAAATCTAAAGTTGCAATTGGACACACTATGGATACTACTCCCAAATCTAAAGTTGCAGTTGGGCGCACTATGGGTACTGCTAGACGCAATAAGGATATTGTTGCACACACTAATAAAAGTCAAGCAAGTGGCCCACGAGGTTCATTAAAGCTTATTCATGATTGGAAGAACGCCGAGGAAATAAATAAAACTAATTTCTCATGGTATCTTGAAGACAATGAAATGGAGGCTGATATACATATCTATCTGATTTGTGGTATGATTGACTTAAATGAACCATATGAAGTGATTGGCAGAGTACAAGACATATGTATTGTCCCGAATACAAACACTATTTATGTTCTTGCAAGGGAGGCTAATAAATGTGAGAAGGTTAGATATTGTCTATCAAAGGTCAAGTATGGCACAAATGAAATATCTACTAAGTTTTCTGAATAAATCTCAAGAAACATTGCAAATAACATTGTAAGTATGCTTATTTATATTTACGCTATGCATTATTGTAAGGATCATTCATTTTTTTATAAATGATTGATTATTGACATGTTTTATTTTGTTTCATAGGATTTTGTTCCGAGTCTTTCAAACATTTTTGAAGGTATTTATCATATGGAGCCAAATGTTATGACTGTGATCAACACTTTCCACACAGCAAAGCACAGGAAAGGAGATTGAAGCAAATATCAATAGCTCGTGACATTGAAATAGTACAAAAAGGGGATCAACCAAGAGTCACTAAGGTGGGTCAATCTAGTAAACCTAAACATGTTGCTTTGGAAGATGTGGAACATGAAACTGAAAATTATGATAGAATTAGTGAGGAGAAAATTAGAACTGTTGTGCAAAAGGAGAAAACAAATCAGACACCAAAAAGAAAAATGGCCAAAGATGTCTCTCTTTTAATTGATGATGAAGAGCTTGTTTATAAAAGAACTGATATGTTAACCAATAAGAAGAGGAAATCAAATATTGGTCAACCTGTAAAAGTCATGAGTCGTAGTGAAGAACAAATTATAAGCTCTATCAGAAATAACGAAATCATAACACCAGGTGCTGAGTTAGAGGATGGCATTATTAAAACAAAACAAAATGACATTCGATATGAGTTGAGGAAGAATAAATTAATTCTTGGTGGCCAAACATTTGAGCTTAATGTCAGCCAATTTTATAGGCCAGATGAAGGACAATCTCAATATCAAATTAGAAAGGCCCATCACCTACATGTACATAATTTGAAAACATTCTTCAGGTTCAATCCATATACGAATGTGGTGGATTATTTGGTTCTTGTTGATCCACATAAATTTCCCAACAAACAGGCATTTGAAAAGATAGAGTGTTTTGATTATAAGTATTATGTAATTGGAGGGAACCATTTGGTAGAGGCTAAAAGACAGTTGATTGAGGAATATCCCAGTAACTATATTTTTCAAACAATGAAATGCATCATTTACATTGGCTTAACAGAGATAGAATCAAATTTGTTGGCATGGGATCATAATCCAGATAATGAGTATAGAATGAAAATGACTTTCATCCAAAGAGTCAGATTTATTCATATTGAATTCATAGAAAAATGTGGTGGGAATAAGACACAAGTTACTCTAAATTTCGAAAGGAATGTTTAATGGAAACATGTTATCAAATCAATGAAAAAATCAAAGAAAAATATGGAAAAATGCATTCAAGTATATTCAGAAGCATTGATAACATTTTTCAGTTGGCATTTAGAACTGGGGAGATATGGGATTTGATTGATGAGATTTTTGAGCGGTGGGAGAATATTTCCATAAAAGAAGGTTAAAAAGAGTAAACCCATAATATGTACCAACAGTAAGACAGGTCCTGAAATGAAGCAACTTCTAGAGGATATGACTATCACACCTTGGAGAACAATGCAAGGTGTGCAGGATGAGAAACTAGTCAAATCAGTACTAGCCCATGTGAAGTCGGGTGAATTATCAATGGATGAAATGTGTGAAGAATTTCAAAAGTAAATTTCTTGAATTATTTCTTATTTTCCTTTCATTATAATTTTATTTTAAATAAAACATAATGTTGTTGGTAGAATTTTTTATACATGTCACTATACTAACAGTTTTAACTTTATTTATTCAGTTATAGTATTTTTATGAAAATACAAGAACATATGGTTAAAATGTTGAATGAAGACAGTTGGGATGATGTTGTGTGCCATTACCCAGAAGCAAGTTCTACAAAAACACTTAAAGATTTTTATATTGCATTCAATAAGGTATGTTGATATATACATTCATTTTATTCATATTTAAACTATTTTTATTTTATTACTTATAGATATATATTTTTATGTCATTAAAGATGTTGTAGAAGGATGGAAATGGAGTACCAGATACTTTCAAAATATTTATTGAAAAAATTAAGTTGGAAAAGATGAGGAAGAAGCATCATATGAATGTTAAGCTTGATCCTACTCTTAATCATTACATTTGGAATGGGCTCGACAATATCGAATATCAAATAATAGAAGGTGAATGTGAAGACATTGCATCACTAATACCTAAAAGGGAATATGCCCTAGTTATTGTAGATATTCCTCATGGTTTCAATTTCCCAGACATTGAATATGATAGTGAACCATATACTTATCAAGCTTTTAGTAAAGTGGTTATGGGTTTTCAAGAAGTGACAACATCACCACTTTGGCGATTTGTGACATTTCATTCAGACACACAATTTGCAATTTTTTTAACAAGCTTCAAGGTAAAAACAAACTTCAAGGATGCAAATTACATGGTATGAATTTGAAATTGTATGTTTGATTACTGTTAAATTTTTTTATTTATGTACAATTTAATTGAACTTTTACTATGTTATGTTACAGGCATAAGTCAAATATTGTTTCTTCCGCAACCTATTATAAATGATTGTGAGTTCATCCATGTTGAATGTTGGACAAAAGAGGATAGCTATAAGCATATTCTTATGAATCGAGTAGATGGGAAGAGTCACGGTCAAGTATTGGTTCATGATGCACTTGTAAGAAAACTAACATATGAGGATAAAGATGCAAAATGAGATATAGTTAACATTTATAAAAAACTGCAAGTATTGATTAACTATCTTATAGATCTATGTTCAAATGAAGGAGATTGGGTTTTGGATTTATTCTCAGTTTCAGGTAAGTTTTATTATAAAAATTTGAATTTAAATATTTGATTTTTTACTTGTTATGTCTTTATACTAATCTTCTTATTTATTTCTATTGTGCTTGATGATTAGGTACAACACTAGCATGTTTTCTACCAAAAGGAATAAATTTCATTTCCATTGAGAAAGACCCAGTGCAATGCAAATTTATTCAACAAAGAATTAACGCTCTTGAATTCCTTTTAGATGTGAAGAAATAAGTTGGTTTGAGGAAAGGGGATTTTAATGAATCACATGTGGCAAATAAAGCAAAGGAACCTCAACCACCATTATATGGAATGATTGGAAAGGGACCCTTTGGAAGATTTGCAGACATGAAAGATCCATCAGAAGATGACAATGACCAAAATGAAGCAGAAAATGTTATGGAAGAAGACATGAATGATGTTCTAGAAGATGTTGAACATGGATTAGTTGATATTGTTGATGATCTTTAAGTTATGCTTGCAAATAAAGCTTAGTTTTGAGATCTATTAATCAATTTTACTTGTAATGTTTAGACTTTGAAATTTTATGAGAAGAATCCTTATTTTTTGCAAAAAACATGTGATTACTATTATTTTTTGACACAAAATTCAATACCAATTCTATTTTCTTAAGTTTTTTTGTTAATATTTTCCCAAAAAAATTAGTTTATTTAACATGTTTTTTAACAAAAAGTCTCTAAAAGTGTATTTTTTGCATTATATTTATATTGAAAAATTGTATTTTTTTGTTATATGGTTCAAAATATTGGTTTTTTAGCGAAAATTATTTGATGTGAATTGAAATATTATTAACATTACATAAACATGTAGAAAATATAAACTTTATAATATTGACCATTTTTTCATTTTTTTATCTCTATGTGAAAAAATGAAGATTTCATTACAATTTTTTATTTTAAAAAAAATATTTTTTTCTTTTTAAAACACAAGTACATAAATACGCTTAAAAATAAACATCTTAGGGAAGAAGAAGACATTAGAAAATATATAGTGTCAAAATCAATCCTCTAAAATTTTTTTGGTGATGATACACCACCACTATTCAAAATCGACATAAAAAGCATGACAAAAATAAAAATAAAAATTAATGTGCCAAAAACATGTTCCAAAAAAAAAAAAAGTGATTCTATATCACCACTTTTCAAAATCGGGTGTTTTTCTTACTACCTAAAAAAAGTAGGTACCAGTTCAGTTACCTATTTGATCAGTAACTATGTTGCTAGTTTTTTACCTAGTGTTTCTTTCTTTCCTTAGCTTCCCATTTTTCAAAATCAAAACCTATCTAGTAATTCTTATGCTTACATTTTAACTTTGCTTTATTTTTTCCTTTTCCTTTTATATTGTTAGATGTTTTCTTTGCTTTATGTTGCCTTTTTCCATACTTATATTGTATTTTTTTTTTGGTAAATTAGTCTATTTCTATTAGAAAATATTATGGTACAAGATGGATTACAAACAATAGAGGCTAGATAACAAGGAACAAGAAATGAAGAAACGTTCAACCTCGGTCCCATTGAGTAGCCAAGAGAGAAGCAAGAGATACAAGAAGAAAAGCAAGGGAGCCACAATACAAACACTGGAATCTACCTAGATTGGGTTGCGTCCTCAGTACGATATTTCTTTCCTTTATTTTTTGAAACTTTGACCCAACCATCCTGGGGTTGATGGGATAGAACCACTTGGAGCTTGTTGGTGTTTGAGGAGTGGGCTCCTTATCAAAATCTGAGGAGGAGATTTCATGAGACTGTTTCTCAGCACTCGAGGGACCGATGGGCACTTTAGGGTCTACCTAGGTCATTTCCTTCTCTTGCTTTACAACCTACACCTCTGCTTCAATCTCTTCCTCAACCGAGCTAAAGGAGTCGATGTAGTCCATGGGAGGCGGAACACATGGCTTACAGCTTTTGGAGTTTGATTTGTGGTTGTTCTTCTTCTTTTGGGAAAGGAAGGAGGAGAAGGAGTTCTGAAGGTGTCCTGCTTGATGGCAGTGGTGGCATCGGAAGGCAGTATTCTCATAGTCCAGGGTCTGTGTCTAATGGAAGTCTCCCACTTTGAGATTGATTTGATCTGGTAGGCCTTTGCTGATGTCTATTTCAGTGCATATTCTGCTGAAGGTGTGTATTTCTAATTCCCCCTGGAGGTGTCCATTTCCAAAAAGTGTCCTAGAGTATTTCTAATTCCTTGAAAGACAGAAAAGTGCCATAGAGGGGGTGATAAATTTGGGAGCCTGACCCAGATAGGAAGCTTGGTAATGACGGTCGTGGAGAGGTTGAAGTTTGGGAACCATGGCATGAGGAATAAACCAGCTTTTCCCCAGAACCAAGTTCCTCTTGTTAAGGCTTTTTGATAGTCCTCCTTGAAATCGAACAAAATTATGAAGAAACCCTTTGAGCATAAGAAAATCCTATTGTTATTGGTCCAAGCAGAGTGAACCCATTGATAGAGATCTACTGAGTGTGGCCATAATCCATTGAATTGACAGATTATGGCTTTTTCTTCATATGCCTGAAACTGGTCATCCATTGTTGGGTGGAAGATTTCAATCACTAGTATTTCCTCTGTTTTGTCCACTAAAAGAGGCTTGGGAGCCTCAGGAGATGGAGTAGCTGTCTTGGGGTGATATGCATGGACAACATCCTTGTATGAGAAATCTTGTGCAGAGGAGGGCTACCCAGAAGCTCCTCCTCACAGACGAAGGGATAAAACTAGAGTAGCATTTTTCTCAATATTATAAAAAGAGAGCAAGAGAGTGTTTTCGAGCTGTTTACCTCTGTAGAGGAATCGCTGCATGACAGAAGGGATCCCCATCTTGGGTTCAAGGACACGCGCTAGACTCTGTACCCGATCCGTAGATCGCACCCATCAGAGTAGTATTTTGTCATTGAGGAGTATGATCTAGATTTGGAAGGAGGGAGTCATGTTTGCTTTTTCGAGAGATGTGTGATGGAGCGAGGGTTCGATATGGATCAGAGGTAGATTGTGGATGGTATTTTGTCCCCTCCTAATGGCCTTCATAGGTGCACTGATCTAATTCACGCAACTATTGATGGGGTCCTTCACTCTAGAGCGCTTCAGATTGAGATTTGCGTAGAATGCTACTGAAGCCGCGTCGCGATGTATGGGCCTGGTAAGATCCTGAGGAGGAGGTGGTGAATGGAGCAAGGCCTCCACTGAATCCTCGCTGATGCAGTTAATGGAGGTCTCGTGCTTAGATGAGGGCACGCCTGGGCTATGGTAATCTAGCGCTGTCGAATAGATATGAGATACAGTGGTAACCAGAGGGTGCTCACAATTCTAGATCCGGGTCATCTGCTTCCCTCTCGCAGTGTGGCTCGTTTGGCGAGCGCCTATCCTATTTCTATTGCATGCACAACTGTAACTGGAGAGGTCCCCTGCCACAAGCTTGCAGATAAGCTCTAATTTTTTGTCTTCATGGCAGAGGAAGAGCCATGCTTCTCCCATTCGAGATAGGCCTCAAGCTACTGGCGCCTGCAGTGCTTCAGGGGCGACTTTCTGGCCATGGTGGCGACCAAGCATGGAAACCCTAGCAACAACAGAGGTTGCACAACTCATACTGACTCCCGATGTAGATGGAAAAACCATACTTATATTGTATTTCTATTAGTTTAATTTCCCATTTTTCAAAATCAAACCTATCTAGTAATTCTTATGCTTACATTTTAACTTTGCTTTATTTTTTCCTTTTCCTTTTATATTTTTAAATATTTCCTTTACTTTATATTGTCTTTTTCCATACTTATATTATATTTCTATTAGTTTAATTTATTTATTCTATCTACATCCAACTTTTAGTTCTATTGTTTTTTTTTAAATATATATAATTTATAATTTATAAACTTTATATTATATTACAATTTATCTCTACAAACTAACTTAATTATTTTTATTTTTATCCTTTTCATTATTATATTTTTGTTTTTATTTGTTTTTTTATTACTTAATATATAATAATATTTTTTTCTTTCCACTCAATTTTGTATGTGATGTTTTTCTTTTCCTCTTTGTTTTGTTTTTCTTTAGCTTTTCTTTTCTTTTCTTTTTTTTCTAATTGGTTTGGATTAGTTTTAGATTTTCATTTTTAAAATTTTGTTTTCCTTTTAATTTTTTTTATTAAATTAATTATTTTTAAGTGATTTTTTATAATTATATTTTTTCAATCAAATCATTTAAAATATTAGTGAAAAGTTCAAAATTCTCAAAAACATGAGTGCCAACATTTTTTTAACTATAGATCAATATAGAACCCAAAAAACTATTATGGAGATATCTGGAAAATAAAATTTAATGTATGGAAATATCATATAATAACATGATATTGTAGATATTGTGTCAATTTTTTATATTGTCGATATTATAGATATAGTATCAATGGAAATGGGTGCTTCTACTCATCTGTCTTTTCTCTCTTTGCAGTGGGGTCGTATATCTTTAATGCTTTGAAAGGTGGTATCTTTATTGTTTCCTGTTCTCACCATCTCTATTGAATTTAATTTCAGTTGCAACCAAATGGATTCAAATTCGGTTTCGGTTGCAGCCCTTTGGCAGCCAAGCCAAGGACTATGGGCAAAACCTAGAAAATCAAAGTGAATGTATAAACTTTAATAAACAATACATTAATAATAATTATGAGAAGGTAATATGAGGGAATTAAAAACAGAATCATAAAAAGAAATAGGTTAAACTTGTTAAATTTTGAAGGGTATTTTGATTTTTTTGGGGGCAAAACCCAAGTTTTACGCACAGCAGAACCTTGCTCTACACAAATTTCGCTCCTTCCAAAGCTTGTTCAGGTAATTAATAAAAGTTGGGTGTGGAAAATACTCTGGCCAGCATGCCTGAAACATATGATCTTGCTTTTTCATGCAGGTTTTTTTATAGCATTCTCGATCTCTTCTTTCTAAATTCAACACTTTTGTTTTTCTTATAGACTCATCTTACTAAATTTAGCATATTTGCATTTTTAATTGAATATTTTTTTCTTGGGGTGGAAATTGCATATTCATATAAAATCAATAATAAATATATAATTAAAAATAAAATAGTTGTTTTGAATTTTAATATATATTTTTATTATTTATTAAAATTTTAAAACACAGAGTTTTTATTAATTTTTAATATTTTTTTGGGTTTTAAAAAAGTTTTAAGGATTAACTTAATAGGTCTGGTTCTTCTTGTTAAGTGGAGGTTGAGAGGTCACATGGTCAAATCTCCTAGACACTTGATGGATAGATCCCTTCGGGTTGATCTACATGGATTTATCCATTCGGGTGTAGATAGATCCTTTGGGGTTGATCTATTTGTTTGGTCGATGGGTAGATCCCTTCGAGTTGATCTACCGAGATTTATCCCTTCCGATTGATCTTCTTGTTTGACCGACAAATAGGCCAATGCATGGCCCCCTAACTTTTTTACTGGTCGATGGATAGATCTCTTCGAGTTTATCAACAAATATTTATCTCTTCGGGTTCATCTTCTTGTTTGGCCGACAGATAGGCCAATACATGGCCCACTAACCCTTTTAAGTTGCACCTACAGAAGACCTTGTAATTTTGCTGATATAATGAGTTTCATTATGTAAAAAAAATATAAAATTAAGATTATAATTTTTGGGAAAATATTTGTGTATAGTAAAAATCTATTCTATGTAATTCCACACTATTTTGTGACAACATTACATTAATTAGATACCCAAAGGTTGCAATAATGGAAACATATGCATTATATTTTGCATCAAAAATAACATATCAATGTTAGATTTAACCAAAAAGTTCTTATAGTTAGATACAATTTTTATAAATAATTTTTTTATATTCCAAAAGCCAACTCATTTTCCTACATATAATTTCTTACACTTTCTTAAAATTTATTGTGTAAGTAGGTATAATTCAAATTATCCCTCTAGTTTA
>CM076569.1:492477502-492672118 GCA_034641835.2 Pinus albicaulis
GAATGCACCAGACCGTTAAGGAAAACAACAACACCAGGCCTGGTGTTGGTGATACAACGCATGGGGATGTTCTAATTGTTCTTGGGATTTGAGCAGTGCCCATAGGTCATATAAGTGCACCGGTGCGTGTATCTTTATGAGGCACCAGTGCTCCATATCACAGAAAGGAACTGAGATTTATAATTGGTATTGGTATTCGAGCAGTGCACATGGCATCTACAAATGCACCGGTACTTATAGACACATAAACGTAACAGTTTTCATTTTGTTTTTTTAAGAAACATCCACCTCTGAAAGTACAATTATTGTGATTGTTTTAAATTCATTATTCATGAAAAGTTGACACATCTTATAACAATATTCATATTAATTACATTTTTATTAATGCATTTGAATGTGTTTTTGGGATTAATTTGTTATATCATATCAAAATTTGGTTTTTTTAAATTCATTATTCATCAAAATTCGACACATATATATAATCTTATAACAATATTCATATGAATTAAATTTTTATTAGTGCATTTGAGAACGACAATGGAGAACGCAATAGAATAAATTAAAACATAATTTATGATAATATATATATATATATATATATATATATATATATATATATATATATATATATATATATATATATATATATATATATATATATATATATATATATATATATATATATATGAATAAGACAGTCTTTATCATACAAAATGGGACAATTATTCGTATCCCTTTGTCTTTCAATTGGGACACTATGTCCATTACATTAAACAAAATGTCTAATTTCACAGACATATTTCAAAAAAATAAAATGCCTTGCTTTGATATCCAAATTACATAGTGATCATCATTATTCGCTTGAAAAACTATCACTACTAGAGCTACTTCCATGACTTGGGGTTATTTTCAGGAATGTTGTGTTCATGACGTTGATTGTTTTCTTCTTCTTCACTTTCCATCTACAAACATAAAAATAAACTGAATTGAGTGTATATGCGTTGGTGAGAATAATGAAAATTTCAATATTAAATAATATACATCAATGTAAATCGAAAAGAAAAATGACGTACCATAGCAACAATTGACTCATAAACTATACACATTATTTCAAAACCATGTACCATGCCATCTTTCAAAATTTCATCTGTTGGCACAGTTCCATACTTTGTTTTTAGCAAGTTTTATACCCCATAACAAATCATATATTTAATATAAAAGATGTTTTTGTTCTATTAATTATAGATGGAGCTAATTAAAACAAGATCGATAGATGCTTAAAAACTCCACAATTAAATTATGATATGCCAACATATACTCACAACCCATATTTAACCCAATTTCAATCAATTCGTCTGATGGTTCTTCTTTGTATTTTAGCACCTGTTTGAAGACATTCAATGATGATTTTTGTAAAACAACTTAAAAAATTCAAAAATGAAATCTAGTTAAGTTGTTATAAGGAAGTACCAATTACTCAAAAACTTAGAGATCAACCATTTTCTTCCTTGTCATCCTGTTTTATGTGCTGAATGGGTTCCACTTTATTTTCTTTTCTGCAAGAAAATTCTTGAAAATTAATATTTAATGCTAAATTGTTTATTTATTGTACCTAATGATCGAAAAATTCAATGATTACATATTACATTTGAAGCACGTTGTTGTATTAATTCCACTAGATCCCTTAAACTTTTGTAAAAGTTTTTCCCCCTTTAGTTAACTTCTAGTACCACTCCAGATGAGCCAAGGAGCAATTCATTTTCATTCGCATGTTCTATTTTTTTTCTTTTCTTAGAACAACATTCCTTTTTTGAGTTGTTGGTCCCTGTAAAATATTAAACAGACATGAATTAGTAGATCATTTGACACATGTTATCTAATAATTTTAAGTATATTATTAATGATAATTAAAAAATAAATCATATTGGATTGATAATATTGTTTCATTCACCTGATTCATCTTTTTGCAATTTTTCCATTGAACCTTTATGCTATTCTGGTCGTAGATCAGAAACAATCATATCGAGCTTCATCATTTTTGTGGCTCTACATGATACATAGTAAACAATACATATTAGTTAAAGTTACATATAGTTCCAAAATAATAGTTTTTATAAAGAATTTACAAAGAACTTGACTTTTTTTCTTTTCTTGATGTGTTAACAGTATTTTTGCTACTTGATATCTTGTCAGTAATTTCTTTATCAATTTGAAACATGTAGCATATCATTCATTAATATATTTATAAATAAATTCTCAAATTTTTAGGTAGAAATAAATCTCGAGACACCAGTGCGCCTTTCATGAAATCTGCACCACCGCCGGTGCGTGGATATATTAACAACGAACCACAAAACAATATAACACATTGTACGGTGCATTCGATATTATAAACACACTGCAAAAATAGTTTAATGGAGCTAATGGTGCGTGGAGTATTATAAACGCACCGCAAAAACGGTGTAATACACTGTACGGTGCTTTCCTACTTAAAGAGAGCACTGGTGCCCTATTTCAGATTTCGCGCACTGATTTAAAAAAATGTTTTCATTTTTTTACGACACAGAACTTGTGTGGTGCATTGTAATAATACAGAGAAATGGTGCAGTGGTGTACGTAGGGCGCACAGATAAAGAAAAAACCATTTTTTCAAAAATTCACGCAATGCCTGAATTGATTGGGATCCGACTATGCAAGTCGTCCCGTGGGTTGGAAGTCAATATAAAATGAAAAACCCTAATTATGAAATCACAAAAATAGGGAGAAAAAAGGGAAAAAACAAAAAAATGAAGGGTTCAGGGTAAAAATGGATAAAACTGCAGGAAAAAATTAAAAAACTACAGAAAAAAAGTAAAAAAAAAGAATTAAATTTAATCACGAAATGGTTCGAAATTCTATGATAAAGGGCTTGAATCACCAGGTTTCTGATTGTCTGAATACTTCTGTTCGAACGTATTTCGCCATCAACAGTGCCCTCGTGCTCTCTTGCTACAGGTCTATCTCGTGCAAAAAAATGACTGAAATTTTTTAGCAAAAATAGTGAAATAATGAAAAGGGTTTAGTATTTAAAGAATTATTTTATGAAATTAGATTTTCGAAAATATTTTTCCGCCCATTTTTCAAATTGCTGATTTTTTTTAACTTATACAAAATAGAGTTGCATTTTTTTATTTGAGTTTATTCATTTCCGATGCACGGAAATGTGACACACCAGTGCGTTGTATTAATACGACGTCGGGGCCTGTTAGGATGATAAGTGCACCAGAATCTTTAAAGGTTTTTTTTTTTTTTTTTTGTATGTAAGATCATAATAAAATAATGATAATTATAAAGTACATGAATTTATTTTCTTTATTTTGTAAACTTTATATATGTAAGATCGTAATAAAATAATGATAATTATAAAGTACATGAATTTGTTTTCATTATTTTCTAAACTTTATGTTACAAAGATTTGTATTATTCTAGATTTGTTATTTTACAATTATTTGCAAATTTACAAATTTAAATATTTTAATAGAATCATTTCACATTAATACAATTAAAATTTTCACATTAATAGAATTAAAATTTTACAAATTAAAAATTAAAAATTACAATTTTAATTTTACATACAATTACATTTAGAATTGTACTTATAATTACATTTACAATTACAATTACAATTTTACCAATATTTTACATACAATTCAATTAAAATTACAATTACAAATACAATTACAATTTGTGAAATTTACATACAAATAGAATTACAATTACAATTTTACAATTTCTCATATATACAATTACAATCATTTCAGAATAAATTAAATATTACAATTACAATTAAAATTTTACATTAACAAATATTTTACATACAATTACGCTTAAAATTACAATTAGTACAAATACAAATACAATTTTACAATTTTACATAGAATTGAAATTTAGATTACAATTACATTCACGACATAATATTTAATAAATATCATGGTCATTTAATAATATTAAATTAATTAATAAACATCATCGTGATGATGATAACCATTGTACAAACATCATATTCGACTAATAAACACATTCAATTAACATCAAATTAACATTATACATTAACATCATCACAACACAAACATCAAATACACATCTCAATATAATGTCAAATAACTCATGCGCCTATCACATACACACATCTATCTGCAAGTTAAACATTAAATCAACATATCTAACATGACTAACAATATGCTCCACATCATGATGATCATTGACATGAAAATTAAGTACAACTGCAACATGAACATAAAATACATGGACCATATATGGGTGAAAATGTGAAGCTGGGTTACACTTTTTGCCCTTTTTTGAGAAAACATTTTCATTTTTTCGGTTCTTCAACTTTCTGCAAACTATAACAATTTTTCTGTGTAGAGTTTCATTTTGCGATAAAAATAAAAGTTGTGAGAAATTTTGTTAGCTTTCTATTACTTATTTTTTGAAATTTTTTTATGTAGATTTGATATGTCAACTTAGCATTTCTTTGAGTGTGTGTTTCTTAACAATCAAAGGATTCATAAGAAGTCATGTTATGATGCAATGTTGTATTCATTGAAAATTTGTGTTTTTGAAAAAACAAAATGTGTTACAACAATCTAGACAAAGTCTATTTTTTTTTTGTCATATTTACAAAGCCAATGGATGCATATCATAATTACTAGAAATTTTTGAACTGGTCCAATACGAAAAACTGCGTATTTTGGATATGTTTCGCGTCGCAAGAAATTTCTTAACATATAAGTTATAAACTAAAAATCTAAAAGCTACCCATTAGAGACGACGGATCAATGTAATGCCCCATAATTTTTTCAATTTTTTTTACAATATATTTTGGCAGATAAAATTTTTTTATTTCACTGAATCATGACGACCCTCAGAAATTGTTTGCACCTATTTTATTAGAAAAATAATTAAAATTAATAAACGTTTATGAAATTCCATAAAAGTTATATTTCTTGAAATTAGATTCAATTCTGAAAATGCTTGTCTTGGTTCCGACAGTTAACTAATAACCTTTCATGGAGTTTAATCAGTCCAAAGTTGCAGAACAGTTTTCAGAGCCTGCTTTTGCGTAATTGGTGACGTGTTAGTTCGGCCGAACTTTTAGTCCAAGTTCGGCCGAACTATGTTTTCTGCTTAAGAGTCGTTATCTCTAACGTCTTAATAGTTCGGTCGAACTTTTTAACAAAATTTCGGCCGAACTATTGTATAACTCTCCGTCGGCCGGAAAGTTTTGTGGAGCCCCCTACTAAAAACACATTTCGCGTCAATATAAATTGCCGCGAAATAATTCAAAATTTTCACACATTTCGCACACTTCATCTCATTTTACAGAGATCTTGGTTTGGGTTCAAAAGAATTTCTTCAAAGTTTGAGTTAAAGAGCATTTCTTGGAGATTCAAAAGCTTTTCTTCAAGGTTTGGGTTAAAGAGAATTTCTTGGAAGAAAAATTATTTTACAAAATCTTGGTTTGGGTTCAAAATATTTTCTTCAAGGTTTGAGTTTAAGAGCATTTATTGGAAGCAAATTGATTTTACAATTTTGGGTTTACAGAATTTTTTTGGAGGACATTTCTTGGAGGCGACGTGATTTTGGCAAAAATTGTAAGAAATTTCTTGGACATACATTCAAAATACATTTCTTGGAGGTATGTACGTGTTTGAGTTAAAGTAAATCTTTTGAATTTCGTTTTATTTTTATAAGACATTTTTCTCTTGAATTTTTTAAAGTCTGTGTTTTGGATTGGAGTATGTATTTTTTACAAAAAATGTACACTGAATTTTTTTAAATTAAATCTTTTGTGATATTTTTTGTAATTGAGTTATTGTCTAATTTTTTGAAGGAAATTTTTTGAACTTCATACCCTATTATCATGGGAAATCGAAGAACTTTGTGTGAGAAAATATGATCGAAAAAGAGACCCTGAGACACATAGAGAAGAAACGAGACAATCTCGCAAAAGAAAGTTAGAAGCCCTCTCAAATATTGAGGAGGAAAATCAACCTCAAGCAGAAATTGAAGCAGGTATGTAAATGTAAATATTATGATCTATTGATATATTTAAAATTTTCCTAATGTAAAATGTGAAGCTTAATTTTATTTGATGAACTAATTTGAAAAATATTTTTTTTAATGTAAACAGACAGAGATATTCCTCAAAATATTGAAGAAGAAAATCAACCTCAAGCAGAAATTGAAGCAGGTATGTAAATGTAAATATTATGATCTATTGATATATTTAAAAATTTTCTAATGTAAAAGGTGAAACTTAATTTTTATTTGATGAACTAATTTGAAAAATATTTTGTTTAATGTAAACAGACATAGATACTCCTCAAAATATTGAAGAAGAAAATCAACCTCAAGCAGAAATTGAAGCGGGTATGTAAATGTAAATATTATGATCTATTGATATATTTAAAATTTTCCTAATATTTATTGACATATTTATTAATTTAGTGATTTATTGAATATGTAATATTTTTTCGAATATTTACAGATGAAATCATTATCGATAATGAGACGTTAGAAAATGTTGACACTCACACATATAGAGATAAAAACCCTGACCATGTTATACGATATCGTGTCAACTGCATTTTTAAAGATTATTTCTTAAATGAGCGAGTGACAGCTCAAGCTCAAATGTTGAAAGGTATCCTATCATCAAAGAAATTAAAAGAAGCGACGACACTATTGGGTATTTGAAAATCAACCAAAGATAAAAAAATGAAGGAAGAGGTGATAAAAAATGTGAGTAGTGCTATAAAGTCAATTAAGAGACCTAGAGATAAAGATGTTTCAAATATACGTAGAGGAATACAGATGGCAATGGTTTCACCAAGTACTCAAGAAAATCATTTGATAACATCTATGGCACAAGCACTGGGAACCTCGCAAAAAACTATGCACAAACATCGAAAATTTCGACTGCAAATAGATGTAAATGATGAACTCGCTTGTTGGACAACTATTTGTAGGCAACCATACAAAGATAGACTTGGAGAAGATGTTAAAAAAATAATATATGAATATTGGAAGAACAATTCGCGTGTTTCACCAACTGCAAGACATGTGATGCGAAGAAGAATAACACGAAATCAAAACGAAGAACATGAAAAACATCTCTTGAAAACCACTCAGATAGAGTTATTCAACAAGTTCAAAGAAGAGAATCGTCAAATTCATGTTTCACTCAGTGATTTTGTTCAACAAAAACCATGGTATGTAAAACCTCTCACCATACGCGACACTTGTTGTTTCCTTTATCATGTGGAATTTGAGTTGTATTATGACACATTCCTTGATTTCGGTAGAACATTATGGAAGGATTCACCTCCTCCTTCCACTATCCGTGAATTCATATCTCAAATTCTATGTGAAAGAGAAAGCGATGAACTATTTTACAAAAAGAGATGTGTTGGTGGTAAAAAATGCAATGATTGTGGAAATTTGACTAAATTTCAAAACAAATATCGTATTGATATAAATGATCAATCATTTTCCAACATGAAAGTGAAATGAGAAAACGAAATTTTCCAACTAGATATATTGGTACATCGATTCAAGATGCAAATAGTGTTAAAAGAATCGAATTACGAGAAAACGAAATTTTTCTGATAGACTTTTTGAGAAAGTTTGAGGCGGAAATTTACAAATACACCAAACATTCCCATAGAGCTCGATGGAAAGACTTGCAATTCAAAAAATCTCGTGATGTTTTTCCACCAGGGACCATTTTGTCAGTGATTGATTTTGCAGAAAACTACACATTTGTTCCACAAAAAGAAATTCAGAGTGAATACTATCACTCTGACCAGGTCTCCATGCTCGTCCATATTCTATATAGACATGCTAAACAAAATGTCAATCATATAGAAATCACGAGTGAAAATCGACATATCATTAAAGAATATCACTTTTATATTAGTGACGATCATACACATGATACATGTTTTGTACAACATTGTTTTGGAAGAATTTATGATTCATTGAAAAATCGTGGAATAACATTCAACAAACATTTGATATGGTCAGATGGATGCACAGTTCAATTCAAATCTGCACAATCATTCTTTTGGTTGTGTTGTCTTCATACGAAAACCTGCATTAAACATTGTTGGAATTTCTTTGAGACTGGCCATGGAAAAGGAGAACATGACGGTGCAGGAGCATGCATAAAACGAGTACTTCGAAGATATCAAATGAACCACTCTGCACGCCAACTTGTGAACGCTGAAGAAGTTGTTCAATGATGCATCACTGCTCTAAGCCTGAAATTAACCCATCAAGAGAAGTGCAAAGGTACATTCAATTTAATTTATATTGGAAATCTAATTTTAAACATTGTACATTTATCATGCAATGCTTATTTTTAAGTGTATTTTGATATCATATTTACAAATTCTTTTTCTAATTTTCCATATAAAGTTTTTTCTGGCATATTGGAATTAGAGACGTAGATAGATCAATTGGAAATGACATTGAAACAATAAAAGGGACTCGAAAATTGCATTCAATTCAAATAAATTTGTCCACAAATGTGTTTGCATTGGATAAAATAAAATATTCTTGTTTTTGTGATGTTTGCATAGACAACACAAAATTCAATGACGTTTGTGAAAACAAAATGTACGTGAACGATTGGAAACATACAGAGCTAAATACAAAGGGAAAAATCTCTGCTGCAATGTTTGAAGAAATGCAATCAGAGGAAACTACAATATCATCTAATGGTGATCGAGTTTCTGATCTTGTTAGATAAGGTAACATTTGAATTACTTTCTAATGATTTAAAGATCTAGAAATAAATTTAAATATGCATAATTAAATGTTAAATTTTTATTTTATTGTGCAGGAGATGTTTTTGCTGTAATTGCACCTATTGACAACGATGAAAATGTGAAGTATTATTTGATGCGTTGCACTGAACGAAAAATGAAATTATTACAAGACTATAATGATCACGGATTTCAGTATGACAAAGGGTCTATTATACTGAAAGGTTATTTTTTCAAACAAACTCGTCAAAGTGGAGACTTTGTTTACTTTGAAGAATATGAACCTGATTCCATAAGTTGTCAATATAGTCACTTGGTGTGTGCAGCATGCATAAAGTTGATAGAAGTTCAATCAAAGAAAAAATCGAAAATTAAGAAATGGAAAATGTCAAAATCCGATCATGAACGGATTATTGAAGATGGAATTCCATTAGAATTTTTTTGAGTGAAATGTCCAAAAATTTATTATCTTTGGATTAAATATGTTTTAGAACTTCCAGTGCTCAACTAAAAATTGAGCTGCTTATGTTATTCGTGGTTTGCACATGTTACAAATTGTTTGGGTACAAGCACGTGCTCTAGTATCAACTGAAAGTAGTTTTTCTATACATGTGCATTGATGAAAAATGTTATATGTATTGAATATATATATATATATATATTAATTGTTCTTGTATATGTTTTCCGACCATATGGTACAAATTATTTCACTTTATTTTGTAAGGTCAGATTCGGTCCCCATATGGCCTAGCCTCCAAGGGACGAGATAACAAGTGGTTGTCCCCACTTGCCCGAATCTCAGCTTTTAAGTACAATTTTACTGTTTATGGTAGGCATCTTACATGATGTCCTAGCCAAGGATAAATTCTCTTTTTTTCAAGTTTTCGATAAAATTTGTCACCAAATGACCTACTAGGTTATTATAAATACTAGCTTCGTAAAATCATTTGGCATTCGGAAAAATTCGAAAGTCTCAGACTGTCAATCAATTTAAAGTATCATTCACCCTAGGGAGTGTAAAATATTCAATGTAGGTTGGTTACGATGCTCACTCCTAGCTTGAAGCAGCTCCAATGAACAATTCTTTAATCAATTCCAATGCAGTAGACCAAAGTTGGTGACCCACTTGGTTTTTCACCCAAGAAATTCCAAGGTACTCTTCTTACCTTTGGCCCCCAAAGCTACAATGGAATTACAGGAAGGTGAAGAATTTTTTTTTCACTGATAGGAATTTGGTCGCATCCCTTATCTCCCCTTATCAAAAGGTTCCTATCTACTGTACATTATCCATCATGTACTCAAGATCACTATTTCGTAATTAGAATATCACAATATCATAAGTTATCACAAAAATACATGGAATGCCATTATGACACTCATCTAACAATGGGGAGCTCAAAACCTAGAAAGCTCCTCGTCCCCTTAATAATAATGTGTTTAATTTAGTCTTTTAGGTGAGGATTAGGTGTGAATCTTGTTTTCACATACAAAAATAATTAATTGTTTAATTCCATAAATTTTATTATTCACCAAAATACATGTCATATCCACTATTTGTCTCTCTTACAAATTCCCATTATTTTATTAAAATATATGATTTTATCTCACCCAACTATCACATGTTCCTAAATTTACTCCTAATTGTTCCCTATGCCCTAAATATACTCCTAATTGTTCCCTATGCTGCTTTTCCCTTACTTATTTTTAGAAAGTTATTTTCATAGATCCATCATAACTATGGATCTATCAAGCGTTGATAGGGATCAAATATCTAGAGGTGCAAACCTCTTTTTTGAGTGCAAAACATGAAGAAAGGTTTGCACCTCAAGAGATTTGATCCCTCTCGGCGCTTGATAGATCCGTAGTTAAGATGGATCTAAGTTGGTTTCAGTCGTGTGCAACCAAGGAAAAACTATCGATAATATGAGAAACATATGATTAATTTTATCAATAATATGTAAATACATATAATATTAATATAACCATTTTAAATATGTTAAATATGTAAATGAAATTTATCAAGTCATTTTAATTTTAAATTTTCTTAGTTACCTCAATTTGTTGAGATGATAAATATTGTAGAATAACTTTAATAATGGAAAATGATCAAATAATTTTTTTGAATGCAAAGTGACAATGTAATAATATTGAATGATAGAATGTGAATAATTAGAATGTAATCAATTACAAATAGCATTTATTGTGATCAATCTTAAACTATTCTCTTCTTCTATTATTATTGTCACCCTTATTAGATTTGTCATCTTTCCGTATCAATTATATTGAAAAGAAAGTAAAAATCATAAATCATAAACCATTTAAATATTTAGCTCGAACTCTTGTAGTAAACACCATACCTCAAGTCTCTCTTGCTCTCCAATATTATTAGGTTTAATTATTATAACACAAAAATCGTTCTACATTGTCAATAATTTTTTGCGCTTACACTAAAATCAATGAACACTATTAATCCAATGACTTTACAAGTAATGTACCATCATACATGCAATTATAGAAACCATCCAAAACTTTAAGTTTTAAAACCCTTTTGAATATATATTCTGCAACATTAAAACATTAAACATTTAAAGTTCATTAAATATCACATGAAAAATGTAGATTGAAACCATCAGATGACAACATTACTTCACATTCACATGCCAAAAGTACTAAAACCATCCAAAAATTAAATAAAAAAAATTATATAATAACAATGTAGTAAAATATGTCCAAAAATTGTAAATCTCACTTGAGTATCAAACTGTAT
The DNA here is from genome assembly GCA_034641835.2 of Pinus albicaulis. Taxonomy (NCBI): domain Eukaryota; kingdom Viridiplantae; phylum Streptophyta; class Pinopsida; order Pinales; family Pinaceae; genus Pinus; species Pinus albicaulis. The sequence goes on from CM076569.1 coordinate 492,489,080, forward strand.
CAAGTTTAACAAATTTTAAACCATCCAAATTTTGAAATCAAATCTACTGTAACTCATGTCCATCAAATGGAGGATCTAGCATATGGGTCTCAGTCTGCGCCCTATCCTGTGAATAGGAAACCTACATACACAATGCACATGTACTTGAACATTAAAATTTGAAGTTTTAAAAATGAATGAGAATATATATATCTAGAACTTCATGTAAAAAACAAAATATAACAAAAACATCATGTAATACCTCGTAAGATTCCCTCTCCATTTGATGAACAGGTTCTGCCATAGAAACATCTACAGTGGTAAACTGTACAATATACATGTACAGTTAAATATAAATATATATATATATATATATAGATATATATAAATATTTTATATAAATTAAAAACTTTCAAATGAAAATGCACGTGTACATATATAAACTTATTTTTAATAATATTAAAAAAAAGAACTAAAGACAACTTGTTCAAATAATGTGGATGTTCCTATCTCTGTCGCTAGAGTCCCTGGATTAAAAAAATCTTCTATAGGAACCTAAATTCAAAAATTTTTAAATAACTCAAAATATAGATCTCTCTCTCTATATATCTCAATTTTTAATGGAAATTTTTGAGGTAACATAAATTTTGAACTTGTGAAAAATTGTCCATACTTGTGGCACTTCTCCCAATGAAGTAGAAGGTATATCTCTTAAGGAAGAAGAAGGTACCGCCATCCCAAAAACATCAGACGGAATCGGTACCTGTTAAAACTTTTTATCAAATTATATATATACATACATGTACATGTGTGGTAACAATTATTTATTTTAGAGTCACTTAAAAAACAATAACATACATGTGCCAACATATCATGATGGTCAGACCCATCTACATCATTTGAGCCAGAGGTCCCGAACGTAATATTAACATTTTCATCACGCATCATGCCTGAGAACTGCAAATGGTGTTTTAACATATAATCATACATTTTTGTTAGATTAATGTACACATACAAATAAATGTATACATGTACATACACATTTATTTATTACAAATTGTACACATGTATATGTAAATATAATTTCAAAACCTAAGGTCACTAACACATACCGTTCTGGTGCCCTCTTCCTCACGAAAAATTAGGTCTTGCAGACCATTGCAGCAATTTATTGCATATGTTTGGATATCTTCAACATTCATGTTCTAAATCTCCTCATCTGTACGATAAACAAAATTGGCACGTGCATTTTCACGTGCTCTTTATCGATTTAAACAAATATCGACTCCACTCAATCCGCTATGAACATTGTCGGTCATAACATCTATTGCTTCACGACTTATTTGAGAAGTCACATCCATCTTTGATCGCAGGGTTTCGACTCAAAACGGTTGGCTCACCAATGGCGGCTCAGGGCGAGGCAACTCCACATCTCGCTTAGCACCCTTACGTTGATATAATCGACCTCTCCTCAGGCCAAAAAATTCTAAAGGAAGGTCATTGTAGTCCGGTTTCATACCCAAAAAAAATTCTGCATAAAACATTTGTGCAAAATAAACAGGAACCTCATCGTTCCATGGAAACCTTCCAAAGGCCGCAAGATGTCGATCCTACAAATAAGCACCTTTGTCTGAGTGCTTGAAATATTGCACCTTCAATATTTTTCTTTTTGGCCCTTCCTTATAATTAAACATTGACTTGGCATCTGCTCTTGTAACTCTTTGTTTTATGTCCTGCCATTTATCGGGACCTATCACCGTTTCTTTTCTCTTTCTCATTAGTTCTATAAACGAATCAGTCATTGGCCCCAAATTTCTATACACCTTTACCATTTCACCCAATGAATGTGTAACTATTTAGAGGCTTTGTCTACTCTCAGCGAGTAGAGACAAAGCCTCGAGATCTCTTTGCAATTTTGCATGAAGGCTTTGACACGTTTGTAAGGTGCATTCCGCCATGTTCGTTTCCCATGGTATATCAGTAATCTCAGCCGGATAAGTTGTGCTGGGTTGACAGCCTTCTTCTTGAATGTAGCGCGCTGCCCTGCGTCTATTTTGACCACTGGCTCGAACATTTTCAGCCTCTACATGAATATATATACAATTTCGTACATTAGAAAAAACACGTGTAAAAAAAGTTGCACAAATTTAATGAAAAAATATTGAAATTGATGTCAACCTTGATGTTGTTGGTTAACATCATCTCCAACATGACCCTGCTGAGAACCAACCCTAGAATGACGCTGTTGAGAACCAGACCCATAGTGACCCTGTTGAGAACCGGAAATCGTTGATTGGCCTTCGGGGGAATAAATATCACCCCCTTCCCGCAACCTGCTACCACTCATACCTCGACCGGTTGCACCTTGGCCACGCTCCATGGATGAAGTAGAAACCCTTCTCCTCTTGCCTCCTAAAAATTAAAATATGAAACTTATTAACAACTAATTTCACTCACAAAGTTAATAAAAAAATCAATTCCATATGTACACACATGTATGGAGATTTAAGATTATATTTAAATACCGTGAACATCCTCCGATCCTTGAACCTCCATATGGGATTCGGCTGATCTTCGTCTTTCATCCTCCATGATATATATCTATTGGTCAACATTCACAAAATAGATTTCAAAAAATCAATTTGTAATTTAGTGTACACAAATTATGTAGAACACAACTTTCAAAGCAATAATTTATCATGTGTGAAACTAAATTTAATCGAAAAAGATATTATAAAAATGATAAGTTCACCAAACTGCACTTTACATGGTGGGAGCACATTTGGTATAAAATTTACTACTTAAATACACTTTAGTTTGTAGAAGAAATGACATGTACATAGTTTATCTTAAAGTTGTTGTGTTTTAGGGATATTAAAAGGAATAACTTCTATTTAGATCCATTCCAGAGATTGACTGTAGGGGCATTTACTAGATATGTCACCTTTCATAAAAGATGAGATCCAGAGGCTACCTGGCCCTTTACAGACTCTGCCTATAGAACTTGTAGAAGTAAACACTAGAGGCATTAACAATATCAAAGAAAATTTTCATGCCCAGACATGGGAATGTGTCTCTTTCCCTATGGAAAAAAATAGTTCAAGGCAGTTTATCTTCATAGACATGTCATCAAGCAAGTCAATGTGATCATCCCCAACTTACTTTTTATGAAATTAGGCTTGGAATCCTCTACAACCTGGTGGATGGAGTTGAATGGGAACTAGGTTGAATGTTTAGATTTGAATGGTTAGATTTCTTATCTAATTAAGGCCTTGAATGTATTTTGATGTTTCATGAATTTCTTTGCAAATTCAAAGTATAGTGCATGTTGCATGAAGAAATATGTTGAAAGTAGAGTTACGTTGACACACTTAAATGCAACAAATATGGAAATTTGTACCTGAGCTCTACTATTTGACTTGAGAGTCAGTTGTTTGAAGACGCATGTTTTGTCAATTTGTGTTTGGTTGATGGTTTTGTACACCAATATGTAAGGGTAAATGTTTTTTATCTATAGTACTCGTTTTTTATCTTTGTACTCACATATTTTCCATACCAGAAAAGAGAGAGTAGAGCATGTTTACATTTTAGTGTTGTTTTTCTCCCATAAGGATTTCCTAGGGAAAAAGGAGTCTAGAGCATCATTACTTTTTAGGGTTGCTCATCTCCCATAAGGATTTCCTAGGAAAATAATTGTGTTGATTGTCTAGAGATATGTATGTGTGTGTTTCATTATGTTCTCTATTTCTTATGTTGTGTTTCATTATGTTTTATATTTCTTACATTTCTTCCCTCCTATTTTTCTTTCCAATCAAGGTTTATAAAATAATATAGTGTTATATACGAACATTATTATCTATATGCAGATTTACATCAACAAGCTTAAACTTAGTTTGTCAATTTTTATCATATATTTTTGGGTAAGGGTAAATGTTTTTTATCTATAGTACAAGTCATGAGTTCCCCAATTTTACCTTATATGTAAAGCATGATTATATGATTACTACAATTTGTACTTGTTTTTTTATTGTGATGATGCCCTGTCTCAATCTAGACATAAGTGATGATGGTCTTCTCCAAATCAACTCATGTATCCTCATTAAATTTATACAAACATTTCAAGTTCATATTTTCTTTCATAAAATTCTTGGAATATTAGAAGAATCAATAAAAAGTGAGATAACCATCTCAATATGCCCCCCATAATTCATTTTGTAAAAGATAAATTTTTAAAATCCCTTTCGGTAATAATGGCTGTTATTAATTAATTAAAAAACATAATATATAATAAAAAATTGACAAATAAATTTCTTTATGAAAATGTGCTATGAAGGTAAAGGTTTAAAGGAGAACATGTACAAGGCATAGTTGAGTACAAGGCATAGTTGAGCCAAATTATTATCTATTTATTGAACTAGAAAGGACATATAATTATTACACATGTTTAATTTACATTCAAATGCTTATTTGATTCATCTCTTATAGCCTAATTTGTATTATGCTAGATATATAATTTAAGTTGAAGGCCCATGAGATAAATATGACTTCTATGTGACATTTGTATTGAATCATCTATTTGTTGTGTTATATGAACATAATTGGTATGCATATCTAAAGAGTCCAAATGCTCATTCAAGACCATATGTAATTTCCTCATCTAACTTAGCGAGGGATTTGAAATACTGTATTTGAGTTGGCTAGCTCCATTTCAATATATTATGGTTATCCAAGAGGGGATATAAAAAATGAAAAGAAGGATATTGAACTGTAGGTTATCCAAGTTGGACATAGAACCAGTGGAGAAACCTAAGGAAAAACTATGTTTCCAGGTCAAACCTTTGTAGAGGTTCCAAAACCTGAGAGTAAAATCTAGTTTGGGGCTGTTAAATTCCAACTGTACTGGTAATTGTGCTAGGGGGGGTAAATAGGATGTAATTTCCTCTTCTCACAGTTGGGAGTCTTGTTTTTCATGTGGATTCAACCAAACATATTGTACATATTAAATGAGGACATAATTATTACACATGTTTAATTTACATGAACAAATGCTTCTTTCATTTATCTCCTATAGCTTAATGTATTATGCTAGATATATAATTTAAGTTGAAGGCCCATGAGATAAATGACTTCTATGTGACATTTGTATTGAATCATCTATTTGTTGTGTTATATGAACATAATTGGTACGCATATCTAATTTACATTACTAATATGTCATGCTTCTTTAATTTATCTTTTATAGATGACCGGAGCATCCCTTTTTAATATATCCCTTTTGACCTCGGGTATGTGGGAAATATTCATCTGCATATTTTTCTATCATAAAGCAGTGAGTAAAATTGTATTCCATTTGTGTCAATGTTAAGGTTAAGCACATGGATTAAAGTTTTATATATATTAGATGAGGAGGCTATTTATTACATATGGTCTTGAATGAGTTTTTAGACTCTTTAGATATATATCTAAAGAGTCCAAATGCTCATTCAAGACCATATGTAATCCTCATCTAACTTCACCAGGGATTTGCAATACTATATTTGAGTTGGCTAGCTCCATTTCAAGATATTATGGTTATCCAAGAGGGGATATAAAAAATGAAAAGAAGGATGTTGTTCTAGGTTATCCAAGTTGGACATAGAACCAGTGGAGAAACCTAAGGAAAAACTATGTTTCCAGGTCGAACCTTTGTAAAGGTTCCAGTACCTGAGAGTAAAATCCAATTTGGGGCTGTTAAATTCTAACTGTACTGGTAATTGTGCTAGGGGGGAGTAATAGGATGTAATTTCCTCTTCTCATGGTTGGGAGTCTTTTTTTTCATGTGGATTCAACCAAACATATTGTACATATTAAATGACGAATTTCGCTCTCCCAATCATTTATAAATCACCTATATCACCAAGAAAACATGTTTTAAAAGAACATACTTTAGTATGGGAAAGACCTTAGGTTTCAAATATTACAAGAAGGTTTTTGATATCGTTGAGAGAATGTGGAAAATAGAATCCATAAACAAATTATTTTTCAAAACGTATTACTTTCAAAGTATCACCAAGGAATGTACAAGGGTGTTCAATGAATTAACACTATTTATTTAAATTCCATGATGTATATCTTACTCATAATTTTAAAAATTTATTAAATAATGATCTATATTTGATAATTATATTATTTTTCATATATTTTGATGCTTATAGAGTGAAAAAACGGAAAGAATTAACTTGTAGGGTCATTTTAATGGGGGGTGGAGAATTCGGTCTAAAACCTTTTGGAGTCATTTTGAGGTATTAAATGACTTTTCTGGGGGTCAAACGATTATCCCTTGTGCCAAAATATTGACCATTATTCTACACTTAAACACATATATCCAATGCTACAAGAAAAACATCAAATGAAGTTCATTCAAAATTTATGCCTTTAGTAAGTTGACCTATCATGTTGATCACCATGGTACGAGAGAATGAAATTTTAGCCCCATTACTCATGCATGGCAAGCTAGCTACATATGGAATTTTAACAAGACTCTAAAAGGTCTAAAATCACAAACCTCGTTAATGGTTAACGAAGTCAAATCTTACACCTAGTTGGCTATCATGCTATGTTAAATACTTGGCCACTAGGGGTAAATGTTTTTTTATCTATAGTACAAGTCATGAGTTCCCCAATTTTACCTCATGTAAAGCATGATTCTAGGATTACTCCAATTTGTACATGGTTTTTTATTGTGATGATGCCCTGTCTCAATCACTTGGCCATCTCTTGATGGGTCGTTAAATCTTTATAACAATACTTAATTAAAATTTATATCTATTTGTATTATGTGAAATTATGTATAAAATGGTATACTACTTTTCATAAAATTGGGTTGAGTTTATCATATATTTCAATGAAAGTTGATTAAATATGTTTTCTTTAAAAGGATATAACAATTTTGGTAAGGTATGAATTTTCAATTTTGTGTGGCTCTCTATCAACCTTCACTTTCTCATTTCTAGAAAAAATCTACTTGATTGAATTCGTATACCCACTTTCTATTCAAATGCATGAGTTTTGAACTCTCAGTAACTATGTTTTTCCACGCAGGAAAATTATGTCACATTTTATACCAACTATAAATATTATTTTGAAGTTTAAATTACTATTATTCTTTTATATAATTTAACATTAGATATAAGTTTAAATTGAAAGCTACTTAGATTAAATATAGCTTAGATATGGCATTTGAAAATTATTATCTATTTATTGAGCTAAAGGACATAATTATTACACATGTTTAATTTACATTCAAATGCTTCTTTGATTTATCTCCTATAGCTTAATGTAATGCTAGATATATAATTTAAGTTTAAGGCCCATGAGATAAATATGACTTCTATGTGACATTTGTATTGAATCATCTATTTGTTGTGTTATATGAAAATAATTGGCACGCATATCTAATTTGTATTACTAATATGTCATGTCATGCTTCTTTAATTTATCATTTGTAGATGACCAGAGCATCCCTTTTGAATCTATCCCTTTTGACTTCGGATATGTGGGTAATACTCATCCGAATATTTTTCTATCATAAAGCAATGAGTAAAATTGTATTCCATTTGTGTCAATGTTAAGGTTAAGCACATGGATTAGATTTTTATATAAGATACATTTCCACAGTGTACATTTATATCTAAAGAGTCCAAAACCTCATTCAAGACCATATATTTTTTTGGTGTAGTTTGATTGGTTATATTGCATTGCTTTTGCAGTTTTGGCTGTGGGCCTCACCATCTACTGATTTTAGGTAAAAAAATTATTTAGATGTAATTTTTATGTATCCTAGAATGTTTATTATTTATCACTACTAGCCTTGGTGATTTAGTTGTTTGTTTTCATGCTACTTGGTTACCCATATTTAATAGTTGTTCATGTTTAATTCATTGTTAAGGCTTTTTATTGGCCTATCAGGGTGTATTTTTCTCAAATCCATAATGGCTAAAAGAATGGAATTTATCTATGAAAAAGAGAGGTCATATGGAAAAAAAATTGTTTGCAAGTGTTCCTTTGAACCCATAGAACTTGCAACCCCAATATGGATACAATACTAAGTAATACATAGCCTCCTCATCTAACCTAGTCAGGGATTTGCAATACTATATTTGAGTTGGCTAGCTCCATTTCAAGATATTATAATGTTAGATTATTATTTCTATAGATTTTGATTATGGTAGTAAAATGTTACAAAAAACCAGAAACTACAAATAATATTATTCTAGATATATGTAAAAAGGACATGGTAGAGAAAATCAAACAATATTAAACTTTTCATAAATAGTTTCTAGATATAATTTTTTTTTTTTATTTTGATTGTAAATTCCAAGGCTTAAAGCAATAAATTTTCTAATAATTTTTTTTTAATTAATAAATAAAAAAGAAGCATTTTCAATCAAAATCACATCTAACATATAATAAAAATAATAAAAACAATTTAAAACTTCATACACTGACATTACTATATGGTAAAGAGCATAAAAATATACAAGCATAAAGTCCTTTTATATAATAACGGAGAGCTTCAAATATACAAGAAAAAAATTCTTTTAGTTTTAAACAGTCATATTTCAAAACAATTAAAACTTGGAGAAAATCATCTATTTTTGAATTTCAATTATATAAAAAATTAGTCAAATATTTCAAATATGTTTTTTGGCTAGTTGCAGAGTGTAGGTGCAGTTCTAGCTAGAGAGAGACTCCAAGAAGGGGTCATTATATCGCATTTGAATAATGACGCAGATGATGAATACTCCTACCCAAGTCAAATCATGTTGAATCGGAAAACTATGTATTGTTGACTTATATACAACACATTAAGAGGTTCGAAAATTATTGTGGAATAGAAATTAAGATAAATAAAAATCATCACACTATTGTATCGTGCACTAATTTATTCGACATGTGCTAATGAAAACGTGAAAAAATGTTAATATAGTCACAGTTTTAGGTAAGAAACAAAATTTACTTTAGTTACCATAAGGTAGCATAATGGTTGAATTTATAGTTATCGAACCCCAAAAGATTTGGTGCCAAAAATTGTGACTATCACTTCTTTATTGACTTAGCATTGGATTAGTAGTCTTTAGGACGTTGTTCATTCTGTAATGTGGCTTTCAAGATTTTTCAAGGTTTTCCTAACCCACAAACAATGACCATGACTCTCATTCCTCACTACTTTTGATCTTCCTTTCATGACAGAACTCTGTGTTAAACTTCAGTTGTCCTAGTTACTTCATTATCACTCATATAAGAAAATGTTTTAAGATGTAGTTAGCATATCCTTAAATGGATGCAATGATCTCACAATACAAAATTGGAGTCATAGTTAGCAAAAAATTCCTCAAGGTAACTTCCCTAGAACCTTAGTGTAATTTAATCCAAAACAAGGTCATACTAATGTGGCATGTATAGTTGTAATCATATGTAGTAAAATTGTGTACAAATACCTGTGTTAAGTTCTATGAATTAATAGTAATTTAGAACCTATCATTTATTCAAGATTCAAACTATATGTGCATGATTAAAAATGATCATATTAGTCCTATAATTTGGTATACACACTGGCAAAATAAAAATTCATAATTTCATCTCTTACGACATATCAATGGTTCCTAGGAACTTTGCTTCATCATTTAAAATAATGTCTTCATCAACTAACAATGATTGTTGCAACAACATTTTCCTCACAATTTCCATGGATTGCAACGTTAAAACTATCCTTCCTATTCACATCAATTGTTAGTGGTAATGGCACTACCATAGGCTACCCAAAAGTGGAGAATATGTGCTCCATGTCATATTTCTTACTTGGAAAACACGAGTTATTCCAGTATGGTATCCTGGGAATCCTAAAAGGAAGAAACCTTTGACGATATGAGATCATTTCATATAACCCAAGAACAAATTTAGTTCCTAATATCTTCACGATTTAAAAAATACCAGGTAAGGAGGCTCATTACTAGAAATCTAGAGATCCTTACTCTTAAGTTAAATAAAAAATTGAAACACAGGTTCTTATTTTTTGTGGGTTGGATTCTGTTGCATTTCCTTTATTTAGAAAAATATATTTATGAAGGGAGCATCAGTCACTTATGATCCATACCGATCCCTCTAATGCACATGAGTAATGCGTAAGAGTTTTTTTTTTTTCAACAAAGAAAAAACGATGTTTTTATATTTAGGCGAAAAGTAGTCCATCAGTCTAAGCAATCTCCTCTGGTAGGAAGATACCCTATGCTCAGGTGAATAGGGTAATACATGGAAGAGGGGAGAAAAAGAAGCACATCCCCCTATAGGAACTTGTAAAGAGGCCTAAGGAGATCCAATTGATATCAGAAATACAATATAGCCCATGCCTACAAGAAAATAAAAGATACTATCCTGGAAAAAATACATCAGGTCGCAAATGACCCAGGGAGAAAAGAAAGAAAATTGTGCAGCAGAGAATAAAGCGACATATATACAGACCAAAATGTCACAGAGGAAAAGAGAGCGCCCTGTACTCTATCATCTAGATTGATCCCAATATAAAAGCAGCTCATCTAGTCATGACAAAAATGGGGACATCCTGTTGCGACCCAGAGTGAACACAGAAAGCAGTCAAGGCATGTATACTAGTTAACAAAATCTGGAGCTGATCAATTTATAGCTCGGTGAGCCGTTCAATAGAAATAAATACCCTATACAGATGGGGAGGGCTATACACCAGAAACGATTTAGAGAATCTGCAGGGTCCAATAGATAGAGAGACATCTAGCCACACAAGAATCCAAGGATATAAACCCAACTGTTGAGTGCCAAGTAGCATCGCCAGGAAAAGAAGATGTATAATGAAGGTCCGAATATCCTAAAACCAGCAGGCGCGTTCCTGCCTCAATACGAAATTCCCCATAGATACCCGGGAAGAAAAGGGTCAGTGAAACAGTCGACAAAGGCAAAAACTGGCCCCAAAAATAGATACAGAGACCACTGTGTGGATAAGAAACCCATCAATGTGAATTACACATAAAAATCACGATCAACAAACATTATTGCAGGATATATTAATTCATAATGCAATTTATCTAGGAAATGATTAGATTTTATTGTATGTTTCAATCAGTAATTGAGTGACTGTAAATAATTGAAGCATGTTGCAAGTTTTTATTTTCCTAACTTATAAGGATTGCTAGGAATTACACACATAAATGGATATGGAGTTATATCTACAATACCCGTCATGAATGCTATTTGAGCGTGGGAATTCATTACAACAAGCAATTTAACGTAATAGAAATTCATTACAACAAGATAATAACAACATTCAAACCTTACCCGCGCGGACGACAGGAGCAACAAGGCAGCGACAGCAACACCAGGGCATTGGAAGCAGCAACAGCGTGAACACGGAGGAAATAACAACGCGCGAACAATGAAACAGTAAACCATAAACTTTAGCGGGCGATTTATTTATAGAAAATAGTTCGGCCGAACTATTTTAAAAGTAAAAGTTCGGCCAAACTCATAGTTCAGCCAAAAAATTTTAGTAGTTCGGCTGAACTCTAATTGCCAGTTTTCCAAACTCTGGCAAAAGTTCTGTTTTCCAGCGCCTTTAGTGTGCCGTCATTGTAAACGGAATCTAGAGTTCGGCCGAACTTTATAACAAAGTTCAGCCGAACTATTGTTGGAAAAAAATTTTGCGACCAGATTCTCACAAAGGAGTCGTAAACCCCATCTTCACGAAGCTCCGACCCAACTATTTCAGCATGAAAAATTAGAGAGTATTTGAGTATGCAGATTTTACCACTAAATGTTGAGGAGAAATTTATGTGTTTAACAAGTAAATGGTTGCATAAGAAAATAATTCAACTAATGTCGCGTTGTCTTAGCTAATTTGAAGGGATTTCTCATATTATAAGTCTCGTTATACATTATAGAAAATTAAATTCCAAGCTGACCCAAATAAAAAGTACAACAACAAACTCTTTATATTTAATTTTTGAGTACAAAACTAGAAAATGGAACAAAATGTTCATTTGAATACGGTAACAAAGCAACAATAACATCAAAATCACACTACAAACTTGTTTATATATAGTATAGAAAGCATTACGTGGTGACCTGTCCATTATGTAAAGAGTACAATATGGTTCACTTGTGAACCATAATGTAATCTATTACCATTTTCATTTTACTCCATTTTTAACATATGAGACAATGAGAAAAGAAAAGATGGTGATTAATAGGTGTTCAAAGTTCTCTCTATTAACTAGGTTCCCTTTATTATTTGCCGTAAAAGTGCATTATGTAAAAATCAAAGTCCTTGAAACCACTGTAGGGAGTGCATAAAATATAAGAAAAACGATGTATAATATAAAGTTGGCATACCATACAAAATTTAGGAAAGTCCTATATAATATAAATTAAATGAAAAAAAACACATTTTTGACATTTAGCTATATTAAATTTCAAATATATTTATGCAAAGCATCGTGCCTCCCCTACTATCATATTTTGACTCATACCACGGAATATAACATGGCACCAAATGAATATAAGAAATGCACAACCAAAAAATATATATTAGAACCTTTTCTTATTTATTTCCAAACACTTCCAATGCTCATAAAACAAAGCGAATTAGAGTACAAAGCTTTACACAAAGTAACAAAACACAGAAGATCCGAGGTCATACTATTTTTCTTTACCAAATCATTCTATATTTACACATGGAATGTTAAATGTTCAAATCATATCTTAGAAAAATACACTAACATGTTAATCCTAAAAGCATATACAACCTTAAAACAATATGTGAATCTAGACCTATTCTAGAGACATGAAATAACATCATAGGGAAGTTTTATTAACAACAAGAAGGATATTTCGCGCATCACATAACCATTAAGGAAAAGGGTTGACATCAATTTATAGAGCGCTTATATTTCTATTATGAATATGTATGAGAGTATCAAACAGAGGGGTAAGTTTTTATAAACAATGAGAAGGGTGTTGTTATGTACCCTCTTTTTAGACCCATTGAGTGCACAGTATGAAAGAAAGTTCATAGGAGAAAGCTACATTCTACTCGAGACAATGCATGAGGTATATCACTAAAGAGTTACAAATGCCAATTTACATAGGTTTCTTCCACTGTAGGAGAACATCTCCTTAGCATATGTTTTTGACCGCTCAACCTATGCTCGACAACATTTAAAATTTCAATTTTAAGGCAGTGTCAAAGGAAAGTACTATTTTAGTTGGGAAACAAGATAATATTGCCACCAATGCAGTGGTGTTTCCAAAATAAACCAACGACTTCTTTTTCCTTATTTTCTTCCAACATGAAAAACACAAAATTCCTTAGATCCACTACAATCGATTAAGTTTATAGTAGTTGTGAGTACAATATCATTTAGAGAATTTCCTTTTTCAATCATAATGCATTCATGTATACATTTACAATTAGTAGGTCCAAAAGGAGAAGAGGTGCATCGAAAGGGTGCACATGGGCGTCACAACTTAGCATTTTTTATACGGCAGCGCTCTTAAACGAATCTCGGCTCGACTCGACATGAGAGGCCGACGTTTCCTTGGGCGCCCTCACATGGCACGAATTGACCTCGACCCGACCCGAATGTGCGTTTCCTTGGGCATCCTCACATGACTCGAATGCGACCTTTGCCGAGCCGAACGAAGGCACTGAGGGAGAAAACGGCAATAGATCAAGCACGAGTGTGCACAAGACACATGGGTGGTCACAACCTTGTAAATCTCTTTGATGCGTCTCCCTCACATGGCCGGCCGAACGTGTTTCCCTTGGGCGCCGCATGCCACGGCCGGAAGCTCGACCCGACATGAACACCTCGCCTCTCGTGCCCCCACCACGCGCACGGCCGGCTCGGGACCCCGACCCGAATGCGTTTCCCTGGGGCGTCCCTCACATGGCCGAATCGACTCCGGCGGCTCGAATGAGGGCAAAAGGGAGATCGAAAAATGGATCACACGAATGTGCAGCAAGATATGTGGGCGGTCACAACTTAGAATTTTTGGAGACATGCTCCCTCACACGACCCGACCGGGACAGGTTTGCTTGGTGCCCTCACATGCCACGACCCAGACGCCGAGCCTCGACTCCGAATGCGGCTCACGTGCCCTCACACGAGTCGACCTCAACTCGACCCACACTAAAGTGCGGTCTCTCGCACCCTCAAGCACGCAACCCTACCCGACTTGCCTCAGGAACAAAGGCACAAGGAGAAAAAGGCAAAGTGGGTCTCGCAGTGTGCCACCACAGCGCTCTACGGTCACTGCTTAGCATTTTGATACGACCCTCACTCACACGACCCTACCCGACTCGCAGCACTACGACTCGAGATGTGTTTTACTGGGTGCCCTCACTGTACAACACAACGACCCGCCCGAACTGAAGAGCACTGAGGGAGACAAGTTGCACAAATGTGCATAAGGCACAGGGACGTGGTAACAACTTAGCATTTTTTATGCGACTACCCTCACATGACCCGACCGCGACCCGCCCGAACACGTTTTGTTAAAGCACCCTCGCGACTCACCCGGCCGGCCGCGACCCGCGAAACCTTGTTCCTTTGGCGCCCTCACATGACCTACTGCGGCGGCCCGCTGAATGCGTTTCCCTTGGGAACCCCTCACATGACACAACCTGACCCAACCCACCCGAACGTGTGTCCTTGGGCGCACGCACGCATGACGAGTCCGGCTACGGCCCACGCTCGAAAGTGTTTCCTCTAGCGCCCTCAGTGGCCGGCTAACCCAGATAAAATAGTAGATAGGGCCGTAGTTGGCGCCGAAGCCTGGAAATTATATTGGTTGGTCTCGGTGAAACATTAGCGCAAGACATTGTTCGTGGTCGAAGTCGCATAAAAATACATGGCAAGTTGGGAAAGGAGGAATGTCGAGGAGGGTTTTTAGACGCTTGTACTCGGCAGAGGCGTATGAAAGAAGAAGAGAACTCACGGATTCATGTTGAACTTGAATTCTTGGAGAGGAGAATGTTGAAGTAGAGCTTCTTTGACTTGGTTGGGGAAATGGAGCGAGGATGGAGTTACTGAGACTATGATGAAGAAGAAGAAGCCAAGACATGTGAAGAGAAGAGGATGTTGCAAATGTGTCAATGATAGAGGAATAACAATCTGATGAACACGTCGATAACCTACACATCACACGAACCGACCCACGCCGATTCCGACCCAAATACAATGATATAAGGTTGGAGCTGGTATTGAACCTGGGACATTATATTGGTTGGTCTCAAAGTGAAAACATTGGTAGGGGAGGAGACATTGAGTCGGGGTCGGAAAGTTGTATAACAAGACATGGCAAGTTGGGAAGAATGTCAAGTGAGTATATTTTCGGCACATGCGTGTGCTGGGGCGTATGAAATAAGAGCACCCATATAGATTCATGTCGTGAACTTGAAGTCTTGGAGGAGAATGTTTGAATTAGAGCTTCTTCGACTTGGTTTGGGAAATAGACGCGAGATGGAAAGCCACTGATTGCGATGAAGAAGAAGAAGGCGAGTACATGTAGAAGAGAGAGAGGATGTTTTAGATGTGTGAATGATAAAGGAATAACTTGATGAACACGTTGGACCGAGATCGTGCACTTTGTAGACATTAATGATGGAGGACAATTATAGGGGTTAGAGGTTAGGGTTTAGGGGTTAAATGGATTAGTATTTTTAGGGGTTTGTTAAATGGGTTGGAAGCGACCGAGGAATTGGGGTTTAAGGGTTTAGAAGCTAGGGGTTAAGGGTTTAGAGAGGTTTTAGGGTTTATGGGTTAAATGGGTTAGGGGTTTGAGAGGTTTAGTTAAATGTTAGGGGTTGGAAAATCGTGGCTAAAGAATCTATCAAAAACCTTTAGAAATGGTTTGGAATAATTTTCTAAAAATACCTTTCCTAATAGACAAACCCCATTGGATATAGGATTCCAAAGTTGTATTTCAGTAGCGAGTAGTTTAACTTGAAAGGTGGAGGGAGCTCAGACACACAAAGTAGAAGGAAAAAATCTATTGATTAAAAATTAAGACTAATTATGGAAAACTCTCCAAAAGGAATGTTTGGGGATGAGCTACGAGTATGAATATGAAATGGAGCCTTAGAACAATAGGGAGGCTCAAATATAGTTCCCTGCATCAAGCTAAGTTCAGTTTCGTTTGGCTTACAATGCATCTGACCTCAAGTAATGGTTCATTTTGGTTCATACTATCATGCGAAATGTTGGAGGTGTTTTCTTTTATGAATTATATCTGGGCCTACCTAGTGCCCTCAACATGACTTGATAAGAATGGAGACTTGTTTAGCTTCTATTTTGAGTTTTTGTTTGGAAGGCATTGATGTTGGTTTTTCATAAAGGAAAGAAACAGCTGATGCGTGCTGTTTAGCACCACCATTGTTTTGTAATCAATAAAAAATCCAGCAAACTCTGCACTCCCATCCACCAGAAAAAAATGTCTACCATACCTTACTTTACGAGCATGCGCATGCTTGATAAATTTGAAATCAAGCCACACTTATGTACTAGAAATTCACCATTGGCTAACCTACAACCTTGTGCCTAGAGCCAAATCCAAAAAGAGAAAAATAGCCCGGAGGCATCAAGACACATCAAGAAAGGATGATGACCCAATGCGAGATCCTATGGAGAAACTAAAGGATAACCCCAAAGCAAAACAGCACCTTGGATACGACACGACCCGACCCAGAATTGAGTCGCACGGAACGCGTTTGATTGGGTGTCCTCACACTGACACGACACTACATAGATGGACTAAGATCGTGCACTTTGTAGACATTAATGATGGAGGAAAATTATAGTTATGGGTTAGGGTTTAGGGAGTTAAATGGATTAGTATTTTAGTTTAGGGAGTTAAATGGGTTAGCGATGCGAGGTGGGGTTTAAGGGGTTAGGGTTAAGAGTTTAGAGGTTTAGTGTTTAGGGGTTAAAATGGGTTAGTTAAGGGTTTAGAAGTTGGGGGTTAAAGGGTTTAGAGGTTTAGGGTTTATGGGTTAAATGGAGTTAGGAGTTTTAGAGGTTTAGGGAGTTAAATGGGTTAGGTTGGAAATTTGTGGCTAAGGATTCAAAGCTCCATGGAAAAATATAAAGTCATCAGAAAAACCTTTAATGGCTTTGGAAGAATTTTCTAAAATACTGCTTCCCTAATAGACAAACCCCATTGGATATAGGATTCCAAAGTTGTATTCAGTAGCAAGTAGTTCAACTTGAAAGGTGGAGAGCGAGACACAAAGTAGAAGGAAAAAAATCTATCGATTAAAAATTAAGACTAATCTGTGGAAAACTCTCAAAAGGAGATATTTGGGGATAGAGGGAAAAGGAAGTATGAATATGAAAATGGAGCCTTAGAACAATAGGGAGGCTCAAATGTAGTTCCTTGCATTTCTAAATTTTTAGCTTTCTTGGCTTACAATGCTGACCCTAAGTAATGGTTTATTTTTTTCATACTTCATTACGAAATGTTGGAGAGTGTTTTCTTTTATAGATTATATTCAGCCTACACTAGTGCCTCAACATGACTTGATAAGAATGGAGACTTATTTTGCTTCTATTTTTGAGTGGAAGGCATTGATGTTGGTTGTTCATAAAGGAAAGAAACATCGATAGCGGGTTGCTTAGCATGTGTTTGTAATCAATAAAAAATCCAACCAAAATCTAATTATATCCACCGAGAAAAATGGCTACCATGCTCATTTTGATGTGCATGTGCATGCTTCGATAAATTTGAAATCACACACTTATGTGCTAGAAATTCACCATCAGGCTAACCTACAGCAGCTTGCCACTAGAGCCGAAATCCAAAAAAGAGAAAAATAGCCGGAAGAGCATGAAGACCCCCATCAGAGAAAGGATGATGACCAAAATGCAGAATCCTGTGAGAGCAGCAGGATAACCCCAAGCAAAGCAGGGACCTTGGATACGACACGACCGACAGCGACGCTCTGAACGCTGCTTTCATCGATTGCTCACACACAACACGACACTACATAGTTGACATAATATGCATTCTCTACTTTGAGGGATGGTTTTCTTACCCACTAGGCTGCATCCCTCTTTACCTCACTCTTTCGATATTGTGTATTGTATAATTTATTTCATAGAGTACTTTACATGGCCGCAAATTGTGGGTCTCATCGATTGATTATTTTGTCGTACACGATTACTTAAACATGCTCACGAGAATTCTCGGAACTCATTCCAATGGCATACTCCCTAGTTGGGTTGTAGAATTAGTGTTAGGTACAATACACTCCGAAAATAGATTATGTCATTTTCTCACTAACTAAATTATTTTCTTGGAATGAAAGTTAGTAAATGTCATATACAACAAAAAATGATGAGACTACGACAAATTCTTGATATGTATACTCATGAAATAAATTATACAATACACAATGAAGAATTAGTAAAGGGCGATTTAGTAGTGAAATTACCTCGAAATTGAGGAAGTAAATATATTATGTCAGCTTATGTAGTGTGTTACCAATAACGTTCATTGATTTGGAATTGGTATGTCATCAAGGTGTACTTTAGATTATCCTTAGTTGTATAGGATGCATTAGTCATCATCCTTTGCTGATGAAGTCTTGAGCTAGTTTGGCTCTGAATTCGGTTGTAAGTTGACGATAGTGAATTTCTATTACCTCGTTAATATTGATTCTGTCAATCACAGCTCTATAAGAACAAGGTATATTATGCGATGAATATAATTAGATTTTGGACGGATTTTTATTGATTGCAATGTTAAACTGCATCCGATGTTTCTTTCCTTTATGAACAGCCAACATCAATGCCTTCGAAAAGACTCAGATAGAGCAAATGAGATCTCCATTCGTAGGCTGAATATGACACCTCAACATTTGATGAAGTATGAAGACAACCGTGCAAATTTGCATTAATAACTAAACAAATGCAAGGAATATTCTAGGCTCCATTTCATATTCACTTCCTTTTCCCTACATCCCAAACCGGCACGAGGATTTTCCATATTAGTCTTGAACCACCCAATCAATGAATTTTTCGCTACACTTTGTCGTTGATTCCCTAAAGTTGAACTACCCCTTCTGTCCCTGGCTTTACAGATCTATATCAATGAGGGGTTGTCTATTAGGAAGATTATTTTGAGTTCTTCCAGGCTGACAAGGAACATTGACTTGCTATTTTTCCCCAGTCCTTGACCTGGCCCCAGCCTAGGCAGGCCACAACATTTGGCCGATGACCTCTAAGTACCCGAGCCAGCCGCTGACTGGCCCGTTTTGGCAGAGCAGCAGGCCTTCACAGGCTCTTCTTGAGCCAGTGCGACAACATTTGGCCACAAACCCTAATCTGTCCGTGCTCTACAGCCTGGCTTATAGCCTATGTGCACCATCATCGTCTGCAAGTCGTCTGGATCCATCTATCTTTGAGTATTAGGTGTTGAATGTGAGACATGATAGCTTAGTTGACATTTCAATTTAGACAGTATATCCAAAGAATTGTTGCAGAGTTATCACCAGATTCTCCATAAGATGCGACAATCATCATCGCACTGTGATGAAATTCTTATTCTGCAGACTATTTTCTCTTTTTGGGCAACCTAGTACAGGTATGAATTAGCCAATGAAATGAATTTCTAGTACATAAGTGTGTGATTCAAATTTATGCACAAATTAGTATGTGAATGAATCAGTAGAGTTACAATTGAATTTGTGATACAAATGAACAAACAACACATCAGTATTTCTTTCCTTATGAAAACCAACATGTCTACCAAAACTCAAAATAAACAAACAGAATCTCCATTCTATCGAAGTCATGTAGACATAAACAAGTAGACCATAATCTATAAAGAAAACCAACATTTGAAATGACATGAACAAGATGAACCATTACCCAGAGCATTGTAAACTTGAAAGAAACTAAATTTAACCCAGTGCAAATTTATATTTGTACTCCTATTGACTACAGACTCATTTCACTATTCGCACTTTTTTCACGTCTATCCCCAAATATTCCTTTGAAGTTTTCATAATTAGTCTTGAGTACTGTCAATGAATTTTCCTTCTACTGTGTTGATTCAGGAGTTAAACTACTTGCTGCGAATACAACTTTCTATATCCAATGGGGTTGTCTACATTGAAGGTATTTAGAAAATTATTCCAAACCATTGAGTTTTTGATGACTTACAACATAAATTTCAACCTATGACATTGAAAACACAAACCTCTGTTTACAACCCAGCGCTAACCCCTTAAACCTAAACCTCTAAACCCTTAACTAGCTTCTAAACCATACGACCCTAATTCTGGCCCCACTTCCAGCCTAACCCCTAAACCCTAAAATACTAATCCACATTTAACCCCTAAACCTAACCTCAACCCTACAAATTGTCTCCATCATTAATGTCTACAAAGTGCACGATCTCGGTCCAACGTATTTCATGATTTATTCCTTTATCCATTCACATAAAACATATGTATGCTTCACATGTCTAAACCCCTTCTTCTTCACTCATAATCTGTAGCTTCATCACTGCTTCATTTTCCCAATAAAATTCGAAAGCTTCTAATTCAACATTCTCCTCCAAGACTTCAAAGTTCGTATGAATCTATAGGTACTCTTATTTCTCAACCTTCTGGGTAGAAAGAGCTCTCCCTTGACATTCTTAATATCTTGTTATGCAACCATTTTGACAATGTCTTTACTACCGATGTTTCAACGAGACCAACCCCAATAATGTCAATTCAATATAGCCTGCTTATCATTATATTTATGATGTAATAGATTATCAACGTGTTCAGCTAGTTATTCATATCACATTTGGCATCCTGCTCTTCACATGTCTGGCTTCTTCTTGCTTCATCATGTCTGTAACTCCATCTGCTCCATTTCCCAACCAAGTCAGAAATACCAAATATTTATTACTCATACAGAAATTCAAGTTCAACATGAATCCGTCGGTTACCTATATACTTGCTCTGCAGTACAAAGTCTAAACCCTCATGACATTCTTCCCAACTGCCATGTAATTTTATGCGGCTTCGACCTTTTGAGCAATGTCTTGCTTACACTTGTCTTGAGACCAACAGTATATTTTCCAGCCGTGTGACCTATCTTTGTGGGTCGTCAGACCAAAGGCACTGTGGTCGGTCGGTCGATCATGGCATGAGCTGCGTTAGTGGTGAATGTGGAGTTCAGAGAACGTTGGTGTGTCGATGGGTATGGTATCAATGCTGATTGGCGGCGGCTACATTCGTATCGCAACAAGGCATGTTGGCTATCTGGTCGGCGATATAAAGATGCTAGAGTGTTATCGCCGTTATTACCATGCGTTGTGCCAGCTACGCTTAACCTTACCGTTGGCGATGGGAATTGTGTTGTGAGCAAATGAAACGCATTCGATACGTATCTTGTCCGGGCTGAACCGTGGTATTAATTCGTATCAAATTAGCTGGATATGACTGCGCGTATGTGCACGTTTATTGGCCACCTTCAGCGCGCTGCCTGTTGACCCAGTGGTGATGAGTGCGGGAACGCATTTATTGAGTTAGGTGTGGTACGGCGTGAGTCAGGTCGGGTAAATCGTGGCAAATGTGAAGTGTGGGATCCGTAATTGTGGTAATGTCTCAGGGATTCTAGGTTGTGACACTATCATATCTTGTGCTTATTCGTGTGATCCGATTTTAGTTTTCTCAACGCTGCTCGTCCAGTGACCGGGCATCAGCGTCAGATAGTCAAATCAGTGCGGTACCAGACGGGTTATTCAGAAATTATTTAGTGCGGATGAGCTATGTTACGCGCATGTGTCTTATTACTGACCATTAATGATCTGACACGTTTTCTCAACTTGTGCTTAGTTGGCGATTTAATTAAGTTAAATGTGAGTGCTTAGGCTTGTGACGTCTGACAGTCAGTGGGCCAGCGATGTGAGAGGCGTTCGTATTCGGTCGGTGCGATGACGCGTCTGTATAAATTAACGAGCCCTTCTCCTTTTGGACAAAAAAACTAATTGTAAATGTATGCATGAATGCATTATGAAAAGAAAGGAAATTCTCTAAATATAATGTACTCACAACCACTGCAAACTAATCGATAATAAATGTAAAGAATTTTGTGTTTCATGTTGAAGATGAGAGAACTGTTATTTCAGGCCTCTTAATACAATCCTGTGTCTGTTTCCCAACTAAAATAATTGCTTTCCTTGACAAGCTGCAAATCAATTTTAAGTGAGTATTAGAGTATGAGTTGGCGGGGTCCAAGAACATATGCTAAAGTGTGCCCTCCACATTATGACAGAAACCTATGTAAATTGGCATTTGTAACTCTTTAGTGATACCCTCATGCATTGTCTAGTAGAATATATATGAATATATACACAATACTGCATCGTCTAAAAGAATTACTAACAACACCCTTCTCATTTCAGGCATAAGAGCTACCCTG
Organism: Pinus albicaulis; assembly: GCA_034641835.2. Classification (NCBI taxonomy): domain Eukaryota; kingdom Viridiplantae; phylum Streptophyta; class Pinopsida; order Pinales; family Pinaceae; genus Pinus; species Pinus albicaulis. The sequence continues at coordinate 492,511,546 of CM076569.1, forward strand.
TTGATACTCTCATATATTCATAATAGAATATAAAAGCAACTCTATAAATTGATGTCAACACTTTCCATAATGTGAAGAATATCCTTATAGCCTTATTCTTCCCCTATGATGTTATTTCATGTCCTCGGAGTAAGGTCTGAAAGATTACGCATATGTTTAGGTTTGTATATACTTAGGATAACATGTTAGTATATTTCTAAGATATGATTTGAACATTTAACCTTCCATGTGTAAATAGAATGATTTGTAAAATAGAAATGACCTCAGATCTGTGTTTTGCTTTATTAACAAGCTGTACTCTAATTGCAGCAACTTTATGAACATTTGGAGATGTTTGGAAATAGAAATGGAAGTTTCTAATGTATATTTTTTGGTTGTGCATTTCTTATATTCATTTGAGTCTGCATATTCCTGAAAGTCAAAATACTGATGAAAATAGTGGAACAATGATACTTTACCTCTAAATGTATTTGGGGGCTAATATGTCAAAATGTGTTTTTTCATTTAGTATATTATATGGGACTTCTAAATTTTGTATGGTATGCCAACTTTATATTATGCATGCGTTTTCTTATATTATGCACTAAGTGTCGAGACTTTGATTTTACATCTGCCTGCGGCAATAAAGGGAGACTAGATAATATTGAGCATCTTTCTTTTCTCATTGTTTTTCTTTTTCATATGTTAAAATGGGTAAATGAAAATGGCTTAATGAATTCACATTATGGTTCACCGAAATTATATTGTATACTTACATGATACAAAACAATATTTCATACTATATATAAACAAGTTAATGACACGATGTTATTGTTATATTCTTGTATTCAAATGGGTATTTTTATTCCATTTTCTAGTTTTGTAATTTCAAAATTAAAACAAAGTTTGTTGTTATGCGTTAAATTCCTATAGCGGAACCCACTAATATGAAATCCCTTCAAATGCTTAAGACAAGCGACATAGATAATTCTTATACAACCATTTACTGTTAAACACATAAATTTCTCTGTCCCCAGTGTCATCTTGGCATACCCCTCAAATACTCTCTGAAATACGATGAAAATGGTAGATAAACGATGGTGGTTACACTGTGAAGATGAGGCCAAAAATTTTTTCAATGCCGGTAAAAAATTTAAAATTTCTTGAACTGTTATAAAGATTGACAGACTCACATTCGTTGCAATGTCTTCTTGTAACGGCAACAAACGAAAATTTTCTTAGAACCAACGGTAAATTGTCGAACTACTAAAAAAGTTGACTTTTAGGCCCAGCGACTATTTCTATCATCATTATACATGAAAAGTATGGTTCTTGACTCATTGTTTCTTATTTGCCTCCGTGTTTTTCTTGTTCTTATTGCCGGCATACAACTGGCATCTGCTTTTGTGCTCTGCCAGCGTAGCTGCTTCAGTGTTGTTATCTTGTTGTAATGAATTATTGTGCGTTAAAATTCTTTGTTGGAAATGAATTCCCATAACAAATATGCATGTGGTATTTAATGGAATTTTATGTGGTGTAATTCTAACTTAATCACTGCAGGAGAAATCAGAACTTGCAACATCTTTCAATTATTCTGATCCTTGAATGCCGGTAAACTGCTTCTTCATCTAATCATTTCTAGATAAATTTCATTATGAATAATATATCACAGATAATGTTTGTTGATACGTGGTATGTAATTCACATTGATGGTATATCTGTGATACAACCTGTTTGAGTATTTTCTGTTTTGACATTTCAGCTGACCTTTCTTTGATATCTATGGGGACTTTAGAATATTGAGAGCGGAGACGTGCTTTCTGAGTTTTGGGATGTAACCTCATTAGCCATGTGCTTTTTCTGCAGGGATGCCTTGAGCACTCAACTGATTGGATATCCTTGGATTCTTGTGATAATCTCTCCATGCAGTGGACCTGCTGATTCTCTCGTCATTTTACTGAGTGTATAGCCCTCCTCATCTGTCTGAGTATTTCTTTCTGATAGACGGCTCACTGGCTGATCCAATTGTCCGTCTCAGACACATTGCTTGTATAAATGTGCTTGTACTTAATGTTCACTCTAGGTAAACAGCGGGATGTCCCATTTATTAAATTTGGTTTGGATGAGCTTCTTTGCATAGTAGGGATCAATCTGGTGGCCTCAGAATGCAGGCATCTCTCTTTTCACTCTCGCCACGACTGTTTTGATGCAATAGCCATGCTCAAACATTCTCTGGCTCTATAATTTTCCTCTTTCTCCTGGAGTCGACTAGACTGATATGTTTTGTAGGGTGTCACTGACTTGCTTGTAGGCATGAATTTCTCCTTGTATTTCTAATATCAATTGGATATCACTGAGCCTAGCTGGGGGTCTTTTTTGGATACCTATTTTTTGAGGCAGGCATCTTTCTACGGGAAGGTAATTTTATAATCTGGCTGGCTTTTCTTTTGTTGAAAATAACTGCGCGTACTCATGTGCATTGAGACCGACATGAATCATAGTGGCGATACCATAAAATGCTCGGCTTTTCTGATAAGAGCAACAAAATCCAATACAAAAAATAAAATTTTGTGATTTCAATTTTATTTAACTTAGAGTAAGGATCTCTAGGCCTACAGTAATGAACCTCACTTGACATTTAAATGCGTGAAAATATTAGGAACTGTTCTTAGATCTCGAGATTTCTTCCCTTTAAATTCCCAGATACCCATCTTTGGAACTCTTTCATTCAAGTAAATATGACATGGAAGTATTCTACTTTTGGTATTATTAGTGCGTACCTGCAATTGATGTGAAGGAAGGATAGTTTTAACAATAAGAAGACTTGTTGCAGCGTCAATGACAGTTGATAGTATGTACAAATGATGAAACAAAGTTCTAGTTGATGATATGTCGATGAATGAATTATGAATTTTTATTTTTTTACGTGTGTATACCAAATTATAGGACTAATGTCATTGTTAATCATGCGTATATAGGTGAATCTTAGATAAATATTAGGTTCCCAAATTACTATTGAATTCATAGAGCTTCTGAAGTGTATACACAATTTTTACTTGCAACATGTGCAACTATAGCGTTAAAATTCTACTTGAAATTTTTTTCTTTCTCAATATTTATAATTTTGATATTACATCATTAGATATACTAACTTTAAAACGTACTGCAAATTGATAACAGTAACTAGAACTGATTTAACAGTGCATGCATGAATCGGAGAATGAGTATGATGCATTATACATTAATTTGAAGAACGCGAAAATCTTGAAATACATTGAAATGACAATGTCTAAAGACTGTCAATGCTAAGTCAATAGAGAAGTATTCTGGTACAATACAAATCTTTGGTGTTATTCTTAAAATTCAACCGTTATATTTTTGTATGGTAACTGAAATAAAATTTTAACACTTGCTTGTATTCTTGAGTTTTCATATTTTTCTTCACATGTCAGAATAAATTAGTGTACGACACAATATTGATAATTTTATTTATCTTAATTTACCATTCCGCAGTAATTTTGGGCAATGTAATAATGTTGTATATAAGTCAGCAATACATGAATTCGGTCTAGCGTCATTGTTCAAATCGATATGATATTTTCTTGATCTCTCTGTAAGAACTGCCTACTGCAACTAGCCGAAAATATCACGACAATTTTATACCAATTGAAATTCAAAAACGATGATTTTCTCAAGTTTGAAACCTTTAAAATATGAATTTATTTAAGCGAAAATTTTTTTGCCTGTTTGAAATATATTATTAACTATAAAGTTTTATCTTCTTATCTTTGTAACCTTTTTCTATAATAATGTCGATGTATGAAGTTTTAAATTGTTTATTAACACATTATATGTTGAATCGATTTTTGTTGAAAATGCTCTTTTTATTTATTAATAAATTTATATTTAAATTTACAATCAAAATTAGAAGTATTTTGCACTCTGAAACCTTTGAAAAGTTTAATGTATTTGACACACTCTGCCATGTCCTTTTACATATATGCTAGAATAATATTATTTGTAGTTGCATTTACTATATAATCAAAGATACCTTGAAATAATAATCTAATGACAAATATCTTGAAATAGACTGTAACTAAAAATATATATTACAAATCCACAACCTTCTAGATTCAAATCGAAATTTAACAGTATTATATCCATATTGAGATTTGCGAAGTTCAACAGTTCAACTGCCGAAACAATTTGTTTTCCATATGACGACCAAATTTCATTCTTTTAGCCGTATGAATTTGAAAATACATACTACGATAGGCAATAAAATCCTTTAACAATGAATTAAACATTAACTATTAAACAGGTAACCGAAACAACTAAATCTGGAAACTAATAATGATAAATAATAAAACATTACATAGAGATACATAAAAAATTTCCATGTAAATATTTTTACCATCCTTTGGAAAGCTTGTCTGTATAACCAATCAAACTGCATAACCATATAGTGAATGAATTCGAATCTTTAATAAATTCTTTGCTATAAACAACTCATCTTATCATAAAACTTTTAATCAATATTGTAACAACATTGACACAAATGGAATTGCAATTTTACTCATTGCTATGATAAATATTGGATGAGTATTACCCACATATAATGAGAATCCAAAGAGATAGATGAGATATATAGTCTCATAAGATAAATTAAGCATGTATATTTTATATTAATGAAATTAGATATGCGTATAATGCCATAATATATATGATTTAATGCAGAAATGTCACATAGAAGTCATATTTATCTCATGAATACCCAAACAAGTACTAACATCTAGCATTACGATAAACGCAAATCAAGCATTTGAATAAATTGAAACATATGTAATAATTATGTCCTTTAATTCAATAAATAGATAATAATTTGCAAATTCAATAATAAAACTATTTCAAATCTGAAATTAGATTTCAATTTAAACATATACAATGTAGAGTATAAAAATGCTGATAATTTAAACTTCAAAATAATATTTAGAGTTATTTATAAAATGTAATAATTTTCTGCGTGGAAAACGTAGTTGCTGAAGTTCAAAACTTTCATGCACCTTTGGAAAATAAATTAGTCTGTTCAATCAAATGAATTTTTCTAGAAAATGAGAAAGTAGAGAAAATTTACAAAATTACGCAAAATTCATAAAACACTTACCAAAATTGTTAGATTCCTTTTAAAGAAAACATATTTAATCAACTTTTCATTGAAATATATGAGTAAAATCAACCCGAATTTTATGAAAATTAGTATACCATTTTATACATAATTTCGCATAATACAAATAGATAAATTTTAATTAAATATTATTTAAAAGATTTAACTACAGAAGATAGTGAAATATTAAATGACATCATCACAATAAAACCAAGTACAAATTGTAATAATGAACATGGTAAGTGAACTCATGACTTGTACTGCCGATAAAACATTTATATAATAGCAAATTAATAGATTTGACATTCCAACCGATTTTGTATTTTAGACCTTTAGAGTCTTGTTAATTCCACACATGTATCTAGCTTGCCATGCGTAATGGGGCTAGAGCTGTTCTCTCGTACCATGGTGGTGACATGTCGTCAACACTAAGGCATAAATTTGGATGAGCTCATTTCATCTCTTGTAACATTGGATATGTCTTTAAGTGTGGAATGGTCAGATTTCAGCCTGAGATAATGTTGACTTTAATTTCATTTAATACCTCGTCTCCAAATTTTGATCCTTTACTTCGTCCATATGTGTTTCTTTTTCTCCATTACGTTGTTTGCCGTGTTGAACACTCTGACACAGAACATGGTTTCATTCTCCACTGATTCTATGTCAACTACAACATCCTTTAATACCTCCTTTCTTCCTTCTTGAATGTACTAGCTATCTTAGTAACTCATCCATAATATTACCAAATGCTGGGCAATCATGGGTACATGTGTGAATAAAGCATTTGGATGAATGCATATCTAAAAGTCTAAAGGCATTCAGAACCATATGTAATGCATAGCCTCTCATCCAATATATATAAACTTTAATCATGTAATATAACATGAATAATTTTACCTTTGCTATGATAGAAAATATCTGATTATTAATACATACAAATAGAAACCAAAGAATGCTCGATAAATACAAAGATAAATTAAGAAACCATATTATATTAGTAATGTAAATTAGATATTGTCTGATATATTCATATAACACAACAACAATTATTAATTATGCATAAAAATATTTCTACTCATGGAATTTCAACTAGAATATATAGCGCCAATACAAGAATAAATCAAAGAAACTGTTTATTTAAACAAATTAAACATGTAATAATTATATGTCCTCATTATCTGCACAATATGTTTGGTGAATCCACATGAAAAACAAGACAACACCGTGAGAGGAAATTACATCCCTACTCCCCTAGCACAATTACAAATTAACAATTACAAGCAGACACTTTCACCGATGCTAGAACTATACAAAGGTTTGACTAAGTATAGTTTTTCCCTTTAGATTTCTCAGCAATTCTATATGTTCAACTAGATATTGTATTTCAATATCACTCTTTTCATTTTTATAATCCCCCTGGATAACCATAATATGGAATAGGCTATACAACTCAAATGCTATTGCAAATCCCAGCTAAGGATTAGATGAGGGAAATACATATGGTCTTCAATGATCATTTGGAACTCTTTAGATATGTGTATAATTATGTTCATAACACAGTAAATGGAAATGATTCAATATATGTCACATAGAAAATGTATTTATCTCATGGTACTTCAACAATTTCTGCTCTAGCATATTCTGATAATACAGAGGAGAATAAATCAAATAAGCATTTGAATGTAAATTAACATGTGTAATAATTATATGTCACTTTCTAATTCAATAAATAGATAATAATTTGGCTATTTATGTTTTCCTTTAAACCTTTGCTTTTCATAATACCATCAAAAGTAATGACTATTGATTTTTTTATTGCCATATTATGTTTTAATTGATGCGGCCGTATTACGAAGAGATTTACAAATTTATCTTTATAAATGAATTATGAAACTATCTCACTTTTTATTGGGAATTCTAAAATATTCTAAGAATTTTATGAAAATATGAGCTTGAAATGTTTGTATAATTTAATGAGGAATACATAGTGGGAGCTGGAAAACCATCATAGATTGGGCAATGATACTCATCACAATAAAAAACCAATTACAAATGTAATCCTAGAATCATGCTACATATAAAGGTAATTGAAACTCATGACTTAATTACTATAGATAAAACATTTGCCTTTATAAAATATATGATAAATTGACAAAACTAAGTTAAAGCAAAAAAATTCTATAATCCTTCTTGCCTTCCATACAGATAATACAGATAATTTGTTCAGAATATATGACACCTTAGTACTGACACTATGGAAACTGCTTGATGAAAGAAAATAGGAAAACGAAAATGCCGAAATAATGAAACACAACAAGAAAATAGAGAACGCAATAGGTTTACTACCTACAGACAATCTTTGAAATTATTTTCTAGAATTACACGCAGGAGGCAGCATTACACAAAAAACAATGATACTCTAGGCAGGAAATTCCTTATGGGAAAATGTAAACATGCTTCTTTTCACCTGGCTTAGCCAAGAAAATTTTTTAAAAAAGAAGTATCTGCAAGAGTGCTAAAGATTTTAAATGCGTGTAGCATTACTACTCGCAGCTTCATGCATTTTTCTCTCTAACTTCGCACTCCCTAGTTGTGTGCCAGCTATGGAACAAATGCAATAACTAAAATGGAACTCTTATTTTAAAATACTTTACAGGTGGCTAATTCTCCACTTACACCATTAAAATGACCCTACAAGTTTAACTCAGTTTTCACTCTATAGCTTATCCAGCTTATAATATGAAAATGTATATAATTATCAGTCTTTAGTATAAAGATTTTCCCAGCTACCAAGTATGTTCTTTTAAACATGTTTCTTGGTGATATGGGTAATTTAAATGATTGGAAAATTCCTCATTTAGGTTCATGCCATTAAACCAAGAATTACAAATTCAACGACAATATTTAATACTAAATCTGAAAAAAAATCAAACAATTTATGTTAGAGTTGTGGATTAATTGAAACAACACACCATGTCTTCAAATTTAAAATGATAGTTTTGAGTCCCTGTGCTTAAATTTATTTGTTTCAAAATAAGGATGCACTCTCATTTATTCTCATGATTAGGTGTAATCATGAGCTCTCGCTAGTTCTTCCCAAGGAAAATCTTGTGATGTCTTGTCACAAACAAAATACCCATCATACAAGCTGACATATCATTTTCTCCTTCAAAAAAATTCATCATGGAAATATCTCCATGCTCTCTGCATATTGGTAATACCATCAACCAAACAGTAATAAAGTAAGATATAAACAAGCTGACTCTCAATAGGCAAATTTCAGTACAATTTTTCCATATTTCTTGTATTTAAGAAATATCAAACATGCTCTACTTTTCAACATCTTACTCATGCAACATACACTTCCATACTTGTTTGCAAAGAAATTCATGAAACATAAAATTACATTCAAGTTGCTTAATTTAGATAAGAAATCTAACCATTAGCCTGGATTCCCATTCAACTCCACATCCGGTGTAAGATTTAAGCCTAATTTCATAAAAAGTAAGTTAGGGATGTCCGCATTGGACTTGCTTGATATTATGTCTATGAATTAGCGCCTTGAACTATTTTTGAAATGAGAAAGAGACATTCCATATCTGAAATAATGTTGCTGTGTTAATACCTGCAGTGTTGCTACAAGTTATAGGCGAGTGCAATAAGGCGGTGCTTCTAGTCTCATCTTTTTATGAATGTGACATATCTAATAAATCTTATCTGATCTACGGATAGAAGTTCTTCGTTTTAATGCTCAGGTAACAACACAAGATAAACTATGTACATGTCATTTCTTCCACAAACAGAAATAGTAAAATTTTAAGAACAATGCTCCCTACCATGTAAACAATTTGAACAGACTATCATTTTTATCAATATCTTTGATTAGAATTAGTTTGCAATTAATTTAACGAAAGTTGTGTTCCTGTACGCTAAAATTATAGGTGATTTTTTTGAAATCCATTTTGTGGTCATTGGATATATCATGGAGGATGAAAACGAGATGAATCCCATATGGAAGGTTAAAATCGAGAGGATGATTCCACTGATATTTAAATATAATCTTAAATCTCCATGCATGTGGTGTACATATGGAATTGATTTTTTATTAACTGTGAGTGAAATAGTTGTTAATAGGATTTCATGTTACAATTTTTAAGAACAGAGGAAGAGGTTCTACTTTCCATCCATGGAGCCTTATTAGATGTACGTCGAAGATTATGAGTAGTGAAACGACAATCAAGCAGTACCAGTTGACAGTCAACAATGCAGTTCTCAATGATGTCGATGCAGGAGTTAGTTTGTGCAGTCATGTTGGGATGATGTTAACCAACAATATCAGAGGATGACATCAATTTCAGTATATTTTTCATTAAATTTGTCGCATTTTTTTTTGCACTTTGTTACCACAATATCTGAAATTACATAATATATTGATCGTGAACATGTTAGAACGATGGTCCATAGGCAGCGAGCAACATCCATTCAGAAGAAGGCCTAGCGGCCTGGCACTTCGGCGTTCTTGATACTCTTAAATGAGGTAACATGGCGGGAATACACCTTACTCTGTACTCATGCAAAAATTTTAAGCATTTCGAACTTTTGTCTCTACTTGTTTGAAAATGAATTAAAAATTACCGAGAATAGTTACACATTCATTAGGTAAATAATAAAGGTGTGAGGAATTACAAGGATAATAACGATTTTCGTTTGTAAAAACGATGAAAAGAAAAAATAATGATAGGTCTGATAAATCTTGAATAAAACAAAGGATTCTATATAGGTCAATGTTGAAATTATAAGGAAAATTTAAAAAGAAAAATGTGAAAGATCTCAAGCACTGACAAAAGCGCGGTCCGACATCTCGACCCCTCCCTATATACTAGGCACTCCCAGACAGATAATTTATTTGTTTATTTTGCACAAATATTTTATCTGAATTTTTTTATATAAACCCCGTTTCTAATATTATATACATTTTTATCCGAAGGAGAATTGATTATATCAATGTAAAGGAGTGTGTGTGGGCGCGCGCCCTGCGTGGTGGGTCGGCACGTTTGTCGGAACTACCCCGTATGCGAGATAGATGCGACTTCTCAAATAAATTCGTGGGCTCGCTCGACAATATTCCTCGCGGACCGAAGGAGTCAATATTTATTAAATACGTGGGGTTCGCGTGAAAATACGGGATTATAATTTTTATACATATGAGAGATTTACAACATGAATGTTAGTCCTCCGGTATATCTGTGCCGCGGAAAATATTACGCAAAAACCTAATTACCCCGTGAGAGAGGAGGCTGCGGGGAGCGAATGTGTGTGACCTTAGGATTTGAAATTATTTACATATACATGTGTAAATTTAATAAATACATGTGTATGTACATGTATACATTTATTTAATGTGTACGATATCCAACAAAATATATGATTATATGTTAAAACACCATTCAGTTGACATAATGCGTAATGAAAATATTAATAATACGTTAGGACAATCTCTATTTATCATGACATATAATGGCACATGTATGTTAATTTTAAAGACTCAAAATAAATAGTGTTATACACACAGCTCTTACATCTTAATAATATATGTAATTTGATAAAGAGTAGCAGTACGATTCCGTCACGATGGGATAAGTACCTTCTTCTTCCTTAGGAGATATACCTTCTACTTCGTGGAGAGTGCCTGAAATCTGGTAATTTTTCTGAAGTTCAATTTATGTTACCTCAAAGGTAGTAAAATTGAGATATATAGAGAGATCTATATTTTGGGGTGTAAAATTGCAATTTAGATTTCTATAGAAGATTTTTTTTAATTTTGTGTTTTCCTAGCGGCTGAATAAAGACATCCGCAACATTTGAACAAATTTTCTTTGGATATTATTGAAAATAAGTTTATATATGTACGCGTGCATTTTCATTTGGAGAACAATTTTATAGATTATAATAATATATATATATATATATATTTATATTTAACATGTATATTGTATAGTTACCATTGCGAATGTTTCTATGGAAAGAACTGTTCATCGAATGGAGAGAACTACTAGAAGATATTGCATATTTTGTTATATTTTGTTTATGGATTCTAGATATATATTATCATTCATTTAAAGCACAGGTACAATGTTCAATGCAACTATTACGTAATATGGAGTTTCTATTCACCCGAGGATAAATGACAGATTCAGGCATGCCGTCCACCAATGGACTGTATGGTAAGATTTATTTCAAAATTTAGATGGTTTTTTAAAATTTGTTAAAACTTGTCTGATTTGATGTAATTGAGATTTACAATTTTTGGACATATTTTACTTACATTGTTATTGTATAATTTGTTTTATTTAATTACTTTGGATGATTTAATACTTTGACGTAATGATGTGAAATATGTTGTCATCCCGATGGTTCAATCTACATTTTGCATGTGATATTTAATGAACTTTAAATGTTTAATGTTTTAATGTTGCACTGATATATAATCAAAATGGTTTTAAAACTTAAAGTTTTTGGATATGGTTTCAACCTACATTTGCACATATGGTAAATTGAAATTATGTTACTTGTAACAAGACAATCCCCATTGATTTCATTGTATATGATGATTTCTAATTTGATATAATTGCATGTATGATGGTACATTACTTGTAAAGTCATTGGATTAATAGTGTTCATTGATTTCAGGTGTAAGCGCATATTGACAATGTAGAACGATTTTGTGTTATAATAATTAAACCTAATAATATCGAAGACTGAGAGAGACTGAGTGTATGGTGTTTACTGAAATTTGAGCTACTAAATATTTAAATGAACATGATATGATTTACACTTCTTTTAGCTGCTTATGGCTCTTGGAAAGGAGAGCCGTAATAAAGAATGGAAGAGAATAGTTTAGATGTCTATTAAACTATTTGTAATTGTTACATTCTAATTATTCACATTATATCGTTCAATATTAATACATTGTCACTTTGCATTCAAAATTTTATTTGATCATTTTCCATGCCAAAAATTATTCTGCAATAAATATAACAAATTAGTAATAAGAAAATTTAATTAAAAATGACTTGATGCTACATATTTAGCATATTTAATGGATTTATATAATATTAGATGTATTTATATTATTGATAAAATCAATCATATCTTTCTCATATTATCGATAGTTTTGCTGATTTTCACATTGAAACACTTAGATCCATCTTGAACTCTGGATCCTTATCCAAGTCTTAGGAAGGAATCAAATCTCTTGAAATTCTGAAAACCTTTCTTGAGATTTTACCTCAAAAAGACACGCCCCTGGTGATCCTATGGCGCTTGATAGATATATTATTCATTGATATAATAACTTTCTAGAAATGAAAGGAAAACAAATCATGAAACAGTAGAATAGGTAGGGCATAGGGAACAATTAGGGTAAAATTTGGTACAGATTGAGTGAACAAAATAATATATTTTAATAAGATAATGAAATTTATGGGGAGAGACAAGTAGTATGACATTGTATTTTTGAGTGAATAATCTAAATTGTAATTAAACAATTGAGTATTTTTGTATGTGAAAACAATATTACACTAATCTCTTATAGCCATTATGAGGCTTCTAGATGAGGTAATATAATGGCATTCCATGCTTATTTTTGTGAAACTATGATGTATGATAATTCTAATTAAAAGTAGTGTCTGCATCTGAATAATGCTGCGGTAGATACTTTGATAAAGGAGATAAGGATGTGACAAATTCTAAACCGATGAAAAAAAATTGCTTCATACTTCTATAATTCCATTGTAGAGCCAAATAGAAGAGTACCTTAAAATTTCTTGGAGTGAAAAAAAAACCAAGGTGCAATTTCTGCATTGGGAAATTCATTAAGAAATTGGTCATGCTTGGCTAGAGTGGCGCTACATTAATTTTGCACTCCCTTTAGAATTAATTATTAAATTGATTGGCAATCTAAGACAAATTTTCAATTATAAATATTTTACAAAACAGCTATTATAATATTCTAGTGATCGCCGGTTCCGGAAAACTGAAACAAAGAATCTATCACTAGCTAGAGACACTTATAAATGGGCTCGCCTACCATAAACGACAAAACCCCGCCGGCGGGGACCCCGAAATAGGGAACCCCTTTAATATAATTATCTCGTCCCTTGGAACTATATATACATAAAGGAGAAACCCCGGTATACGAAAATAAAGTGAAATATATATATATAATTCGAGAAAACATATAAAAAAACAATTAATATACAAACAATTAATTTCTTTATATAATATATATATATATATATATATATATATATATATATATATATATATATATCCAATACATATAACATTTTTCATCAATACATATGTATAGAAAAACCGCTTCGATTGATACCAAACAAGGTGCTTGTACTTGAAACAATTTAAGCAACATAATGCAAACCCGCAAAATAACAATAAGCATTTTTTTAGTTGAGTCTTGAAGTTCTAAAACATATTTAATCCAAAGATAATAAATTATTTGGACACTTGCTCAAAAAAATTGCAATGGAATTCCATCAATGTATTCATATTGAATTTTAATTTTGTTTTCTTTGATGGAATTCTATCAACTTTATGCGTCTTTATCCACCAAGTGACTGTGATAACTATGGTCAGTATAATTTCAATGCAAACAAAGTCTCAATTCTGAAAAATAACCTTTATTAAATAGACCCTGCAATCATCTTGAAATCCGTGATCCATTATAATCTTGGAATAATTTCATTTTTCGTTGATGCAAGCGCGTAAATAATAATTAACATTTTCATGCGTTATCAATAGGTGACAAAACATCTCTACAAAATAAAATAAAATTTAACATTTAATTATGCATATTTAAATTTATTCCTAGATCACAAATCATTAGAAAGTAATTCAAATATTACAATATATGCAACAAGATGAAAACTTCGGTAGCTCGGATGATATATTATTACGAAGTTTTTTACGATTCGCATTTCTTCAAACAGTAGAGCATAGATTTTCCCTTTTGTATTGCTCACGTATGTTTTCCAATTCGTTCCGTATTTTCCATAAGCGTCGATGAATTACTGTGTCTCATCGCAGCTTATCTAAAACAAGAATAATTTATCCAATGCAAACACGGTATGGACGAATTGAATACAGTACTTCAAGTCCCATTGTTTCGCGTCGCTCCAATTGATCTATCTACGTCTCGATTTAATATGCGGAAAAATTTTTATGGAAAATTAGAAAAATTTGTAATATGATATCAAAATCTGATAAAATAATCATTGCATGATAAATGTACAATGTTTAAAATTAGACAATATGGATATACCTTGTAATTTCATGGCTTAAACGTGTGCGCCATTGAACAACTTTAACCGGCGTTCTACAAATCGGCATCTGAAAGTAATTCATTTGATATCGCTATTACTCGTTTTATGCATGCTCTGCAACTGTCATGTTCTCATGGCGATCTCAAAGTTCAACAATGTTTAATGCAGGTTTTCTTATGAATACAACACCCGAAAAATTGATCATGCACCAGGCACAACATCCCGGTATCACGACCATATCAATGTTCATTGAATGTTATTACGATTTTCAATGAATCATAAATTCTTCAAAAACAATGTTATTTAAAACATACGTATAGTAATGCGATAGTCAACTTGTGCAAGTGATATTCTTTGAAATGATATATTGATTTTCCTCGTGCACTACTTATGTCGACATTTGCCCAGTATATATGCAAATTATGGGCGAGCAGCAGGCAATTACCGATGATATTCACTCACGAATTTCTTTTTTTGTGGAACAAAATATTAGTTTTATACCGTCAATCAAGCTGAAATGGTCACAGTGAAAAACTGCGAAGATTTTTGAATTTTAGGTCTGCCATCAGTATAGATATTTACAATTAATATTTATGAAATTTATACTGTTTTTATAGATCTATGAAAATTTCTTCTTCATGGTGTTATTTAACACTGTATCTTGGAAATAGATATTGATATATTCATATCTCTTTATTCCTTTCATGTTGGACAAATGATTGATGAACTATATCAATGCGATATTTGTTGCGAGAATTTGAATCAAATTTCACAATCATTGCGGCCTACCATAACATCTCTTTTTGTAAAGATAGTTCATCGCTTTTGTCACCGCATAGAATTTAGTCTTAATTCATGGATGGAAGGAGAGTGAATCCTTCCATAATATTCTGCGAAATCGGGAATGTGTCATAATATAACTCAAATTTCCTATGTGCGGCAACAACAGTTTAAATGCATCTTTGATGATGGGATTTTACATACCATGGTTTTGTTGAAAAAACAGCGATGAAAACATGGAGATGACGATTCTCTTCTTTAATTATTGAATAACTCGAGTGGTTTCCAAGTGTTTTCATTACCGTATTATTTAAATGCTATTGCCGCATCACATGTCTTCGCGGTGTGAAACAATAGCGTATTCTTCCAATGCTTGTATATTATTTTTAACATCTTCATCGGTACCTGCAAATAGCTCTCAATGACATTTCATCATTTACATCTATTTGCATTTGAAATTTTCAATGTTTGTCAACGCAGATGTATCAAGCGATTTTCTTAATTGCATCACATGTCCCCTCGCGTATACTTCGAAGACATCTTTTACTTCTCCGTCTCTTAATTGACTTTATCGCACTATACTGCATTTGCATATGCTCTTTCCGCTTCATTTTTTATCTTTAGTTGACACCACGATACCAACTCAGGCAATGGTAATAACTTTGATGATAGAGCCTTTCCAATGCAAACGAGAGCTGTCGCTACATCATTTAAAATAATCTTTTTAAAAATACTGCATTTTAGCGTATTCATCAATTTTAGCATTGTCCAGATTTTATCTCATATGTCAATGATATCAACATTTCTAGCGTCTCATTATCGATAATGATTTCATGCATGCATAAACCGAAAAATAGTATATTCAATAAATCACACTAGAATAATAAATATATCAATAAATATTAGGAAAATTTTAAATATATCAATAGATCATAATATTACATTTATACCATACTCAATTTTCTTCTTGAAATTGTTTCTTCTTGATAGTATCTGTCCCCGATTTGTCGGCAAAATATTTTTTTCAGACAAGTTCATCAAATAAGTTTTCACTACAGTAGAAAGATTACCGTATATCAATAAGATCTCAACAATTTACATTTACATACACACTTCAATTCTGATTAAGTTGACAGCTATAACAATATTTTTCGAGAATATCTCACATGCCATTAAAACCAAGGAAATGTTGCGCCTAAGTTCATCAAAAAATTGGCTTCACACACATTGAAAATTTTTTGCGTCTATATTGAATGAATATCAATATATTTACATTTTATACTATGCAACTTGGGTGTTTTCCTCTTGGGGCCAATTTTCACTCCTCCCCTTCTTTTCTTTGCGGGTAATCTCCGTTTCTTCTCACGTGTCTGGTCTCTTTTTTTACGTCATATTTTTTCGCACAAGATTCTTGCGATTTCCCCATGTGAAATAGAATATGAAGTTCAAAAAATTCCTTGTAAAATTAGATG
Organism: Pinus albicaulis; assembly: GCA_034641835.2. Lineage (NCBI taxonomy): Eukaryota > Viridiplantae > Streptophyta > Pinopsida > Pinales > Pinaceae > Pinus > Pinus albicaulis. The sequence goes on from CM076569.1 coordinate 492,528,282, forward strand.
ACAATTACAAAATATCACAAAAGATTTAATTCAAAATTTTGTAAAAGTATTACAATCCAAAATACGGTTTTAAAAAATTGGCGAAAAATAATGTATAAAAATGAAATGAAATTCAAAGATTTGAAAGTTAACTCAAAGTGCCGGCTCCAGAAAATGTGTGTGCTGAATATGCGTCAATTTGAAATTTTTGCAATTTTTGCCAAAATCCGCATTAAATTTACTTCCAAGTGTCTAAAAAAATTGTAAACAAAATTAATAAAATCAATTTGCTTCAAGTACTCTTGAAATATTTGCTGAAAACTTTGAACCCAAACCAGATTTTAATATCAATTTGCTTCGAAAAATTCCTCTTTCGCAAACTTTGGAGAATAATAACAGCGAAGAAAATGCTGAGCAAGATCTTTAGCAAATGAATGAAATTGTCTTGAAATATCTTGAAAATTAATGAATCGGCGCGAGAACTATATTGGCGAAATGTATTTTTTATTAGAGCTCCGGCGCTGAAAATTTTCTATTATTCGGCGAGCACAATTGCAAAAAAGACCGGCCGAACCTGTGGAAACGCCAAATCTTAAAAATATAATTGGCAACTTGAAAATTTAAAAAATTGACGACAACATCCTGTGTTACTTTAACTGGTAATATGAAAATTTGTGTGCTTGCCGAGCAAAGACAACATTTTTGAAACCGATACTGGAAATACAACTTTATGGAATTTCATAAGCGTTTATTAATTTTATTTTTCACAATACTGTGCAAATAATTTAAATTAAAACAAATGACAAATTAATCAAAATTTTAATATCTCCCAAATGAAAAATTGAAAAATTTATGAAATTTGTCGTCGTCTCCAATGGAAACTTTAGATTTTGAATTTTCTTTATATATTAAAAATTTCTGCGGCTGTAACTATCAAAACTCTGCGGTTTTAAAATATTGTTCGATTCAAAAAAATTCTAGTATTATATTATCCATTAGCTTTAATAAATATATTTAAAAATGAAATGAACTGTCTAGATTTGTTGTAACATTTTATTTTCAAACACAGAATTTCAATGAAAATACAACATTGTGTCATAACATGACTACTATGAGGACAGTTGTTAAGCTTACACACAAAAAAACGCTAATTGACATATCAAATGTTGCATAAAACGAGAATTTCAAAAATAAGTAATAGAAAGCTAACAGAAATTTCTCGCAACTTTTTATCACAAATGAAATTCTACACTTGAAAATAGTTATGAATTTGCAGAAAGTTGAAGAACGAAAAAAATGAAATTTCTCAGGGCAAAGTGTAACCCGATACATTTTCACAGAACTCTTTCTGTAAAAAGAGATGCTTCAAAGTGATAACTCTTGAAATGGATTCACATATCTAAAAACAAGCCTACTTAATGTTGGCAACTTCAACTTTCATGAAAAAATAAAGTCGATCTCTCACGAGTCATTCAAATCATTTCAATTAGAGATCAAAATCTTGAAACATTCACTTGAATCAACTGGGAATTGAATGATAATTTCAATGTCAATATTCTTTTCTTTCTTAATACTATATCATCAACAAATAATTATTAGTATGCAAAAACAAATGTGTAATGTTATTTTCAACTTTCTTAATCAATGCAAATAAAATCTTGTAATAGAAGGAAAATAATGCGGAAACATAATTGCCGTTCCTTAGTCAGATTAGCTTAAATTTTTTTGCACTCAAATTTATTGCACAAAACAACAATGTCACACTCTTAGATTATCGAATTCGTAATGAGACTTTTTTAATCCATCCCTAACAAAATCTCGATAGTTTTCTTTCGCCATGAGACTCGTGATAATGTTGAGTTTTACTAATTCATGCTATGCATATACAAATCATTTCTTTCATAACATATGTGCAAAATGGTTTAAAATGCAGCATTAAAACATATTGAATGTAGAAACCAACATATTGCATTATACGGATAACAAACCAAAGGAAATTCTTGTGACAAAAGGAATTGAGCTATTAATCGCAACATAGAATTTTGCTAGATGGATCTCAACTGTTGTAATAGTAAAATGTCGAAATGTAAATTAAATAATGACTAGATAAAATCTCTATTTGCTTCTTTACATTGCTTGTGCCAAAGATAACAACATTATGCGGACTCCGGTAACTTTAATTAAGTTTTGATAGATAAATAAAAAACTCGAGAGAAATATACATTGACAAGACGCGGAAGGAGTGCGGCACGAAATTATATAAATTTTCATAATTTATTATTATAATATTATATTTAATAATAGTTATTAATTAATATTAGTCGTTATAAGCGAGCCGGACCCCGCGAGTTCAAATCCCCGGACCGGCGGAAACCCCGCGGGCGCGTCTCTTTAATATATGTGCCGGACCGACCCCGTCTCTTTATTAATTTGCCGGAACTACCCCGATTATATATAAAAAGTAAATAAAATAAAAATAAAAATAAAATAAATAAAATAAAATTAGAGCCAATCAAAATCATTTAAAATTAAAAAGAAGAAACGTAAATATTTTTGGATGGAAAATAAGAAAAATTCTTTTTAAATGTATTTTTGTTTTATCTTCTGCTACATTTACTCAAATGTCAAGTCTAGACTACCCTGTTGGGTCTGAAATTTCACATCCAACTAGTACCCATCATGCATACTTTTTGAAGATACATTGCAGTAAAGTAAATTACATTTAAAAGTGTAGTATTTCTGTTACATATTAATGTAATTTTTATCAATGCTAGTCTTCTCAAAAGTATGCATGATGAATTGGTGGATGTCAATTTAATTCATCATCATTCTTTTCAAAATTTGATTTAACCCTATAGAGATAAATAAAATACAATTAAAAATTGGATTTCTTCTTTTCCCTCAAGGTATAAATATTATTTTATTATTTTAACTCTTATTTTATTATTTTTCTTAGGATATTTTAGGTTAAAATTTCCTCACAATGAAAGATATTACCTCATTAGAGATTAGAAGTTGGTGATAAAACAATTATTTTTTCTAGGCAACTGAAACACCTTCGTAGAATTCTTATTCTTTGCTTCTTCCATGTCATTTTAATGACTACTCAATATCCTCTTTATATCTACATTTACTGGCATTATTTAAGGTGGTAAGTGTTATAATATCTTGTTTCTAGTCACGATATAAATAGTTGTCTTTGACATCAATATTGTAAATATTTGTCTTATTTTCTCTGGGTATTTGGTAACCAGATGAGTATAAGGATATCATGGATTATCATTCCCTCTTATTTTTCTCTAGATTATTTGAACTAGTAGTATAAGGATATCATGGATACCATGCTGAGATGGCTTTGAGCTCAGTAATTTAAAATAGTGATCGATATGACAGATTTTCTTTTCTTTAGATATTATTAGAGAGTTACATGTAGTGTTCTGGAAATTGCACATTTCACATTGTTCTGAATTTTAGGAGATGATAAACAATATTTTCCTGCAAAATATTGCAATGATTTCTTATGATTTGTCAATTCCTTGCTTTATATTTTTCTTATTTTATTATTTTTAAACTAAAGGATTTTGTAAGCTCCAACAAACTGAAAACATGAAATCTCACTTAAAATTAAGGACATGTGATGCGCATAGTGAAGGAGAACATTTAGAAATGCTTTATGTGTTCCATTAAAGAGGAAATAGGCAAAAATATTTGATTTTAGACATTTTTATTACAAACACTAATGATTAAGTTTTCTTTAAAACCTGCAAATACTATATTGTATTTTTATTACACACATTATATTTCTTGTGCCAAATAATCACTTTAAATGTCATGAAATCAGTAATTAGATCTTATTGAGCCTAGTAATCGCACATATATATACTTCAATTACCATTTAGTATTAATATTATTCTTAATATGAAATTATTATCAGTTATTATTTAAAATTTACTCTTTATAATAATAACTATTATAAACTGACTATATATAATGTAACATTATAAACCTTTAATATCATTTACATAATATTAGATATTCATTATTATAATAATGATTATTAACAAATTTAAAATATAAAAGGATTTAAATATTAATTTATATAATAGATTTATACTATATTTTAGGTATGATTTATGATAATTCTTTTTATTTAATTTTTAATTTATTAAATTATTATTAATTAATTAAAGGATTATATGATTTATGGATTGAAAATGACAAATACCTTATTTTAGAATTTTCCTTTTTTAAGTATTTTTTGGTGATACTAGGTAAGATTGAATTTCAATCCTTACATAAGCAAGTCTTGTCAGCATGTTTTAGCCTGTCTCTATCACGAATAATAAAATATTACATGCTCTTTGCCCGAATTATCTGCAGAAATACAATATAGTCATATATTTAAATACTGAATAAACAGTCAAACTGTGAATTTTTAATTTAATACAAATTTATGGAACCCAAATATATTAATAATTTATGATTTTGAAATTATTAAAATATGTTTGTATTATATTTTAATATAAAATAACTGGTCAAAATATTAATTTTTAATTTGAATACAAACTTCTTTCAAAATTAAATATATTAATAATTTATAATTTAGTATAAAAAATATAATTTAATTGAAAGTACTTTAAACGTCTCAAGACAATATGCGAATTGCAACTAAATTATGACATATTACAGTGTCTAACTTTATTACGCCATTATAATCTTATTATTATTAATGTGATAATAAATAATTAATGTGTTATTTAAAAAATATTCATTAAAAAAATAAATTAACATTGAAATTTATTTTACTTAATAGACAGACATATATTATAAGTTTTTCCTTTTTAATATTACAATAATATTTATATTTATAAATAGTATATTTAATTTTATATAATATTAATTAGCAGTCATATTTAAAATTTCAAATAAAAAAAAATGTATGTGTTTATTTCAATTTTGCTGTAATCTTGATAGCATATCACTGTAATACGCTAATAAAAGCATTAGAATCGGATATTTTAATAAATTCTTGCCATTCTACTTTAAAATCTTGGTTTATCATCCTTCTTACTGTAAGCGAATTCATATGGATTTGTTTATCCTTGTTAATATTTTTTTGCCCGCGATTATGCCCGTTGTTTATATTAACTTAGAAAATAATTCTACAACATGGCCCCTTGCTACTTGAAATATTATTCTGAATACGTTGATACAATGCCTTTATCTTCGTCTTAAAAAAAGATGCACCTCCCTCTGCTGAATAATAAAACCATGAGCCTGCTATGTTTGCCTCCATTGTCAATTTTGAGGTCCCATGCTCAAGCAATGTAATTCTGATAAAATATTTTGAGTTGGAAAAAATGGGTCAATTTCCGAAATATCAAGGAGACAATGGTACGGAGCTCTAGGGTTGGCGAGCTTGAAATTTGCGGCTGAATCCTGAAACTAGGGTTATGAAATTTTATGTAACCAATTTGAAGTCGGATCTTCTCAAGAGATGCTGATACAAAGGCGCCAGCAGCTCAAGATGGGACGGTAGCCCCCGCGCAAACCCCGCCTACGAAGTCAATAGACAAGGGCAGCGGATGGAAGTCACGAAAATCTTGGATCTCAACCGTAAGTGCACAGTACTTCAATTCTTGGCCACGACGGTGATACCACAGAGAAGCCTGACACATTCTGCCATGAAGCAGATATAGTAGATCACGAACAACCTTGTGAGGCGCGATACTGTCACGAATAGATCAACTACAAAGTCGAAGATTTCCTACTACAAGTAAGGCAGATACAAGCCAAGGCAATGAAATACCGAATCATCGACGACCGAATCTCTCGAGTTTCCATGTATTCCCTTGATAATCTGCAAGTCGTTCTGTCTCCGATGAAAACCCTGAGATCAAGCGTCTGAAGATAATCTTGATTACTTGAAACGTAAATTTTCTTCACTGCGGTGGCTTGTAGTCAAGATAAATTCAATCTTCAGGCATGCACAGCCAACACCAGCCAACCTACTGGAAATAACTACAGCGGCGATTATAGTACTCGATTTGGATCTGGCCTGACCTGCTACAATGAATTGTGGAGACCAGCGTACCTTTGGAACTGGGTACCTTTAACTGAAACCCTTTCTTAGATACTGCTATCCTTCACATGGTAAATGGATACAGACATGCTCTATGAAATGGTAGATCTGAAGGCAAGCCTATTTTCAATTATCGATTATGGCGATATATCCCTTTGGCGTATAGACATTTAATTTTGAGTGCTATTCGGCCGGTAGAGAATCCCAAAGAAATCTAACCCTGACTTCGGATGGATTTATTAAGACAACTGGCTAGACATCGGTATACGGCCATCAAGAATACACCCATCGAGCGATCTAGCCGATGAACACCTTTGAAAATATTAGGAGAAGACTCTCGCTTCCAAGATGAAGAAACCCTGAAACAAGAAACAGAATATTCAAATGGAAATAGAAACAACAATCGAACTACTATTGCCGGATCCGCCCGGTATGCAGAACAAACTTGAAGGAAGGATGAGGACACATGTTCGACAACAGTACAGGAGTAGAGGAAGATTGAAAAAAAAAGAGTATTGGATACGGATTCTATAGTGGAAATGGAACGAAGGAGATAGACAAAATGCCGGAGGAAGAGATCAGTATAGTAAATTTACCTATTCCTAACTTGAGCAGGGTAGCCCTCAAAAAAAACAGTAAACTCTGGCAGGCAGCCAAGAGCTGGAATACTCGCAACAAACACACAGAGAAGCGAGAAGAGATCCAATGATGCTCATGAATTAGAAGGTGAATGTTGATAATTCGGGAAGATATTTCTCCTTCTCATCAAGAACTCGTTAAAAATGAAAGTTCTCTCTGAGAATCTCTTGCTCAATACTAGGAAACAAAGGCTCTTTGAAAAATTAATGCAACGAATATTTGAAGACAATTAAATTGAATGAGATTGGAAATGGCAATCTAGACGCTACATCAGGAAAACAAACGTAAACAGAGAAAATGGCATGGCCGAGAAGTCTGCAGACCGAATAATATCTTCATCTCACTATCTGAGAGCCACCAAAACCTTTCTTCCTGGAATGTGAGTCATAGAGGAGAAAGGGCAACACAGACCGCCAATGTTGGCCCTCAAGACGAGGAAGGGTAAAATGTAGCTTCTCAGCCTGTGAGATTGCAATCACTTCCCAGCTCTAAGGGTATTTATGGAGGGTGACTTCCTATGACTCTCAGAAAGGGAGAAGGGTATGTGCCCAGGCTAATGATGCCATAGCCTACAATTGTGATGTCAGCAATTGGTGCTCTGGCTCCGTCTTACACTTTCACACGAACCAACGGAGAACTGTCTCAGTGGTAAACTGCTGGTCTCAGCGCTCCTGCTTGGAAAATTTATTATAGAACAGGATATCCCTGCACAGGCCTTTCCAGGACCCTTGGCCTATAGCCTTTCCACGACCTTCCATTTAGGCCTTCTAAACAGTACATTTTGAAAATTTTGGCTTTCTCCTGAGATTTCTCCCGGTAATAGTAAAACATGGTAGGGAAAGAACCCTGCTGTGGAAGGAACAAAAATGTTCAGTACAAGCAAGGCTTAAATTTATCAGAGATAAATTGAGCTTTGGAAGTCGAAGTATTTGGCAACATTTGCGGTGCTGGAAAATGGTAGGAAAATCCATAACTAGTTGAAGAAACATATTCTGAAATCAACAATGAATGGAATAGATAGCGAAGAAATTTTGTGGCGGAAAAAAAAAAAAATCACCCAATTGATAACCCAAGGAGAAGAACAGAAATTCTTCCATAGATGTCTACATGAACTTCTGATGCTAGCAATTACCAAGATCAGATGAACAGAACAATCTTCCAATCATATCATGACATCCTTACCAACTTCAATAATTTCAACTCCTTGTAGCGGAAACCATTAAAAGTATTCTCATCCATTCCATTACTCTGTCTGCAGTACCAGTACGGAAGATCCCCCTCTAGGGAAGACATTGAAGATGTAATGAAGGCTTGAGACGATGGCTGCGATGGATTTTTCAAGCTGTTGAGACCATGGTAGAGATATGCAGTAGTGGAGATTCAGACCTCATCAATCCCCTAAACTGCGTTCACTGCTAATTCCCAGAGGAAGAGCGATATACCCACTGCCCAAATTAGAACTCATAAGCATATATGCTCAAGCGCAAGATCATACCGAAGTCATGGCAAGCAAAGCACGGTATTCTCACCGATTATTCCGGCGCTTGACCAGATTGAAGAGCAAGCGGGCCTTGAGCCTTTCTTCGGCTCTGGGCTGTCCTACCTTCGCAAATCGCGAAAAGCTGGCATGATAATGCGGTAGTGCACCAATACGGTGGCATGACAAGGTGGCGGGTATAAGGCGTTATGGCGTTGCTTTGGTAACTCGTGGTCGCCTGAACTGCTTCTGGTCATCTACGGTCTCCATTTTGTCAATGGAAACCCCTTTCACCGACCTTTTTACCCTCGAAAAAGACGTGAAGATTCATCTCTCTTTGTCATTTTGATGAAATTGCCGCCTGTGGTAGAATGAATGTGATAAAACCTCAACCACATAATACCGACGCCCATCAATGGTCGTGGATGACTATGGTACATGGAGTCATAAAGCTAAGTTTCAGCGATTCTAAACTGTTTGATACTTCATTTCAGCCGTCGTATACGATTTCCGATGCGTAATGTCAGGAAAGGAATTTGGCCGTCTGGGAATTTCAAAAATCTCCGTCAAACTGCCTAGGCGACTACATACAAACCATGGCGAAATATTCAGTGAAACTCTCTCAAGTAGCGGACTGAATCACGATCGATGAACCAGCTAGAATCCTCAACACGAGCGGCTCATGACAAGGCCATTCTCCGGTATACCCTCAGCCTCTCCTCTCAATCCTTCCGCAAGGAGATAGCGGTATCGAACATCCAACGAACACCTAGCAGTGCAACTAGAAGAACAGTGGTAACAACGGCGAAAACATAACTAAAGCTATGGCTGAGCTAAATCCCAATCTTGTCTGAAGGTAAAAATCTGGTAGGCGCTCTGAACTCTATTACGATGAGCTACTTCTGAAAATAATATGGCGATGTCTTGATTTGAAACTAGTAAGAATAACTAACACCCACTGGCTCCCATATAGAACTACGGTCTTGGCGAACATCATCTGGACCAACTTGTTTTGGGAAGTAGAAAATAGACTTGCCATGCTGCAGGAGGGTATACCAACCGAAATCGAAAATCTGACTTCTGACCTGCGGCAATGGTTTTTGGGGCAATGGAAAACTGAAAGTCAGCATGCGAAGCGAAGGCGAAACAACGTGGAAGAACAGACTCTCTCCTGGGATGAACTTGCTACGAGGGGGGAATTTTTCCTCAATACCCGCATCTTAGAAGGAGCAGCCATGTAGACATCTACTGTGGTAAGCTACACGAGATCATTTAACCTCCAAATAAATATGAAAAATAGAATGATTGATGATAGTGGCAGCAATGATAATATGGGAAAGCAACCTTTGGCAAAAATATTTGCCGAAATGGAAAAATCTTGACATCAGAAAAATCTTTTTTTAAAAAAAAGGTTCATAGGATATACATGCCTATGTGGCAACATGAAACTATGAATCATTTATACATATGTATGTATGGGCTAGCCACCTTTAAGCTGAATTAAATATTATCAAATTAACAGCTAGAATTCCATTCACTGTGCAATCACCCTTAAACGCTCAAATACTCCCAATAATAATACATGGTAAGTGGAAGAAGAACTGTACATTTTGTAAACAATGAACTTGAATTCAGCGAAAAAACTAGTAATATGCAAGGCCTACTTGAAGACCACTCTACCCCCGAATGTAAAGAAAATGAAATCGAGCTTACTCCTAATGATACCGAATGCAGCTGTGGCATTCTATCTGAGCACGCATGGCTCATTTCTGCCTCTCTACTTGATATAACTGTCCTCCTCGAGTGTGCAAATTCAATGAGCCTCAGAGCAGCCGGGCGGCAAAGCGTCATAATGAGGAGAAGTATGCGCTATCACTGAAATCTAGGAAAACTACGGCTAGCGATAGAATAACGTCTAAATTTCATTTTATCTGACTTCGGCAGCGTAACCATTAGCAAAGCGATTCCCAGCTATTTCCCATTAGAAAATTCAGCATAAACATTAAACTAATAGCATCTAACCGCGATCCACGAAGATATAGCACGCTCCCTTGAGTAGCATCATCCTTGAGAATCTTGGCAGCAAATTCTCGTAGACCCACCTGCATAAACTTTGCGTCGGCTCTTTCTTGGCGCTCTGGGCCCTGTTGGATGGATCTCTTGCATCTTGGCTTAAGCGTACAGAGCACGGCCACAGCTTCAGAATAAACGTGGAGAACTGACAGCCTATAAATCGGCTGATCATGAATACATGCCATGATAAGAATTATCAAATGGCGCAACGTGTCATGAACTATAGTCCATGAAGGACAACATGAGATCATTCCTTACAATGGTTTAAGAGGAGATCTTAAGTGTGATCGGTTTGTGGAAATCACCGTTTAAGATTTCCCTTTTCAGATAATTTAGTCAGCAGCCCTGCTGCATCATCTACTTGATTGGCTATCTGCTTCATTTATCTGCACCTCGACATTCCCCTGGCTTATGCGGCTCTTTAGTCTGTTGCTCACTGGCCTATAATTCCATTGTCTTATTATCTACCTACAAAACAGGTGCCTGCTCTACCGATCTCACCGATTCTCTTGCAGAATCCATGGCAATAATACCGGCGACATGCGCGGGCTGAAGCTAGTAAAGATAATTCTGAAAACCACCGGTAAAGATGAAACAAAATATTGAATTCCTGGAAGAAAAATTATCGAGCTAGTAACATTAATACTAATAATGAAAATTCAGTGCTCGGCCGAGCACATCCATAAGCGGAAATGCGGAGAGCAATGTGGCATAGCAAATGAAAAAACTTACTCTTAGCGAAAACAATACCATGCTGGCACCCTTGTCAACTTCTCGCGACTACTTCCATAGCGTCAGCGAAAATCCTTTGCGCTGAAAACAGAGTAGGCAGCAGCAATTCACTCGCGAAACTCACAGCTTGCGGCAAAGCTACGAAGACGATTTGGGTGGCGTCCCCGAACATATCTCGGCCATGTATTTCAATGTCCATGGATATGTGCATCCGGCGTCGCCGAACTCTGTCAGCGTGTTGAGCGAATCTAATGATTGTTTCATTGCAGGCTCATTCTACAGCAATAGAAAATATGTATCTTGCTCTCTTGAGTTTACTGTTACGTCTGTACTATCACATAGTTGTTTTCTATATCTGCTATATGCCTAGTGTCATATCTGTTGTATGTAATGATTCCTCCAAAAGATTTGATTCTAAGAACTTTTTGATGAATTTCTCTGAATGCCGGGCAACAGATGACATGTTTTGGTTTGGTAAGTTGGCATCCTCTTCGTAACGGCTCGTAGTCCGTATACCACCAGATCCAAACGGTCGACTTCGATGGAAGCGGTACAATGTGACATTGACTACTCTTTTGTAATCTGTTCATATTATAATGTGATCTTACGACTTACAAAAGATAGTCACAATTCTTCAAGGTCAATAACTAGGAAACGATGCAGTTGATAAGAAGAATATTTTGAGGATTGGAAAATATCAAAGAGAATGTTAGTGATATAAAATATTATTATTATTATTTTTAATTAATAGTGGGATGGTTTAATTTATTTTTATGGTAGATTAATTTAATATTATTAAATTTCTACTATCTGAATTTTTTTCTTTTGGTGATATTAAACCTTTGAAACTGACATGGTGAGCAGATTCAACACCATCAAATCTTGAAATTTGGCGATTTCTATCTAAATTTCCAAAATTTTATAATTTGCCGTAAAATATAAAAAAATCAATAATTTTCAAAACTTTTTATCTAAGTTTACTTTTAACATTTGTTTTTTTCAAAACCCGGCTCTTTCTTAACTATAAAATTATTAAACACTATAATAATAATTAATTTATTATTTTTTCAAAAATAAAATAAAAAATTAAAATAAAAAGGAAATCCCTTATCAATTTTTTACTATAAAAATATTAAACATATTAAACACTAGATAATAACTTTCATTATTTAAGTCGCAGCAGCATGTAATATTCGCGAATCGTGATGCTCCAATGTGATTATGTGAGCGAGGTTAGGACCCATCTTGCAGTGAAAATCTGTATATTTTTAGAAGCAATCATTGCCATCATTAGTATGAAATAAAACGACCGCATTTATCTAGAACTAAACATGACGAAGTCGAAACGGCTAACTAAACCCACGTAAATAAATCATTTGTAAAGCACTCAAAAACTTTAATTGTAATTCCGTATATTTCAATTCTAATTTTCAAATTTTAATATCTCTCAATGATGTAGTATTTTCAGCTATTTTATGAGTCCTATACAAAGATATACATATCGTAGATGGGTATATATAATAAAATAATAATACTATGAATACGCAGAGTAAACAAAGAAACGCCAGAAAACTGATGTATCGATTTCCTGCAACAACGAAACGCTTTTTCGCGAAGCGATTTATTAATAAAATATAAATATGCATTGAAGAGATTAGATAAGATTATAGGTCAATTTTGAAATGGAATTTAGTGAAGGGAATAGCTGATAATGAGTATTACATGTCGTTTGTGCCAACGAGAATAAATACAAGCCGGAAAATGATTTGAAAATTATAGAAGAAAATGAGCTAGCCGAGAACAAAGCGTGGCGAAATATAGTGCAAATATGCTTTTCAATCCAAATGAAATGAAAATAAATAAGCGGCGATAAAAAAAATTAAATCTCAGCAAGACAGATATGGTAAGAATTTGATTCAACACAATGTTTTTGTTATCTTAACCGAATCATCAAACATGGAGAGAGACCTGTTGGTGGATTGGAGGAGTCTGCATTGAGCTACATGGAGAGACACCTGTTGGTGGATTGAGCTACATGGTTTGAGCAGTGTGGAAAACATTTCTGAAGATGTTGTGAGCAAGAGTTGAAGCTTTGAAAATGATATAACAAGAAGGAGCTGAAACCATAACAAGAATGGTAGAAGTGATAAGACCATATCTGAAAACATATTTTTGAAATAGTTAATTTGAATTTTAAATATTTATATTTATTGCAATAAAAATATTAATTTTTAATTTAATATGATTAAGTTGTAATTTATGTATTTTTTTTTCATTTTATTTATTTATTTATTAATCTTTGTTCTATTTTGTTCTATTGATTTATTTGTTTATTTATTGTATTCTTATTTTTGCATTAAATATTTTTTTGTATCTATTTTATTTTAATTTTAAGTATATCTTTATTTTATTTTATTTCTATTTATTTATTCATATTTTATTTATTTATTTAATTATTATTATTATTATGATTTTTTTTTTCTCTTCTTTTTGGTTTGGAAATGCACGAGAGTGATTTGCTGAGCGTGGTCAAGAACTAGGGGAAGAGTAGAAATATTTCATTTCCCAAAAAATAACATTTGAGGTTTAATTGAGTTTGGCCACTCGTAGGCAAGGCTGAACTATTGACATAAAATTACTTAGAAGACTTTACGAGTTAAAGATTATTTTAAAATACAAATTGTGACATTGACACCATACAATTCTCCACGTGGACACGAACATAAGATTTCATACCATATCAAACAAGTTAGAAAAAGAAGAGTTTATTTGCATGTTAAATTGTTTTGGCAATTCGCACCCTTTACATTTAATAATATCACAATGGCTGGAATTTGTAAATAATAGGTGTAGACCATTCAAAGATATGGTGACAATGGGGATGGGATTATCTTTGAGTTGAGACAATATGAAAAAGGCTTGCTATCAGAATGCAAATATATGAAAATGGATATAGGAACAAACAACACAATTAGTCACTTAATACAAGCATTAATGGAAGCCTATATGTACAGGAACTACTCATTTAATGTTTTGTATTGATACTCTCTACATGGCAACTTAATTGGTGATCACCTGCTATGATGTAATACAGAAACCATAAAGTTAAAGTTCCGAAACCATAAAATTTAAAGTTGAAATCCTCTGAATCAAGCTTTGCATTGATACACCTCAATGAATATTCTTCCACCTCAGCCACAGCAGCGCCCTTAGAATTATTGAGGAAGGAGAGCAGGTTGTCTGCAGGGTGAGAAATGACAGCACAGAATATCCCAGCGATGTATCCTCCTGTAAAACTGACACCCACTTCAACAGGTGTGCTGCATTGCTCGTTTGGGGTTGGGATCACATGCTTGTATAGCATTTCTAGTGTGTTCTCAAATGATGCGAATTTCATCACAGTATCTGCAATAATGATACCAATATATTAATAAAACCATTGAACAGATTCAGACCCATTTAATTGTTAAAAATGCTTATGTGATAAGAAATTTTGTAATGTTGTTTTGTTTTAGGAATATGGAAGGGGTTTTTTTTTTTTTGTTTACTGTAAGTGGGAAGTTTCTTCTACTGTATTGATCAGTAGGTTGGAAAAGATTCAAGAGGTATATTTTTCTGTTTTAATAGCATTTTGTTTGTGTTTTGCACATATGAGCAATGGGATGAGATTGAAATATTTTATTCTTGGACTTAATTCTGAACTTCTTATTTTTGAAATAAAAAGTCCAAACTTAATGTAAAGGATCTTAAAGCATGTATGCCTAGGTTTATTTGATTCTGAGTGAAGAATATCTCCACCATAAAGCCTCCTTGACTAGGTGACAGAATATCACCAGCACAAAGCCTCCTTCACTAGTTGACATGGTGTTAGTTTTCATATTCTCTGAATTTAAAGGTCTATTGAAATTGAATTTAAAAGATGGATATATACAAACTGGAGAGACCTCAAGCAGATAAACTAATTTGAATATATACATAAAAAGGAAAAAAAATTCATGTTGGTCTTTGACAAGGGTCTGTATCTAAGGATAAGAACGAGACAGGTGAAGAGCATGAACTGAGTATCAACTTCATGACAACGCCAGGGAAGACCTAAGGGCACACAGAACTAGAAGCATGTATTCAAGATAAACCAGTGACCAGCATGATACTTTACTTTCACTGACTCTTGTACTCTGGCATTCCCACCGATAAAATAAAAGCATGGGGCTTTGAAAATTCATTCAAAGACCTCCTCCTCGCCTCTCCTGCCCTGCTGCAAAATCGTTTCTGTGTTTGGTTTTGGGCTTTGAGTAATCAACCCACTTGATTGTTTGGGCTCTGGGGATTTGAGAAATCAATCGTTTGATTGTTGGGGTTTGTCAGTTCTCATACCCATTGTTTGTGGTTTTGGGCATTCAGAATCAAATCGATTGATTGATTGTTGGGTTCATTTTTGTTTCGTAATGGGAAGCAAGTAAGTCAATACATCCATAAGAGGAAATAATTATTTCAAACATGCTACCAATATTTAATAATTAACATGGAAAGCAATGGTTTAAACAAAGAAACCTGTTTCAGAAATTGAATTGCCCTTGCTATCAAGAAGTGATACTACTAGATTGTCTCGGAGATTCAGTACAAGACTGCACCAGAATTGACATGGTCATAAAAGACGGAAGGGCATAAACCAAGTTTGAGTTAAACGTTTGCATGAGAACCAGTCACTTACAATGTAAAATCTGAATTCCATGCTGTTGTCCTGTCTCCATCTGCCTTGGAGGGCTTTGTCTGGTACTCCCTTTTCCCAACATTAACTTAAACACACGAAAAGAGGAAAATAATCAAAATGATTAATTTTACTCATCACACAAGAGAAAAAAACAACTGCATGTTAGGAAGTACTTAAAATGGGAGTTACACATTGGAGATGCCACCAACAGCCTGGGTTGAACAACATAAATCTTAAACATACAAAATTGAAGGAAAACCATACCTTTTATTGACACATATCTACCTTCTGTTCAATAAGATCAACAACAACAAAAAAAACATTTGCAGTGAGGACCTTGCAAGTTAATCCCTGAAGTTCATTTATATAAACTATTTCAGCAAATAAAAACAGAATCACAGCGCAAGAAAGATCAGTTGAAATATTTTTGCATGTTAAAACTGAAAGTCGGAATCTTGGTGTAAATTCAAGCAGTCACTTAAGTAGCATGCTGACATTTGAACGCACCAAAAATTAAAAAAACTCTGAAAGAAGACTTACAGAACTATTTTCAGGATTTGTGACTTTATCTTCCGTAATCTGTGGCTTTTTTCTGTCAACCCATAAAACTAACTTGTTAGCCCTGCCATGGAATTCCAACTAAATATCACTTCAAAGCACCAAAATTCATCAGTCATGGAAGAAATCAAGGCATCATATGTGAAGCTATGACTGTATTCTAAATAATGGCAAGCCATTGATATGAAATAATGTGAAATAATTCCACATAACAATATCGGCCCTCAAAAACACTCATAGCCTGAAGTATCATCTAGATGAGTACTTGAGATATATGCACACTTAGATAAGGATGTTTGACTCAATTGTTTCACAGGCACATTAAGATCAATTTTGCTACATGCTCAACAGCTAATAACAAAACAAAAATAGTGGAATTATAAATAATACCCTCATCAAGCTCTTCATTGCCCCAACAATGATCAAGATAGTGCATAGCCTTCCTGTATTTTCTTAAGGCCATCCTGTAATTCCCATTCTGCAAAATTAAGAATTGAGAGTCAAGTTCAGCCACTCCAGCAAATCGATAAACAGGAGGATACTGTCAACAATAGTAGTTGTAGTAACTATGAACCTCATTCCAAGCATTACATGTGAAATGTTTTGTGAAGGATTGAAATGTTGTGAAGCATAAAATACAGAAGGAAGTTCAAGTAAATTAGAACTAACCTAGCTCTGATCAAACAAGATACACAATAGCAGGAAGCAATCAAAGAGATTTATCCCCTATATAAAATTTACTGAGTTATCAATATTGCAGTAACAAAAATTTAACATTTTAAATTTTAACCAAACTTGCATTGAGGATCAAAAGCATCATTCTTTTCATTTTTTGCAACTATGCTAAAGCTCATAACATAAATTTTGTTAGAGATGTGAAGCTCTAATGATAGACGGAGCTGCAAGAAAACATGCTTATGAATGTGAAAAAAAAAAACTAATGGGAAGTTTCTCAAAACAAATAGCTTAAAAGCACAAAAACTCTTCCAAAAAGCCAATACACTCATTCTAGGTTTATAATTGCAAGACAAAAAAAGGATATGCGAAGTCAGCAAAATCATTGCATGACAAAAAAGGATCTGTGAAGTCAGCAAAATCACCTTGAAATGCTCATTTCGAAAAGTTTTCGCGGACTCCACTGCAGCTATCCACCACGATAGCTCTGAAGGTTTCTGATCCAAATCAACTGGCCAATCTAGGTATTTGTCTCCATCTTTAAAGAAGTTAAGAACACCATCATCTGCACCTTCTGGTATTTCTCCACAGTCTGCAATTATAACATCACTCAAGGGACAATCATTGTTGCCAACAGGGGCCTGGTCAATTGCCCTTATAACTCCTCTGCCTTTTATTACCTTTCCAAATACCACATGTTTTCCATCCAGATGAGAGTTCCGTGCCATAGTGATAAAAAACTGTGAGCCATTGGTATTAGGTCCAGAGTTGGCCATTGACAACATACCTTTTCGTGCATGCTTCAAGAGAAAATTTTCATCCTCAAAATTCAATCCATAAATCGATTCCCCACCTCTACCATTATGAGCAGAGATGTCTCCACCTTGTATACTAAAATTGATAAAATTTCCAACTATAGATTGTACAGCTATTTAATGTTCAGCACAAACGATAGTCTTTAAAAATGCTTATCAGTATAAACGATAGTCTTTAAAAATGCTTGTGATAAGCTAGCTGCAGCAGCTGAATCTCACGCACTTGCCTTACTTGCATGGGGAGGTACGAAGAAGGTTTTTTTGGTGTAATGGTGACTTAGCATGTATCCACGGAAGATGAAGAGTGTGATAAATGCATCCCCTTTAGTAATATGGTGTCCGACTTTCCAAAGTAGGAAGGCAGAGAGCAGAGGAGTTCACTATTGCAGATTAAACAAAGAATGGAAAAGAAACAGAGTGGACTCTTTTTTTTTTGGTCTCAAACTGGAATGAGAATTCAGAATTTTTGGACAAAGGTTAATTTCTAAAGATCGGCTATCACTATTGCATCTGGTAAAACTATTTCATAAATGCCAGATAGAGGTCAATTACAACATATCTTTTGAGACTTGAACTCACTCAGCTAGGTAGATAAACAAATTGCTCACCAAATCATTCAAGTTAAGATCCTTTAACAAAAAAACAGAGTAAACTTACTCAATAGAGTTTAGAGTATTTATTTCGGATAGTAAAAATTAAACCTCGTCTTGTCATTTCTGAATAAAAGTAGTCTTGAAACTTGAAACACCAAAATATGCATCCACAGAACATGAAGCTGGAATTAAGAATTTACTGTTCTAACCTGTTGCCTCGGAAGGCAGATTTACAGACTCGAGAGCTGCATAAAATGAAAGCGCAAATACTATAATTTAGTCTATAAACCTCTTGACAACGGAAACTAAAGAGATCGAATAGCACAGAGAAAAGAGTAAAATACAACAATCATTCACTAGACAGGAAAGTTCAATTACACTGATGGCAATTTTTGCATGCTAAAATTTGTTCAGACTTTTCAGATCAGATGCTTACCTGATACTCGAATGCTTCCAGGCATTGGATAAATATCTTATGTTTTAATCTTCAGGGTATACAATGGAAGAAAAAGCTACTTATTTGCTTTCTCTGTAACTAGTCCTTGTCCTGTAAGAAGGTAATCAAGCTAAATCAGAGAAATCTCAAGCTGCCCAATCTTCTTTTAACCTTTCTTTTATAGTACAAGCCAAGTTGCAGTTCGAGCCCAATACAAATTATAAGCACAAACCAGACAGATTACAGAGACAAAAATCAATTGTCCGAGTTCTAAAACCCATATAATAGGTTTTGCTGCCAACCAAGAAGATGAAGAGAACATACACACGTGTGACTCTTTTTGCCTTAAATACCAAAAAAGAAGCGAATCTCAATCTTTACAATTGGATTAACATTTTCTAGTGAAAAGGGTACTCCCTTTCCTGTTGAAGGACTTACAATCCATTCCAGCTTCATGACATGACACTTTTGTGGAAAAAAAACACCAGATTAGTATATATATCATAAGAAATAAAAGGGAATAGAAGACATTATAAAGACAGAGGCGGGCACTTACCGAATACAAAAGTTTAAGATGCACAACACATACAAAATGATCCGACTAAAAACAAATATAAATGAAGAGGTAGATAGAAACAACATATGATGTGATTTTGTGAACTGTATTATCCATTTGGTAATTGCCAAACTACAAATACAGTCACAAAAGGTTGGCCTCATACAAATTTGGAAAGAAATGCCAATCAGAAATGCTAAAGAAAGAGCAATTGCAAAATATTTCCCAAACTTTAACTCAAATACAATTCTTCCCCAAATTACATAAGTTACATCCACAGCAAGAATTTTTGTATCATCAAATAGCTTGAATGGAATCCCATAGTTTCTTCTCTAAGAAATCAGTAGAACCACATTTACTATTGAACATTAACAGGTACAAACCATAGAAGGAAATTCATATTGCCATTTAGTGAAGGCAAAACAAGCATAAACTAGTTCCTTCAAGTCAGTAAATAGCATGCATAGTTTCCTATTAATATATGATGTGTAACTAAATGTTATAATAAAATAAGAAATACCAGTTGCTAAAGAGCCAAAGGTCAAGGAATAACTTGAAAAGCCCAGGGATCACCTGAAAATATTATACAATTGAGTTTACATTGCATTTCTGAAGAAAATGAGTTGCCTTTGGCTACCCCGGGAATAATGGTTTATACTACCCTTCTCCCATTACAAATAAGGTACGAGTAACTAGCCCAAGAGATTACTTCTCTCCCATCATAAAACAAAACTGAAGGACGTTTAAAAAATTATTACAAATTAACCAGTGCTTATATGTCATGGAATTTGGGACTAATGACCCACAATAGGCTAAACTCTCTTCTGTATAAAATATCAATAATGACTGAAACTAGGGACCATCTAAAAGGTATATAGACACAGTAATACAGGATAATGAGTCACTGAAAACCTTTACGTTTTAAGAAACCTGCATTGCACAATTCAACATGTCAAACGCATGCTAATATTTAACTTCTTTTTTTGCTTGCATCATTTGCAGAATTATTGCACAAAATATTATAGACGCAAATGGTCTTAGTAACAAAAGACTACAATGTGAAATTCTAACTTGAAAGCGCACTATTTTGCTAAAGCATACAACAACGCTGTCAATATGATTTTTTCTTCATAAGTTCAGTTTTCTTGCCAACTTTATAATAACTGGAACATTTGTAACCCCCTAAACGTGTAAACTAAACTAGAGTTTCGTATTGGAAACAATACCAAATCGATCGGATACTGTATCTGCGGAAGATGAATCCTAAGTTTAGTCATGACAGAGCCTTCAGAGACTGCAAATAATTAAGCTGCACGTCTGGCAAGCAAACATCTAACAAGCAAGCGTTGCATTTGTCATACAGTTGAAGAACATAAAACTTTGTGTGTATATATTTTGACGTAAAAATTATGCATCATTGTTATATCCATTCTACTTTTGCATGTGTATAACTAAACTAACCTACACAGTAGCTTCATCATTTGGTTTCACTTCGCTGGCAAAATTTGGTTCCTTCATTTTTCCCACCAAAGCTCACACAGTAGAAAATTAATCTACACCACAGCTTCCATCTTAGGCTTCTCTTCACCGGCCACATTAGGTTCCTTTAGTTTCCCAGTGAGCAAAGCCACAAGTTCCTCACTTAAATTGCCCTTTTCAAGTATGTCTCGAAAGAGCTTCTTGGCCTCCTCAGCTCTCCCTTGTTCGCCAAACCCCTCTGTTAATATATCATATGTACTAACATCAGGGTTCTGGCTTCCTTCCACCATTCGTTGAAAGAGTTTTTGAGCTTCATCAAATTTGCCTTCTTTGCATAAAAGACCAAACCATTTATTATAAATGGTAACATCTGGCTTTAAACCACCTTCTATCATATTGGCAAATATTTTCAAGGCTCCTTCCATCTTACCCTGCTTAGTAAACTCATTAATCAACATTGTATATGTGACTGAGTTAGGTTCTCTGTGCTCGGTCACCATCTCCTCGAATAACTTTTCAGCTTCCGCAAACATACCTTCTTTGAAGTAGGCATCCAGCAGCGTGTTATACGCACAAGCATCTGGAATGCAACCCTTCTCAGCCATGGATCTAAAGAGATTCTCAGCCTCCTGTAATTTTCCCTGAGTAATGTATCCACTCATGAGAATGGCATATGAAGCTGCATTGGGCCTCAAATTATTTTCCGGCAACTTGTCTAGATACTGGAAGGCTTCTCGCAACTGGCCGGCCTTGCAGAAAGCGTCCATCACAGCATTATACGACATGACAGTACGCTCGAGCTTCTCCGGAATGAAGTCGAAAACGTCCAATGCCTTTTGAATCTCCCCCGTATTGAAAAACCCCCCAATCAAATTATAGAAGACTGGCTCACTAAATATGGAACCCCTCCTCCTCATTTCCATATAAAGCTCCTCCGCCTGCTTCATTGCACCCCCCTTGCAAATTTGCAAAAAGAGGATACTGATAATCGTGGAGTCTATATGGCAATTTGCGGACGAACATATGAAGACGGAGGATGAACGCATTTAACCACACCTGTATATGGCAGGTTTCAGCATTAATGAAGGAGCAGTAACCACGAACCAAGCGCATCTGCATATTTAACGCTGCAACAACCAAAGATTCATTCCAGATCTGGGCGATTGCGGGATGGACTGTGAGCTGACCTGGTAAATCGTCGGAGGTGGAGAAAACAGCGAGGTTGAACCAGCAGCCGGCAAACGGCACATTCTCATTGGCTCGAAGAGCGAGGTCGGAACCAGCAGCCGGCAAACGGGACATTCTCATTGGCTCGAAGGAACGAGACCAAAGTTCTGTGATTGGCTCCAGCAAAAAAACGCATTCGACCAAGCCAACAAGGGAACGCCTTTCGGCGTACTATTAATAAAAAAATTATCAAAATTATAGATTCGAATTAAGCTCAAAGTAAGCAAACCTGGCTATAGAAATCTGAAAGCAGGGATTCATTTCTATTTGTGTCTCTTCCGCTCCAAAATCGGACGACGAAACAGGGATTCATTTCTATCTGTGTCTCTTCTGCTCCAAATTCTGACGACGAAACACAACCAAAAAAAAAAAAAAAACCAGAAACGCGAACCACGACTCAGATCAGAAATGAAAAACCTAATACCGAAAAGGAACTGTAAAAGGCAATAAATAGGCATGGCCATGCCGCAGACCAAACAATAAGAATTACAATAAACCACGCCAATGCAAAAAAAAACACAGACTACAGAAGGGAGAAAGAAAAGAAAATGAATGAGAAGAAAGTGCTCAATGCTGGGCTTATGAAAAGGTTTATAGATTCCATTTCAAACGGTCACAAGCTTTTCCGCGCCTGCTTTTTTATCTGCATCTGATTTTTTGCGCTGAAATTCAACGTGGACAGTATACAGACGGTTTTAAGAATACAGAGACAGCAGATAACTTCTTGATCCAGCTGTGTGAAAAAATGTTTAAAAAATATATGACATATATGTAGTATGTACATGCAAGCACGGAACAATTTATTTATATCGTAAATCCTTTCCAATATTTAATTTATTTCGTAAATTCTAATGCATAATATGTTTAGTGTGCATATATGTATGACTACATCAATCTAAGGTTATCTTATTTGAGAGTTGCAAAACATTCAAACCTTGGCAAGTGAGAACTATTTTGTAGGGTAGAATTATATTGTATTTAGTGTTTTCTAATGTAACACGGTAGGGGTGGTTGTTTAATTGAAATATTATTTCTTTTATTTAGTTTTAAATTTCATTGGCATAGGTTTGCTTCTGGAGTTTAGGAATCTTCACGATGTTTTGTTTCAATCTTAGATTGCTAACTATCCATTAATCATTTTATCATTAAACAAAAAAAATTATTATATTTAATATTTAAAAAATATATATATGACTAAAATATAATACATTTTAAGTTAAAGAATTAGAAAATAGATAAAGAATAGATAAATTTATTATGATTATATATATATATATATATATATATATATATATATTTGGTTAAAAGTTAATTAAAAATGACAGATAAATTTACTATGATTAAATATATAATAAATAAGTATATTTTTTTTGTTAAAAGATAATTAAAAATAACACTTAAAATTTTAAATTCTAAATCTTCCAGGAAATCACATGAGAAATATTGGAACCAAGGCGTTTCAAACTACCAACTATAGTTCATCATCAAGATAATGAAGATTCGCTGATCAGACTATCCATTTATATACCAGGAAGAGAGAGGTCAAAAATCCAAAGACAATTAAAAATGTTAAAAACGTTCAAAAATAAAATAAAATAAATAAAAGTACAAAATAAATCAAAAAATACAAATCCCTCAACCTTAAAATCTACAAATTAGCCCAGAAAAAATTAAATAAGGACCAAATCAAAAAATAAAAATATAAAACCACAAATAAAAACTAAAAAGCAACTACCCCTAAGAAATAAAAGTGATAATAAAACAAGAATTAAATTCAAAAAAGTCAAAAAGTCAAAAGTTAATAACAATAATAAAAATAAAATAAAATATATATATAAAATAAAATAAAATAACTAAAAAATAAAATATATGAAATAAAATAAAATAAATAACTAAATGAAAATAAAATATACTAAAACTAAAATAAAATAAAAATACAAAATAAAAATAACTATAATAGTAATAATAATAATAGAATAAAAGGAAACATAATCATAAATATACAAAAAAAGATAAATAGATAAATTATATGGAAAAATAAATAAATAAATAAAAATAAAAATAAATAAATAAAAATAAAATAAAATAATTAATTAATTAAAAATTAAAAATAAAAATAAATAAATAAAAAGGAGAAATAAGGAGACATATGAGAGGAACTACCACTATAGGGAGTGAAGAGAAGGGATCCAACAACCGCTGACCTTCCATCCTTCATTCCTATTCAATGTGCAAGACCTCTTCTCAATCTCAATCGCCTCCCTTAATTTACGATGATGGAAATGATCAAACCTAGCAAGGACTCTAGCGTCTTCCATACAAATGTGATGCTTCGTCTTCTCAGCATGCTCAGCTAGAGCAAAGGACTTAGTTCTACCATGCCTAATATCTGCAGAATGCTCTTGGATCCTTTTATTAATCGACCGACCAGTTTCACCAATGTAGGGAATCCCACAAGAGCATGGGATCAAATAAACCCCTTTCATGCTTTTTGGGTCCAAAGGATCTTTTACCGATTTAAGCGAACTCCGAATGGTGTTCAAAGGTTTAAAAGAGGAAGAGATCATATGCTTTCTTAAAATCCGAGCGATCTTGTCAGTGGTACCTTGAATAAAAGGCAGATGAACCCTACCAACAACATCATCCTTTAACTTTTTCTGATTAGGACCTTTGCTAGCATTCATGAAAGCCCTCAAAGTCTGATTTTTGTTATAACCATTTTCTCTAAAGACCTTAAGGAGATGGGCCTTTTCTTCATCCAAATGATCATTATCAGATATTCTAAGGGCTCTCATGGCTAAGGTGTTCAAAACTCCAAGCTTCTGAGCAGGAAAATAATAAGAGCCAGAATGCAGATACTGCTCTGTGTGTGTCTTCTTTCGAAAAACACAATGCGAGAAAGAGCCATTATTATTTCTAGAGATAAGAACATCAAGGAAAGGAAGGCTCCCATCAGTCTCTGTTTCCATCGTAAACTTGATGGAGTCAGATTAATTATTCAAGTGTTGATGAAAAGCATCTAACTCTTGACGCCCATGAGACCAGTTTATGAAGGTGTCATCCACAAACCGTTTCCAAACCTTGGGTTTTAAAGGGGCAGACACCAAAGCTTGAGATTCAAAATCTTCCATAAAAAGGTTGGCGACCACCGACGAGAGTGGGGAACCCATGGCGACACCACAGGTTTGCTCCTTAAGGTCTTCAGAGAAAATGGTTATAACAAATATCAGAGTTTGAGGGCTTTCATGAATGCTAGCAAAGGTCCTAATCAGAAAAATTTAAAGGATGATGTTGTTGGTAGGGTTCGTCTGCCTTTTATTCACGGTACCACTGACAAGATCGCTCGGATTTTAAGAAAGCATAAGATCTCTTCCTCTTTTAAACCTTTGAACACCATTCGGAGTTCCCTTAAATCGGTAAAATATCCTTTGGACCCAAAAAGCATGAAAGGGGTTTATTTTATCCCATGCTCTTGTGGGATTCCCTACATTGGTGAAACTGGTCGGTCGATTAATAAAAGGATCCAAGAGCATTCTGCAGATATTAGGCATGGTAGAACTAAGTCCTCTGCTCTAGCTGAGCATGCAGAGAAGACGAAGCATCACATTTGTATGGAAGACGCTAGAGTCCTTGCTAGGGTTGATCATTTCCATCATCGTAAATTTAGGGAGGCGATTGAGATTGAGAAGAGGTCCTGCACATTGAATAGGGATGACGGATGGAAGGTCAGCAGTTGTTGGATCCCTTCTCTTCACTCCCTATAGTGGTCGTTCCTCTTATATGTCTCCTTATTTCTCCTTCTTCTTTATTTAATTAATTAATTAATTTATTTATTTTTATTTTTATTTTTAATTTTATATATATATATATATATATATATAATTTATCTATTTATCTTTTTTTATATTTATGATTATGTTTCCTTTTATTCTATTATTATTATTACTATTGTAGTTATTTTTATTTATTTCTATTTTGTATTTATATTTTATTTTAGTTTTAGTATATTTTATTTTTATTTAGTTATTTATTTTATTTTATTTCATATATTTTATTTTTTAGTTATTTTATTTTATTTTATATATATTTTATTTTATTTTTATTATTGTTATTAACTTTTGACTTTTTTGAATTTAATTCTTGTTTTATTATCACTTTTATTTCTTAGGGGTAGTTGCTTTTTAGTTTTTATTTGTGGTTTTATATTTTTTATTTTTTGACTTGGTCCTTATTTAATTTTTCTGGGCTAATTTGTAGCTTTTAAGGTTGAGGGATTTGTATTTTTTGATTTATTTTGTACTTTTATTTATTTTATTTTATTTTTGAACGTTTTTATTTTATTTTTGAACGTTTTTAACATTTTTAATTGTCTTTGGATTTTTGACCGTTGCTTCTCTCTTCCTGGTATATAAATGGATAGTCTGATCAGCCAATCTTCATTATCCTGATGATGAACTATAGTTGGTAGTTCGAAACGCATTGGTTCCAATATTTCTCATATGATTTCCGGGAAGATTTAGAATTTAAAATGTTATGGATCACAGAAACTTGCACTCTCAAACACTTAAAATATTTTTCTCACAAATATTATACCATTACTTTCATTACTTATTATTAAAATAATATTTTAATATGAATTGGGAATTTATATTATATGTATAATTTATGTAAGGCAAATTACTTGTCTCATAAATATTATACCATTACTTTCATTACTTATTATTAAAATAATATTTTAATATGAATTGAGAATTTATATTATATGTATAATTTATGTAAAGCAAATTTCTGTGCACAATATAATATCAATGTAGCAATATCACTGTTATTAGTATGCTATAAGAAAAAATGATTTTTTTAAATAATTTTCATTCACCTCATTTTATCCCTTTTACTCTTAATAAATAATGAATTGAATTGATATTAATTGAGATATTGTTAAATCAAAATTATTAATATGGTCATCTTAAAAAGTATAAAATATACTATTGAGATAACATTATGGAAATGATTTAATCAAATAACAAAATTGCATATGTTGATGAATGGCTATGCAAAATCTTTTGGAGATAATATAATTTGATTGAAAGAAAACAATAAAATCACATTATTCGTTGTTTTGTTGTCACTGTCTAAAATAATTTGTGGGTGAACTTATCAATGATATGGAAGATCTTGGCCATTGAAGGCTTAATTCATAGTGTGGTTCGTTTTCAACTACATAAGTCTTGGTCAAACCCCATATTATGCATACACCCATGTAGAAATGAAACAACCAACTCTTGCATATATAGAGATATAAACAACAAATGACCAATAAAAACAATATAAATGGCCCTATCAAATCATGTAGATGTCGAGAATATGAAGCGTAAGATGAAACTGTGTAGATATATATACGCTTAACAGGGTTGTCGGTTACAAATCATATAGTCTTCCATCCATGGAATAAAATGTTAACAATGTTTCGCTTTGAGGGGTCAACCAAGTTGAAGTTATACCATGGCTATATAATTATACATCCGAAAATTGCATATAGCCAGTATTAATCATGATATGATATTCATTGCATACAAAAGTTAGGTGGTCTCCAACCGATAGATCCCTAAGTTGGAATTCTGAAAGGCTGATGCTTCCAAATTATGTATGTATTATTGGCTCCATTCGCTCCATTTTTAATCAGCAATTATTATACATATTTGAAGTGATTTCATCTAAAAAATGATGGAGTCAATTATTCCTATATTGAAATCATGAAAGGGTTATCATTTCAACCTATCTGTGTATAATTCTACCAATTTCCAAGCAACTCTTATTACTAATATGGATAGTGAATACTCAATGATCTCTAACTAGTGTGGAAACATGGCAATGCTTGAGCATTATACATACTTGTAATGATTGGTGCTTAAATATAGTAAAAACCATGTATGAATGAGTTGATATTGTGGAAGCGTGATGATTCCAACTACCTATACATGATTTACCACATTTATGGGCAACAACCATTATTAATCTATAATGTGAATATTGATTGCCATGAAGAGATATTTTTGTATGCTAGTTAAAACCTATAAATATATAATTTCTACATATTTAATAAATCCAAGTCTATTATACTAATATAGATAACAATATCATAAAAGAGAATAACTTTCCTAGATCACAAAATTATTGTTGATTACGAAGAACTAGTTCATTCCATCCAATCAAGGAACAACTTTTCCAAAGTGCTTTTAATAATTCTCGATTGTAGAATAACTAGAACATTTCATCTTTGGTTCTCCACTAACATGTCTCTCATAGCTTTCATAAATAACTAAATATTCAACCACCCAAATATTATTTCCCTATTGAGATGTCCATGAATGAATCTAACTTTGATCTTCATAATTCTGACATCCATACAAATTCTGAGTAGATGATTTCTTAAGGTGACTAACCTCTCCAAGCCTATTTCTTTGAGATGTTTGGCCTCAATATCTTGTAAAATAATTGTTCTTGTGCAAGAAGTTAATGACTCCATGTCTATCTTGGCTAAATTTATATCTATCAAAACAAACTCCACTTTCATATCTCATTGTGGTGGATTGCCTTCATCATCAATTTCGTCGATAGTTATCATAGTTGAATTGATTTATCTAAATAAGAAGATAAATTGGAGCAACTATTAAGAAGTAGTTAGAGTGGTCGTGGTGGAGGTCCTCGCAGTCCCAATGGAATCAAGAGGTGAATTTGGTAGTGGTGGAGGCCATGGTGAAGGTTTCAATGATTATTGAGGAATAATTGTATGGTTCGAAGAAAGAGAAACCTTTGTTTTAGAAGATGATTATATTTAATTGACGTCAATAACCATAAAGAGTGAACACCTACCAAATAATCATATTTCCATACCTAATATGCTATTTCCATCATTCTATGCAGTAAAGAGCTTATTTAATGTATAACCCCACTAGGAAAGCTAAATGCAGATGCAATTTCAATAAATAATATTTTAGTAATATGGATACTTAATTGGACAATAACTTGAAATTCTTATTGTAGCATTCTCGCAATACAATGTCACATGGCATTACATCTCCTATTAACCTAGTCCGTGAATTTCGTGATCACTCGACAGCTAATGGTCTCAATTTATTTGTAAGCTCGGGTATACATCTTGGTAATATATAATTTGTTGGATTGCATTTGTGTTTAGCTTTCCTAATAGGGTTATAATACATTAAATAGGCTCTTCTACCTTTGCATGGAATGATGGATAGAATGTGTTAGGTATGACAAGATTATGTGTGTGTGTGTGTGTGTGTGTGTGTGTGTGTGTGTGCGCTCAAAGTTAAATATTATGCATTACATAGGTCAAAGATAAATTAATAGAAATCAACAAGTAAATCGATTATTATAGTCCTACTTTGGAAAAGACTAATAATATATTAATAATAATACAATTATTAAATTGAAATATTAGAAAGAAATTACAGTTTTAACTATTATGAGTGTAAAATTAATAATTTAAAGTAAGTCAAGAATGAATGTTATTTTTTAATATATTAGGTGCATGCTAAATAATAAAACTCATAACTCTATTTAATATTATTATGAAATGATGAACCACAATGAGTAACCATCAATTCCACTATGCCAAATGATGATGAACAAATGTCATTGAAATAAATGGAGGGCAATGACTCCCTCTATAACAAAGGCATGTTGATAGAAGGCATGTAGAGTGGGAAGTGAAGTTAATGGTGCAAGGTGTGGTTATGGTATCCATATGGTTTTGTGATACAATGCTTCTCCACTAAATGGATAATCAACTCACTTGAATGAAATCCATATATAGGAAACTCATGGTGATAACAGGGGATTTTGTGTGATTATTTGATTCTCAAAGTGGCAGGATTGTGGAAAAATTAGCCCTATTTGGGATTATTGCATTGAGTATCATAGATTCTATTAGATTTTATGGATGGGTATGATAGGACATTGTAAGTTATTCATAAACTCTTTGTTGCTTATTAAATATAGTAGTAATCTTGATAATTCCTTTTTTGAATGAAGTAGTGGTTTGATTGCATTAGCTAAAGAGAGTCTATGTTCTATGTTTGGCTTTAGAAAAACCCTAAGACCATAGCATTTTTATATTCACTCTCTATATCTAATATTAAACTTAATTTGGCTCTATCGAGATCCTCATCTAAAAAATAAGTTATAGGATATATTCTCTAACTATTTCAAAAATATACAATACTATCTTTTGTCTCCTAGGAATTTTGGTTGGCCTTTCTTGAGTTGCAATTTCTAGTTTAAGTGTTTCGACCTTTGTTACAATTTCAGGGTTTTTAGCTCAAGCTTTTCAAAACCAAGGCTTTATGATCCAGGTGGCTCTAGAGACACACGCAGGATAAAGTGGGCTTATGGAAGCTTAAAAATTGAAGTGTTCGGATTGCTCTCAAACTAGGTGCAAGTTGTATATCACATCGTCCTAATTGCAACGGTGCGAACGTTTCGTCAAACCGAGCTCGTATGCGAAAGTTAGAGCTGATAAAATTTTCATGTTGACTTGGTGACTAGGCAGGCTTAAAGGAGGCGCAATTTCACCAAAATCCGGCCACTGTATTCTGGCCAGCTTCGACCAGATTCAAGATGAAATTGTGGGACACTTAAAATTCCCACTAACGCCCATTTTTAGAAAATTTGAAAATGTATGGGCTATTAATATTTAAACAAAAAAAATATTAAAAAAAGGGGGTGGCGGGCCACCACCCCCACCACCCCATCAGTCGGTTAAAACAAAAAATATATATTTATGGGTCGGCAGGCCCTGACCCCCTCCGGACCCCATAGAGCTCCACACTAAGTGTATGTTACGTATACTATATATATGTTAAAAATATATACTAGCATTTGCACCGAGAGGTGCAAAGTAATGTCGGGGAGCGGGGATACATATTCCATGCGAGATTATTTTTCTTTTGTAGACATATCTATTTGTTAATGTAATCAAATATTGGTGTTTCCATCTAGCTTTCCCTAATTTATGACGAATGATGACCAAAACTTTAGTGCAACTCGCTTGCATTCTGACCAATTTTTCGTTGTCCTTATTTTTCTTTTCTTAGCAAATTGGTTGCATCCTCTAGTTATTTTTTCCTTTTCAATTTAGCGCCACATGCACAAACAATAAATTCTGCTGCAAATAGATAGATGGCTTTTGTTGCTTTGGTCCTGGGGTCAATTTTGGCATCGGTTATATGTATTTCACTTCCAATTATATGAGAGGAAACATCCTTGAATATTTTCTCTAATGTTTTCCCCTTTGTAACAAATTTCTCAGCTGCAATCAATACTACATAATAAATAACATGGAAAATTGACTCTCTGTCATAGTGATCCGTCGACATTCTTGATTTTTCCAAAAATTCTTGCATGCTCTAATAGAAGCTTCCCTTCTCAAAATATCCATATTTTGAGCATTTATTACATACTGAGTTTCCCAAGATCATGACTACATCCAAAGGCACACTAGTTTTTGCCAAGTCTGCTAAGCGTTTTCCATCTATTTGAGCTGCATTGACTAACTCATGCTTTTATCCAGCCATGTACAAAAAGTATAAACGCTAAAATACAATATCTGGAACCAGACCGCTACCCTGACTCTGATCGATGTTTTGGGTGAGAACTATCTGGAGCTGAATAACGGGAATCTGAAGCAGAAGCACTAAAAGGAAGTGGCGGAGGTCATCCATAGATGCTCAGGAAATAACAAGAAACTTATTGACTCTATGTCATAGTGATCCTTCAACATTCTTGATTTTTTCAGAAAGTCTTGCATGCTCTGATAGAAGCTTCCCTTCTCAAAATCTCCATATATTGAGCATTCATTACATACTAGTTTCCTAGGATCGTGACTGCATTCAAAGGCATGCTACTTTCTGTAGGGTCTGCTAAGCATTTTCCAGCCATTTGAGAAGCAGCGACTAATTCATGCTTGTATACAATCATGTACAAAAAGTATAAACATTGGAATACGATATCTGGAGCCAGACGACTACCCTGACTGTGATCGATGCTTGAGGTGAGTGTTCTCTGGAGCCGAACCGTAGGAATCTGAAGCCAAAGCGCTAGAAGTAAGTGGCAAAGGACGTCAATGGCCACCCCAAGAGGAATTGCAGTCACTCGGTGCTCATCTATATGCTTTGGAGGTCTCCAGAAATGGAAATGTGAAAGTGACTTTGGCAAGTAATGGCTCAATTATTGTTGCTGAAAGGAGAAGAACATTCCACTTAAGGGGGTATGATGTCAATGTAAAAATAGATGTTGAGTCTGGTGGTTTGCGTTTGTGGGTGGTGTTTTTTGAAAAATATGTTTTAGTATGTTAATTTGTAAATTTTGTTGTTTATTGGAAACTTTTTGTAGAGTTTATAGTAGAGACATTTTTAGACTAAGATGAAATTGTAACCTGAAAGCTAGTATAAGGGTTCTTGTCCCTAATCCAACAATTGTTAATATAAATCCCTTACTCCTTTATTTAAAAAAAAAACATATAAATGTGTATTAAGTTTGAGATAATATGCATATTACTTAAATTTGAAATAATTGAAAAACAAACTAATTATTCATCGAATAAATTATAATAAGATATATACATTATATTAAATTAAATTAAATTAAATTATTTTAATTATATAAACCTTTCATATTTAAAGTTTTAAAAATATATGAAATTTATATTACTTTTAAATAACAATTTCATATAAAAATAATATAAAATGATATTTTTTATAAATATTAATATTTGGTTTTTAATTAATATATTATATAATATTTTATTTATTTTAATAATTATTATTATTATATATAATGATGAATATGTAAAATAAAAATGAAAAATAATTTAAAATTTATCATAATAATTATGTTTAAGATATGCGCAGAAGTATAACACTTAATTAATAAGAAAGAAGGGTAATACTTTTTGATATAACATTTAAGAAATAAAAAGAAAGTAATTTCTTGTGCTATAATATTTAAGGTAAAGTAAGTAATACTTATAATAAGAAAACAAATTAGTGAAATGATAATACATTGCATAAATTTTTATTTTAAAACTTTTGATCATTTAAATTAATTTAAAATGATTTTTTTTGAAATTTATTGTTTTATTAAATATGAATTTTAATCAAATATAAAATTAAGCTTTTCTCCAAATTTTTATTATTTTTGAAAATGAAAAGAACTTTATTTTCAATAAGATTAACTCGTTTTTTCTTATTCATTCATTTCTAATTTTCATCTTCTTAAATAATAAAGTATTGAAACAAGAAATTCAAAACAAAAGGGAAAACTTTAATAACTATAATAACTTTGTCATCTTTTAAATTGAGTTTTTTTCCTTAAATAAATTCAGACTTATTTTCCAATAATATATTATTTCATTAATAAAAGTATAACTTGACACAAAACCTCCACAATTTTTGGTGAAAGAGATGCAAAACATTCATGGCTTTAAAAAAGAACGGGATAGTGAATTTGTGAGATTATTAAAATAAAATTGAATTTACATGCAAACCTTCATAGTTTAAAAAGAAAAGATGTGTTAGTGAATTTTCGAGATTATTAAAATAAAATTGAATTTATCTTGTAAGAGAAAAATAAAAAATGTTGTATTACAATTTCGAAAGAAAAATGTTTAAAATAAATAAATTAACATAAATTAATTTTCTTTTTTTAAATTCTTGCATTTCAGCCCATTTTTCTTCAGGCTTACATGTTTTGGTGGATTTTATTCCACTTGCTTCCACCAAATTTCATACCAAAATTATCGCCTTTTAAGACTATATTTTAAGTTAACTAATTTAACATATGCCCGTGGTGACCTAGGGCTAGAGGATACTTAGTCGAAATGCTTTATATCTGGGATACAGCACTCGAGTTATGAATGATATTTTATACTTAGCGGAAATTATTTATACCTATAAGACAATGCATGAGTTTGAACTATATTCTATACTTATCGGAAATGCTTTATACCTGCTAAACAAGTTTTCTTTCTTTATCCCATTGGAGTTAAAAGAGAAGCACAAGAAAGCGTAAAACTCTAATTTAATGAATAAAATTAAGTACATTGTCATGAATCATTAAATTATTATAAATCGTGTATTAAAAATGTGTAAACAACATGCCATATAAACCATGAAGCTAATAACAAGGTCAGGGATTTTAGGTCAAAACATGTCAAAACATGATAGTTTAAGAAGGTTAAAACATAAGAAAAAACTATTATTGGTGCTTATTAAACGAAGAAACTATGAACTAATCAAATTTATGGGAAAAAGGAAGACACCCATTCTGTGACCTGATAATTCTCAACTCTAAGGCCTCGAATAAAACTTGTATAAAGAACTTATAGCGGTTTCCGTTAAAGCCAGTCCAAGAAGACAATTCTCTGTTACATTCAAGCCTTTTATCGGCTTAAATATCGAATCTTGTTCGATAAACCCTGGAAAACGTGAAATCTCAGCCGAATATGAGATGAGTCCTGAACATAAAAATATGCATTCAAATCCAGCTACCGAAGGCATAATTGAGTGCCAGCAGCTTCGACCTCGTCTTCAGAAAATCAAAAATTGGAAAATCTCCAATGGCCACAGTCAATTAAAGGCTCAAATTAAAGGCTTGGAGCTCCTGAAAATCTGCTTAAAAAAAATCTCCATACGCACACCTAGTGATAGAGGACAACTACAGGACTAGCATGTAAAATCACGCAAAATTTAAACATAGAGAAAGAAAGAAAAAATTGTCACCTAGAGAGGTTGATCTACGCAAGATAGGAGCTCAGGAAATTTCTTGGGTAGCAGTGCAAGAAACGACGACATAGCGTTCTGCGACAGCGAAGGTGGCATTCTTCGCATCAGATCCATCATTGCCTCCATTGAAACAGACTCACAAGACCTCCAATACCACTAATTCTTTCAGAATAATTGTTAGAGAAAAAACACAGTGGAAAACTAAAAAAAATCACACAAATAGCAGACAGCATAAAATGAAGACAGTAGATTTAATGTGGTTCACCCAACCAATCTGGGCTACATCCACCAAACAGAGGTACCGGCAATATTATTCATCAACAGGAGATTACAAAAACGGATTTTCTCATCTGCACTTCCTCTTCCTCACACCTCACATCTCATTCATTTGCCTCTACAGGCTTACAATTTATAGAAGAGAGAAGAAACTGAATAATTAATTCTATCACACCAAACTAGGATAGAATATCTCCTCATGCTGATTTGATGCCATCAGTTTTGCAACAAAACTTATTGTTGGCATATCCAAGAGATTTTAGCCATCAAAATCTCAACAATCTCCACCTTGAAAACAATTAGCCCGATACCTCGTTCATTTATTATTTTTATTTTCTTTGCAAGCCAAGAGAAGCCAGACACCATTGTAGCTTCTCTAATAAAACTGGTTTCGTGAACATGTCTGCATAGTTTTCCTTTGTATGCACTTTTTCAAGAGAGACTCCTCGTTCAGTGATAACCTGTCTTACAAAATGGTACTTTATAGGTATATGCTTTGATTTACTATGATAGGCTGGATTTTAGCCAAATGAATTGCATTTTGACAATCACAAGATAACTTAATGTTTTCTTGCAACCTACCAAACTCACCAAACAAACCTTTCAACCAAACCGCTTCTTTGCAAGCATGTGAAGCAGCTATGTATTATCCTTCTGTAGTGGATAAAGCAACAATGTTTTGTAGCTTTGACATCCAGCTAATAGCTCCACCTGCAAGAGTAAAGATATATCCTGAAGTTAACCTTCTCTTATCCAAATCACCTGCAAAATCGGAATCAACATATCTGCAAACAAATTCACGTGACTTCTGTCATAAATGATACAATAATCACTTGTGCCTCTCAGATATCGAAGCACCCATTTCACTGCTGACCAGTGTTCTTTCCCTGGATTTTCCATATACCTGCTGACAACCCCAACTGCATGTGAAATATTTGGTCGTGTACAGACCATCGCATACATCAAAGTTCCTACTGCATTAGCATAAGGTATTCGAGACATATATTCCTTTTCTTCATTTGTATTAGGACATAAACTTGAAGAAAGCTTAAAATGGGAAGCTAAAGGGACTGAAACTGGTTTCACATTGTTCATACCAAACCTTAAGAGTATTTTCTCAATATAATTCTCTTGTGATAACCACAGCTTACCATTGCTCCTGTCTCTGAAAATATCCATGCCCAAAATCTGTCTTGCTGCTCCTAGATATTTCATATCAAACGTCCTAGCAATCTGAGCCTTTAACCTGTTGATCTCAGTTATGCTTTTGCTTGCTAAAAGCATATCGTCAACATACAACACTAAGATAATGAATATGCCATTACTTAATTTCTTAAAGTAAACACAATGATCATATTCACTTCTTATATACTTTTGGCTCTTCATGAAAGAATCAAATTTCTTGTACGATTGTCGAGGCAACTGCTTCAGACCATACAATGATTTCTTGAGCCTACAGAAAAATTTCTTGTTGCGATTTTGAACAAACCCTTCAGGTTGTTCCATATAAATCTCTTCATCTAGATCTCCATGTAAAAATGCAGTCTTAACATCTAGTTGTTGTAATTCTAAATCAAGTAAAGCAACTAATGCTAAGACAATCCGAATTGAAACAATTTTAACAACTGGTGAAAATATCTCATGAAAGTCAATTCCTGCTTTCTGAGAAAAACCTTTTGCGACCAGCCTCGCTTTGTACCTATCTTCTTTATCATCAACACCCCTTTTCAATTTGTAAACCCATTTACATCCCACAGTTTTCCTGTCTTTAGGAAGATCTACCAGATCCCATGTGGCATTCTTGTCTAATGCCTTCATCTCATCCTTCATAGCTTATTTCCACTTATCACTATTAGAACCTTCTACAAATTTTGATAGCATAAAAGTTCATCATCATTAGTGGTTAAAGCAACTGAAGTAACATAATCATCATACCTTTTAGGAGGATGTATGATTCTCGTGGACCTCCTTAAAGATGTTTTTGGTTCTTCCACAATTTGCTAATTATTATCTGTAGGAACTTATTCATGATCTGCATCTGAAACTTGTTCATGATCTGCATCTGAAACTTGTTCATCTTGACTATCATCAGTATTTGAACTGGTTTCAAACTTAATATGTTGAAACTTAGGTACATTTTCCTATTTCAATTTATTATCTACATCTGGATTATCAAGTGAAGATTCATTCAATTTAACATCTCTGTTAATGATGATCTTGTGAGTAGTATGATCCCACAACCTGTATCCCTTAATCCCATCACCATATCCAACAAAGATATATCTTTTAGATTGAGGATCTAATTTAGAACGCTGATGTTTCAGAATTAGAGCATATGCATCACAACCAAAAACCTTCAGTTTAGAATAATCACAAGGATGACCTTTCCATACCTCCTGAGGAATTTTGCATCCTATTACAGTTGATGGTGATTGATTTATCAAATAGCAAGTCGTAGATACTGCTTCTGTCCATAATTCCTTATGCAAATTGGTGTTACTCAGCATACTTCTTGCTCTTTCTAAAAGAGTCTTGTTCATGCGTTCAGCAACTCCATTTTGCTGAGGAGTATATATAGTAGTTCTATGCCTTTTGATCTCAACTTACTTGCAATAATTATCAAATTCCTTTGAAGTAAACCCACCACCATTGTCAGTTGTTAAACATTTAATGGTTCTTCCAGTGATGTTTTCTACTAATGCTCTAAACTGCTTGAAAACTGTGAATACATCAGACTTTCTTTTTAACATGTAGACCCATACTTTCCTAGAGAAATAATCTATAAAATATACAAAATATGATGATCCTCCATATGAGGTGGTAGGAGATGGACCCCAAACATCAGAATGGATATAATCAAGGATTCCTTTACTAGTATGTTTTCCAGTTTTAAATTTCTGCTTGCTTTGTTTCCCATATATACAATGTTTGCAGAAATCTAACTTAGAAGATTTTAAAATAGGAAGTAACATATGATCAGATAAAAATTTTAATCCTCTTTCGCTCATATGGCCCAACCGTTG
This sequence comes from Pinus albicaulis, assembly GCA_034641835.2. Lineage (NCBI taxonomy): Eukaryota > Viridiplantae > Streptophyta > Pinopsida > Pinales > Pinaceae > Pinus > Pinus albicaulis. The sequence goes on from CM076569.1 coordinate 492,566,419, forward strand.
ATGCCATAGTCGAATAGAATCACTGTCATTTTCAGATATAGTAGAAGCATGATCTGACTCTGTTCTTCCTTCTAACTGAAAAAGATTTCCAACCTTCTTTGCTTTCATTACTAATAGGATTCCTTTGTAAACTTTCATTACTCCACCTTGAATAAAATTTTTATATCCATTTGTGTCTAACACTCCTAGAGAAATAAGATTTTTCCTGAGTTCAGGCACATGTCTTACATCAGTTAAGATTTTATTTGTTCCATCAAACATTTTAATCTGGATGCTTCCAATTCCCACAACATTACATGATAAATCATTACCCATGTAAACAACTCCATCATTGATTGATTTATAAGATTTAAACCACTCTTTATGAATGCAAATGTGATTGGACGCACCAGAATCTAATAGCCAATGTTGATCACGATTTAAAAAATTAACTGATAGAACTTCATCACTTATACCTTAATCGAATGTCGAACCTATACCTATATCTGTCGTGTTTGCCTCTTTATTTTCTATTGAAGAGTCTCCTTTGGATGTTTGCTGTCTCTTCCAATAGTCCTTCTTCAAATGTCCCGATTTGCCGCAAAACCATCATTTTAGCTTACTCTTCTTCCCTTTCGATTTTGACCGAGAGTTGTTTTTCTGACTGAAGCGTTTTTCTTTAGATCGACCTCTAACCATCATTTCTTCTGATGTAGAGGTTTCTAAATTTGACCTTTTCCTGGTTTCTTCAGACAGAAAAGCTCCAACAACATCATCAAACTCAAGGGTTTCTGATGAACTAAGACTGATAGAAGTAACAAAATGATCCCATGACTCGGGCAAAGAGAAAAATAAAGTTACAGCTTTATCTTCTGAATCAAATTTTACTTCTATGCTTTCTAATTACACCAAGAGAGTATTAAAGGTATTCAAATGATCAGTTATTGATGTACCTTCCTTCATGCACAAGCTGTACAACTGTCTTTTCAGAAGAATCCTGTTGGTTAAGGATTTCGTCATGTACATTTTTTCTAACTTTGTCCATAAACCAGCAGTTATTTTCTCTGACACGATGTTAAATAAAACATCATCCGCCAAACACAATCGAATGTCGCTAAGTGCTCTATCATCGATGTCACTCCATTCGTCATCTGTCATGGTGTAAGGTTGTTTGGATTTTCCCAAAAGTTCCTTCGCCACACCTTATTGTACGAGTAGATTGTGCATCTTGACTTTCCAGATCTTGAAGTTGTTTCTCCCATTAAACTTCTCAATCTCAAATCAAGCACTTTGAGTTTTTGCCATATGGAGTAGCTTGTGTCAAAAATCTCCAATTTCAAATCTTAATAAATGAAGATTTTATTTTAAATCAAAATTAATAATTTTATTAAAAATGCCCTTCGCCTACAAACCAAAGCAGCTCTCATAAACTAACATTCCACCATTCCACCGTCGAAAAAAAAAACTAGGCCTTAGGCCCTACCCAATATAATGGCATATTGGCATTTCAATATAATCGATTTTAAAAAAGGCATTGCAATGGAAATCGATTTAAATGGCATATCAAAACAAATCAATTTTAAATACATTCATGCACCTCCTTACCATTCATTGTAAGAGTTGGTTAGACCACTTCAACAAATGAACACGGCTTTGACCACCTTAGCCATATCATAGCTCGGCAGCATCTCACAACCAACAGTCTCACAGTATTACGCACATAAGAAATTTAACGCAGAAACATATTTAACTCACATTCAATACAACCGGACGGTCCATGCATGAAGCCATGGTCCACGCACGATGAACCGAAAACACTCTAGTTACATAGAGTAACAGCATAGCAGACTCATGGTCACACAGTCCATGGCTTTCTCCACAGCAGACCCGGCCTCACGGTCTGTGGTGACTGTGTTTCTAGGATGGCATGTTCAGCCCGCAGAGTCTCCAAATGAGTCTCTTCCACCAGCTCACGGCGTGCTTCCTTCAAGCGTTGTTCATCCTCGAGCCTCAAATTCTCTTCTGCCTTGAAACTCATGCGCTGTTCATTCACGAGCACAATGTCCTTCTACCTTGAAACTCACGCTCTGATACCAATTTTTAGAGAAAAAACACAGCGGAAAACTAAAAACAATCACAAAAATAGCAGACAACAGATTTAACGCAGTTCACCCAACCAATCTGGGCTACATCCACCAAATAGAGGTACCGGCAATCTTATTCATCAACAGGAGATTACAACAACAGATTTTCTCATTTGCACTTCCTCTTCCTCACACCTCGCATCTCATTCATTTGCCTCTACAGGCTTACAATTTATAGAAGAGAGAAGAAACTGAATAATTAATTCTATCACACCAAACTAGGATATAATATCTCCTCATGATGATTTGATGCCATCAGTTTTGCAACAAAACATATTGTTGGCATATCCAAGAGATTTTAGCCAGCAAAATATCAACAATAATTTTATGTAAACAATGTTCAGGTAGGAGATCGAAGACTATTTAATCAAAAATTCGACGGTAAAAACTCGCTGAAAAATCAAGGCTTCCTCGTTCCCACACAGGAGGTATTTTGCGAGTACTTGGCGGATTTGGAACCTGGGTCACCGCACTTTGTATTAACAAAAAATTTGGATATTCCCCATGTAGACTACGAAACAAACATCCACATTTACTAAAGTCGAGGCGTATCTTTTGTCGTTGGCTCCGCGATGTGGGTTGTCTTGGAAAGCAACGCATGGATCCATGGACACAATTCCCTTGGTCTTAATTATCTTAACACAGTCCCACATCATCAAAAAAAATTTCTTTGCCCTGAATTCCACGTGAGGGGTTGTGCCCAAGCCTCAAACCAGTCTAACGAAAAAACTTCAAGGTATCCATGCCAGTCCCATAGGACATTTTGAGCACATCCTTTGCAAACTAGGAGGAAATCCAAATTCCTAACTGGTTCAATGCACTAAAACATTGAAACCCCAACTGGTTCAATTCGTTTTCAATGCCCATTGCTTCATAATTGAAGGACAGGTGGAATAACTGCAGAAACAGGCAGTACAGAAACAATTTCATATACTGCGCTTCAAACAGCTGCTATGAGATTGTGGATGAGGGGTAGCCCTATGGAGGCATCATTAATTCCTCTGCAGCATTGTCATCTCCATATTTGGCATTGAGCGGCGAGAGTTGATAACTCGAATACGTTGCACCGAAGGTGATGGAGAACACTGCGTGTATGCCGAGCTTGGTTGCCACTTGAGGAGTCCAGTATTGAACCAAGTCAAAGACTACCACACCCGGAGCAAGGCAGCGCAGTACGCTTCTCTAAGAGGTGCATTGTGCGGAGTAAGAAAGGCCATAGATGGCTCGGTGTGTTGGACGTGCACTCGATCCCGAGAGGCAATCCTTCCATCGCCGGCAATGGCAGTTCCACCATCTCAACTTTACCCCCCAAGTTTCGATTTGTGGCGATGAAAAGTGGCTCTATCTTAGCAACATTGAGAGGAGTTGTGAGAAATGAGACTTTGATGTTGCGTTCTGCGAGTCGCTTCGCTAGCTCTAAGTATGTAGAAAGATGACCGTGAGCAAGCCATGGAAACATCAGAACGTGGAGTTTCTTTGAAATTTGCATATTTCAATAGCTGTAGCAGCCTTCATCATATAAAACCATCAATATTGAACGTTGTTTGTTGTATTAGATATGAAAGGAGCGTTAATGTATCCACGTGAGGGGTTGTGCCCAAGCCTCAAACTAGAGAAACCGAAAAAATTCAAGGTATCCATGTCGGCCCATATGACATTTTGAGCACATCCTCTACAAACTGGGCTGAAATCCAAAGGCCCAACTAGTTCAATGGGCTGAAACCCCAACTAGTTCAATGCGTTTTCAACACCCATTGCTTCAAAATTGGGCTGAAACCCCAAACCCCAACTGGTTCAATGCGTTTTCAATGCCCATTGATTCAGAATTGAAGGACAGCTGGAATAACTGTAGAAACAGGCAGTACGAAACAGTCTGTTAGTAGGGAAAATGTGGGCAGAAAGCATTTATGTAGTACTAGTAGGGAAAACGTGGGCAAAAAGTAAAGTAAGTTAACATATGACAAACATGTGGTGAATTCTTATTAGTGGGAAGGGCGATATTGAAGCTATCCTATTGGCTGAGGTGAACAATGTTAGCTCACTCCAAGCCAGCAAAGAGAATGCCTCCGGCATAAATATAAAACATTTCAATTTCTCATGTATAAATTTTTTATCTTTTATTATTTTATTATTTATTAATTTTTTAATATTAGATAATGAAAAAAAATATTTTAATATATTTTTTTTTGCATTATTTTATTATAATATTTATAAATATATATATTAATATAATTGTTAGATAATTTCATAAATAAGTAAAGATATTATTTCATAATTAAATAAGAAAAATGTATTCCATTTAAAAAATACTAAAATCTTCGATTCTTCATATCTTTTTATAAATTCAAAATTAAAATTAAGTTCATAATTATTACATAATCACTATTATAATTCAACATCATAACTATTATAAAATTATAAAAAAAAGATATAAGCATAACATTCAATTCATAATATATTTTTATAAATTTAAATCTAAATTTTAACGTTATTATTACATAATTGTATAGAAATGGATTTCTAAGTTAAGAGCTCATCTTCCTAGGATGTACGGAAATAGTTTAATGACACAAGATTCAGAGGCAAAGCTTGCCCCCTTAGGGACCACCAATAAGTGATTCCAGGTGGGTGGGTTTTCTTGAATAATAATGATGAGTCAACCTTCATTAGCTCATGGCATCTGATGATGTTTGTCACCACCAATGGTTTAAAAACTCATTTATGATAGGTTTTCCTAGTGTAAAAGAGTTAGGGTGTGGAGTATGCCCTAAAACCGCTTCTACTTGGCTAAGAGTTTGTCTTCCTAGTACTTAAGGTTAATGGACCAAGATCTACAGGCATCTGGTAAGGAACACCAATGGGTAGTTTTGAGGTGCCTTGATTTTCCTTGAATAATGGTGATGAGTCAGCCTACTTGTCAACAAGAGGAGCAAGAATAAAATGTAACACCCTCGAGTTGATTTTCTACGTAAATAAATTAAACCAAGGTCATGGGTCATGTATTCCAAGTTGATTTGCATCATTTCATAGTTGGGTTCTTCACTATAAACTAACACAACCATATTAGTAGATGTGGTTTACTTATGTTGATTGACATCATTTTCATACATCGATTGGCATATAAAAAGTGGAAAATGGCGTAAATCAACGTACATCAACCACATTTACTAATGTAGTTGTGCTAGTAGATGGTCGATATCCGGGGCAGATTCGTGGACTATGATTGAGTATGGTTCACATTGGCTAACTATGGTTAAAAGCAATTTTCAAGGGTTTACCATGCTTAACAATGGTTAATCATGGTTTTTAAAGTTTGTTGAGCGTTGATGATGGTTGACCATGGTTTGCCAAGGTTTACCATGGTCAACGATTAATGTAACTAGGTACTTATCTCACATCAATCTAACAATGTTACATTAATGTTAATGATTGTTACATTGTTAAATTTATGTTACATAAATGTGCACGATGGTTTACCATGATTAACTATGAACAACCATGGTTGACTATGGATGAGAATGATTGACCATGGTTATTAATGTTTAACTATAGATGAAGTTAATGTGATTGTCCACCTAGCAAATGCATGTCAACCTAGTTAACCTAGGTTAAACTAATAAGCCTGCGTTAACCTAGTAAACCTAGTAAACCTAATATCCCAAGGCTAACCTAATAAAACTAGGTCAACCTAGTAAACTTTGGTCATCCTAGTAAACATAGTAAACCTAATTCAACCTAGTAAACTTAGACCTTCAAACTAGTCAATCTATTAAACATAGGTGGATAATGCCACATTATGACATTATTTTTTGTTTAACATGTTGCAATGTCATTTATTGTTCATAAAATTGTGACCTAGTAAACCTAATAAACCTAGGGTCAACCTAATCAACCTAAGTAAACCTTGTAAAACTAGTAAATCTAAAAAACATAGGTCAACCTAGTAAACCTAATAAACCTAGGCCAACTTAGTAAACTTAATAAACCTAATAAAATATAAATGGTCAAGCATGTTGAGTATGCATGACAAAATCGATGTCTATGGATGACAATGGTTTCCATGGCTGAATATGGTTGAGGGAGGTTAAACTTATTGACCATTTTTTAATATGGAAACTATGTATGTCTATGGTTGAGCTTGTTTGACCATGGTTGACTATGAATGAACATGGTTGTGAGAATTTAAATATAGATAAATATGGTTGACTATGTTTGACCACATTTAATATGGTTTATCATGGCTAACCATGTTTCCCATGGTTAACAATGGGCGACATTGTAGACCATGGTTGAGAATGGATTTCCCATGTTTAACCATGGTTGACTATGTTGATTGTTGCTATGTAAGGTTTGACAATGTTTAATGTGCTTGACCATGGTTGCCATTATAGGCCATGTTGTCTATGGTTCCTATGTTTCCTATGGTTGATTATATTTAATGTGTAGACTATGTTTGACTAAATTATGAGACTATTGTTGACTATGGTGATCATGTGGCTCCAGTTAACCATTGTGACATTGAGCTATTTGGCCATGTTTGAAAATGTTTGAAAATAAAGTTTTTGTTTCACCAGGTTTGGTTAATGTTGACCATGGGTGACCATTATGACGTTGTCATAATGTGACACTAAGATTTGGATGTCACATTGTGACATCAATGTTTCATTCATCACATTTTGATGTTGATTTTTGTTCATCACATTGTGACATGGATTTTTGTTCATTGCATTGTGACGTAAAATTTTGTTCATTGTGTTCAAACATTTTTATTAGTTCTTCACATAGTGATATCATTTTCTTGTTTCTCCCATTGTGATGTTGTAATTTTTTTCATCACAATGTGACATTATCTTTTTTCTCATCACAATGTGACATCATTTCTTGTTTCACATTGTGACTTCATTTTCTTGTTTGTAATTTTGAGATATTGTTTTTCTTTTCTAATCACATTGTATCAAGGATATTAGTTCATTACATGTGACGTCAATTTTTTTATCACATTGTGACATCGATTTTTGTTCATCACATATCAATGTCAACTTTTGTTTGTCACATTGTGACTTTAATTTTTCTTCTTCATATGTGACATAATTTTTTGTTCATCACATTGCAATATTGATTTTGTTTTCCACATTGCAACATTAATTTTATTTTGTCACATTGTGATGACAACTTTTTTTGGTCATATACAATGTCAACATTTTTTCATCACATTATGTTTTTATTTTTTGTTGGTGAGATTGTGAGGCCAATTTTTCCCATCACATTGCAACATTGATTTTACTTCATCACATTGAGGTGTTGATTTCTATTCATTCAATTGTGACATTTATATTTGTTTCTCACATTGTAATGTTGACTTTTGTTTGTCACATTGCATCATAAATATTTGTTCACTATAATATTTTGTTCATCAATTGAAACATTAATTATTGTTCATTACATTATGATGTGGATTTTTGTGCATCACAATGCGATGACGATATTTAATTATTAGATTGTGAAATTGTTTTTTTGTTTGTCACATTGTGACATCAAATTTTTATTCATCATATTGCAATGTTGATTTTTTAAAACATGGTTGATATTGACCATGGTTGAGCTTATTTGGACATGGTTGACTATATTCAACTATGTTTGACTTTGGGTGAACTTGGTTGACCATCATTGGTAACATTTAACTGTAGAAGAATATAGTTTTCCATGTTCCCTATGGTTGACCACGTTAATCATGGATGACTAGTATTGAGTTGGTTTGAGCATGGTTGAATATGGTTGCACTAGTGATCGTCTTTGACCACGGTTAACTATAGTCAACAATGGGTCACTATGGATTAACATGGTTGATCGTGGTGGTAAATCTTTAACTATAGATGAATATGGTTGACCAGATTGACTATGGTTGTCAATAGTTGGTCATTATTGAGTTTGTTGACCATGGTTAAAAATTGTTGATGTTTATTGAGTTATTTTGACTGTTGTTTACCATTGTACTGCTTCTTTGACGATGTTTTTCAACATGTAACTATATATATATGGTTGATGGCAATTGTAGTTGTCTTAGGTGGTTGGAGGAAGGCATGGAATCCTCCCACCTACGTTTGATTCGTGTAAGTGACATGATGGATCTTGATAGTATTGATAGTATACATATATTTCTCATATGGGATATACAAAATTGTACTTGTGTGTGTGTGTGTGTGTGTGTGTGTGTGTGGTTGACCATGCGGATGAGTGTTAATGACCATTGTAGGTTGGTTTTACCATGATTAACCATTGTAGATTTGGTATAACTATGATTGACTATTGTTGAGCTATTTTGACCATGGTATCGCATTGTTTACTTGGTTTGACCATTGTTAAGGTTTGTTGATATAGTTTACCATGGTTGTCAATTTTTAAATATATTTAACTCTAGATGAATACAGTCTACTATATTCACCATGTATAAACATGGTTGACCATGGTCAACAATGTTGCCCATGGCTACCATGGTTTAGCCATATTACATGGTATGACCATATAATAATAGTAAAATACAATATGTTAATGTTAAAAAAGTCGTTATTTCTTTTAAGACAAGATTTACCATTATTTTAAAAATAATTAATAAAAGAAAAAACTCATTCAATATATCACTTAAACAAGTCTACACATTTTTATATTATAATGTTTAGATGATTAAAATTCATATACATTTTTGTAATTATAAAATAATGTTTTAAAAAAAGTATATGTATGGTTAAAAAATATATAAATTTTAATAAAAAAATTATATTTTAAGAAATAGTATATATTAGACTAGATCCATTTAATTCTAGATCTATCAAGTCGTGAGAGGGTTCAAATCTCTCCATGCACAAACATCTTTTTTTAGTGTAAAACTTGAAGAAAAGTTTGCACCTCGAGATATTTGCTCCCTCTTGGTGCTTGATAGATCCAGAGTTACGATGGATTTAAACTAGGTTAACTATTAATAATTATAATTATTAATTATTTTTTATGCAGTTGACTAAGAAAAAATGTTTAGATAACATAACCTTACAACATATTTTCCTTACTAAGCTGGAAAACTCCTCTCAACACAATAAAAAAAATGATATTAGTAATATTATGTATATGTATATGTGTCTCTAGTAACACATTATAAATATTTTTTTAATAATACTTAATATTAATATCAATATTAAAATATTAATATTAATTTTTTAATTTTTTAAAATCATTAAATATAGTCAACTATACTTTATTATTAATATTTTTGATAAATATATTAATATTACAATTATTCATAACGATATTATTATAAACCCAAATTTTATTATTAAAAATTATTAATAAACTTTATTATAAAATTTAATATTAAAGAATTTTATTTATTTTTTTAAAATGATTTTTTTCTTCTTTTTTTTAATTGTGGAAATGGATTCAACACTATTAAAAATCTCTAAATACAAAAAATCATGAATCTTGATAATTGTAACCCAAATTTCTCATATCCACACAAATATCCACACTTCTCATTTTACAAGTGTCAACAAATATAATCAATGACTACATATAGATCATTCAAATTTATTCTTGAGGATGTTACAAGTAAATTGTAGCATAGAATATTGAGTCTGGCTTCCTCATGGTTTTGTATTGAATTATGAAAAATTTATAAACATATATATATTTTATCTTATGGGTTGTGAATATAGTTTTTTCACTAATTTGTATTTTTAAGGTTGGTTTTTTGGAATAATTAAATCTAATTAATAATGATTATTTGGAAAGAGTTTTTAATTTAACAATAAATTTGATTTAGAATGATTTCTTAAAATGGTTTTTAATATTATGAAAATAGATAATGATAATAATAATAATTTGATATTTTTGAGGTGATTGAAAAAATAACTAACGTTTAAATAAATTTAGTTATATAAAGTCTATATATTAATCTTAAAAAATTAAAAAACAAAAATGAAAAGCATTTTACAACTTTTCCTAACATTATTGTTTTATAATGCAAAAATTACTTAAATGACCCTTCTAAAAATGTACCTCTTAAAATTTGCAAAGAGAGTGTGTTGCATTGAAATAAAAATATTTGCAACAACTCTAAATAAGATAATATATACCTAGAAAGTTTACTCATTAAAAAATAAAACAACAAAGCAACTTAAGAGGGGAAAAGGCACACTTAAGCCTTGTAATGGAGTAGGATTACCCATTACATGCGCTCCCATCTTGAATGTGGAAGAATGGTAAGAAAAATAAATTGATTAACTCAAAGCAAATAGTGCTAATTCGAACTAGACTTCTTCGAACTAAAAGTGTTCGAGTGTCTTCCTGGGGCGGTCAGAACTACGGCCGTTTACAGCGGGGAAAACAAGGTTAACCCCGAGTATAGGCTCCTAGGAGATCAGGTCGACGCTATTCATTTAAGGAATCAGAATAAAATTTCAAAATTCAAATTATTTATAAAAAAAAACCTCTCTATGTATGTTGCACTAAAGGTGTTTTTTTAGTTTTAACTATATTTTTAATTTGAAATTTCTAAAAAGATTGGCCCATTCGAAATTAGGATTAACTTTTGATGATATAACGAGTTTATTTTGGATCTTATAAATTTCAAATTTTCACCCAATAGATTGATTGATTGAGTTGCTGCTTCATGGGGGCCTGTGCCAAAATTAGCGAACTTCCTTCAACGTAGGTAGCAGTGTTAGGGATATCCGTTTTTCCAAAATCACCTATTCAGTCAGTGAGGCATGCCATGCCATATTTGGGAAAAATGGGGAAACGTTGTTTTTTCCCTTTTTATTTTTGAAACCTTGCTGACTTATTTCCGTAGAATATTATTGAACGGCATTACTTGAACCGGTTAAAAACTCTGCCTATCTCACAAGTGAACCGACACTTCATAAATTAAAAAATGGTCAATATTGACAAGTACTTTGGTGAAAATAGATTTTAAAGAGAAATGAAAATTTTCTTCATCGCGTTAAGGAAAAAATGAATAAAGTTTACATAGTTACAAGAGGAATATTATTCTTCAAACTTATTTTTGCCAAATAAATTACGATAAAACAATATCAAGAAAATTTTTTGATGGATTCGTTAAAAATGTTAGGGGAGCTGAAAATCATGAATTGATCGGTATTTATAGCCTACTTGATTCACCAATATGGATCTTCTGTGGAAATTAAAATCTAGTCTTTGTTCTTTGTGTTATTCAAAAATTGGTGAGATGCTCTATTCTCTGGTGTTATCTGCACATAAGAAAATAAATAATAATGCAGTGACAAATGGATCTTTGTTCTCAATTTATCAATGAATCAATGAATGCCAGTTGTCTAACTTTTTATGATCCCTTATTTAAATATGTAAATGGCAGGTAGCATTTAATTTTTCAATATTTCAAATGAAGTAGTAGATAATATACCTTATAAGGTATCTAGAGATAGGATTGAACTCTTCCAATTTTGGTTGAATTTTAACTCTTTGAGGTGGCCAACAAACCTGGTTTCCTACCAGCAAGTTGATGCTACCAAGTATAAAACCTAACAATTTAAACCTGTTGTTTTTTTTTAATTGAAAAATGAAAAGACAATACCAAATTTACCCAAAAAAAAAAAACAAACAAACAAACTTTTTGTATGATCCCAAGTTATCTTCCTTCAAAATTGATTTCAAGGACCCTGTTCTAGATTACAAGTCTGTGTGCAAAATTCTCTAGAAGCTTCTTTGCTCACTATTAATCAGCAGCCATGTAAGGATGGGTTTGCTTGTGGGGATGGTATTCCAATGCAAATGTCAGTAGTCAGAAACCATTACACCCGCTCCATCAAAAATAAAACAACCTCTGGTTTGCTATTTGATCCACAAACTCACTGCAATCTAGTTAACATACAATTGAGTAAAAGCACCCATTGAATCCTTTTGATGTACTGCCGATCAAATACGTTATGTTGTGTCACTTTTTCAATTAGCTTCCAAGATTATGATGGACTCTCTCATTAGCAAAGATGTTTGTCCCTAGGGTCTCTTCACTGAAGGCAAGGTAATGGAAAGATGAATGAGTTTTGGTTTTGAACTATAAGAAGCCAAATTCCACATAGTGATAGTGTTCTCGGCACTTAAATGCAGCCAACAATTAAAAAAAAAACAATTAGTGACTGGCATCCCATGCATTATCTTGCAATTATGGGATCCCAAACACTATCTTTCAATTGTCGTATCCCATGCATTATCGGCATAATGTGAACAGTGGATATTTATCGGCATACAGAGTCCCCACTGAAAATTCATGTAGGCACATCTGGATCTGAGGGTCCTAACGATCAATGTACCCAAAAAAGTAGCAATGCATATTGAATTTGTCTCTACTTTCCGTCCCCACGGTTCCTTTTACCAAACAAGATTTACCTATATGTGAAATGAAGTATTTATTTTTGTTTGGACATTTGAAGGTGATTTGTTTACAGTCGTTTACCATGGAGATAAGGTCTTGCCATAAGTTGGCACCACAGTGTTCGCAATTTGTGCTCAGTTGGTTCTTTGCAGGCGTCGAGTTGTGGCGATCATTGCGCATAAGAACATGACACTTCCATTTGACATTTCATGAACTCAAGCACCAAACAATTGGTGCAGGTCTTTCTGGATACAGTCAAGCATGCAACCAATCTCCATTAAACAGGGCTTGCAGCGACTCAACTGATTCAATCGTAGAAAACGAGTCAGGGTTGAGCGATCCGAACAGGGATGGAATTCGATGTTCAGTTATCTATGCAACGAATTTGAAATGAAAACATTGCTGAATATGTCCAATAATCTTCTTTGAGAAATTTCCTAGCATGTTTTTTTTGTGTTGAGGTGTCGCTTTATGCAAAGCTAACACAAATGATATAGTCTGAGCCACGCTAGGTCCATGAGACGGACTGAATTGAAATGTAGTTGTGCTAGTAGATGGTCGATATGTGTGGGGCAAATTTATAGACTATGATTGAGTATGGTTCACATTGGCTAACTATGGTTAAAAATGATTGTCAATGATTTATCATGCTTAAGGATTGTTAATAATGGTTGTTGAGGGTTGATGATAGTTGATCATGGTTTGTCGAGGTTGACCATGGTCAACGATTAATGTAACTAGGTATTTATGTCACATTAATCAAACAATGTTACATTAATATCAATTATTGTTACATTGTTAAATTCATATTGTGTAAATGTTCACCATGGTTGACCACATGATTAACTATGATCAACCATGATGGTTGACTATGGATGAGAATGATTGACCATGGTTATCAATGTTTAACTATAGATGAACTTAATGTGATTGTCAACCTAGTCAACCTAGGTTAAACTAATAAGCCTAGGTTAACCTAGTAAACCTAGTAAACCTAATAACCCTAGGCTAACCTAATAAAACTAGGTCAACCTAGTAAACCTATTTCATCCTAGTAAACGTAATTCAACCTAGTAAACTTAGGTCAAAATAGTCAATATAGTAACCATAGTTGAATAAAGCCACATTATGACATTATTTGTTGTTTAACATGTTGCAATGTCATTTATTGTTCATAAAATTGTGACCTACTAAACCTAGGTTAACCCAAGTCAACCTAGTAAACCTAAAAAACCTAAGTAAACCTTGTAAACCTAGTAAATCTAATAAATGTAGTTCAACCTAGTAAACCTAATAAACCTAGGCCAACTTAGTAAACTTAATAAACATAATAAAATATAAATGGTCAAGCATGTTGAGTATGCATGACAAAGTCGATCTCTATGGATGACCATGGTTTCAATGGTTGAGCATGGTACCCATGATTGACCATTATTGAATTGGTTCAACCATGGTTGAATATAGTTGAGTGAGGTTAAACTTATTGACTACCTTTGAATATTGTGACTATGTATGTCTATGGTTGAGCTTGTTTGACCATGGTTGACTATGGATGAACATGATTGTGAACATTTAACTATAGATAAATATGGTTGATCATGGATAACCATGTTTCCCATGGTTGACTATGGGTGACATTGTAGACCATGGTTGAGAATGGGTTACCCATGTTTAACCTTGGTTGACTATGTTAGTTATTGCTATGTAAGGTTTGACAATGTTAAATGTGCTTAACCATGGTTGGCCACTATAGGCCATGTTGTCTATGTTGGCTATGTTTCCTATGGTTGGATATATTGAATGTGTAGACTATGGTTGACTAAATTATGAGACAATTGTTGACTATGGTGATCATGTGGCTATAGTTAACCATTGTGACATTGAGATTTTGTGACCATGTTTGGCCAATATTGACCATGGGTGACCATTATGACATTGACATAATGTAACACTAAGAGATTGACGTCACATTGTGGCATCAATGTTTCATTCATTGCATTGTGATGTTGATTTTTGTTCATCACATTGTGACATGGATTTTTGTTCATCGCATTGTGACGTAAAATTTCGTTCATTATGTTCTGAAATCGTTATTTGTTCTTCACATAGTGATATAATTTTCTTGTTTGTCCCATTGTGATGTTCTAATTTTTTTTCATCACATTATGACATTGTTTTCTTGCTCATCACAATGTGACATCATTTTTTGTTTATCACATTGTGACTTCATTTTCTTGTTTCTCATTTTGCGATATTGATTTTTTTCTCATCACATTGCATCAAGGATTTTATTTCATTACTACATGTGATGTAAAAAAAAAATTATGACATTGTAACATCGATTTTTTTTCATCACATATGAAGGTCAAATTTTGTTTGTCACATTGTGACTTTAATTTTTCTTCTTCATATGTGACATGATTTTTTGTTGATCACATTGCAATATTGATTTTGTTTTCCACATTGAAACATTGATTTTATTTTTTTCATATTGAGATAACAACTTTTTTTGGTCATATACTATTTAACCTTTAACTATAGATGAATATGGTTGACCATATTGACTATGATTGTCAATAGCTAGCCACTATTGAGTTGGTTGACCATCGTTAAAAATTGTTAATGTTTATTGAGTTATTTTGACTGTGCTTTACCATTGTACAACTTCGTTGACCATGTTTTTCAACATGTAACTATATATATATATGGGTGATTTCAATTGTGGTTATCCTAGGTGGTTAGAGGAAGGAATTGAATCCTCCCCACCTAGGTTTGATTCTCGTAAGTGACATGATGGATCTTGGCAGTATTGATAGTATAGATATATTCCTCATATAGGATATACAACATCATACTCATGTGTGTGTGTGTGCATGTAGTTGACCATGTGGATGAGTTTGAATGACCATTGTAAATTTGACTTGACCATTGTAGGGTTGGTTTGACCATGATTGACCATTGTAGAGTTGGTATAACTATGATTAACTATTGTTGAGCTAGTTTAACCATGGTCTAGCATTGTTGACTTGGTTTGACCATTTTTAAGGTTTGTTGATCTAGTTTGCCATGGTTGAACATGGTTGAACATGGTTGTCAATGTTTAACTATATTTAACTCTAGATGAATATGGTCTACTATATTCACCATGTATAAACATGGTTGACCATGGTCAACCATGTTGCCCATGGTTACCATGGTTTGGCCATATTATGTATGGTATGCCCATATAATCATAATAATAGTAAAATACAATATGTTAATGTTTAAAAAATAATTAATAAAACAAAAAAATCATCCAATCTATCACTTAAAAAAATCTAAACATTTCTATACTATAATGTTTAGATTATTAAAATTGATATACACTTTTGTAATTATGAAATAATGTTTAAAAAAATCTATATGTATGTTTAAAATATATATATATATATATATATATATATATATATATATATATATTAAAAATTAGTATACACTAGCCTAGATCCATTTTAATTCTCGATCTATCAAGCAAAGGCATCAAATCTCTCCATACACAAACCTCTCTTTTTAGTGTAAAACTTGAAGAAAATTTTTCACCTCAAGATATTCTCTCCCTCTCGGTGCTTGATAGATCCAAAGTTTATGATGGATTTATGTTGGGTAATTATTAATAATTATAATTATTAGTTAATTAATTAATTTTTATGTAATTGACTAGGAAAAATGTAATAGCCCTGGTAAAAAAAATCATGTAAAAATATATAAGACCACGTTGATGGGACATGTATTCCAAGCTGAATTATGGGAAAAACATCCTAGAGGGTGTTCATTCGATTAATATGGCTAAGGAAATTGGCAAAGGCAAAGGAAAAGGCTCTGGAAAGGCATGAGGCATTAATTGGCATTTTATTTATGACAATAATGAAAATTAGGAGAAAAGGGAGGTGAAAGGTCACAAGTTGCATGTGAGGAGGAAAATGAAGGAAACTTATGGAAAATGAAGAAAATATAGTCCTCATTAATAAAGGGCTTCCGAGGATTAGTTGGTAAGATTTTTTCAGTTCAGTTTTTGAGCTCTCATTATTCTCTCTCTCTCTCTCTCATACTCTTGGACACTTAGAGTATTCTTGGATCACCCTTGGAGAGTGTGGAATATTTGGATATTTGGATCAAGAAAGAAAAGGAAAAGCAGGAAAGTGCAAGAGGACATCAAGATTAGTATTTACAATAGGTTTTGAGTGCAGGTATCAAGTTCCATGTATGATTTCCTCACTAGTTTTGGCATGCATGGTGTATGCATGTGGATTTGTCTCGCCTTGTCATTTCCTAGACAACCATAGTATTGTGGGTTTGTTTCCATTGATTGTTTTTTGGTTGGTTTTCATGATTTCGTTAGCTGTTAGATTGAGTTACTATTTCATGGAAGCCTTGGTTTGAAAAACGCTCTGGAAGCTCAACAGAAAATTGTGGGCTGAGTTACTAGTCCTGGAAACCTTGGTTGGATAAATTCTTTGGAAGCCCTAGGTGGGTTGAGTTACTAGTCCTGGAAGCCCTGGTTGGACAAACGCTCTGGAAGCCATGTAACAGTTGGGGTTGAGTTACTAGTCCTGGAAGCCCTTGTTGGAACAAACACTCTAGAGCCCTGGAACAGCTTGGATAGGGACCAATATGTCATGGTTGTGATGTATGACCGTGAGGTGGAATCACTAGTTGAGAGTTTAGGTGGTTTGGCCTTTAAAATCCTTGGATTGATTGTGATTGTTGTGTTTGATTAATTCCCACATTCATTCTTGGAATATGGCATGGGGATGATTGGCTGAAGTGAGACTTGGCCTAGCCAATCTATGGTTAGGTGGAACATGGAAGTCCCATCTCCAGTTGGTTTTTACATTTTGTAATGAAGAGCTCATTTCTCCGGTAATCAGTATGAAAATGTACTAGTTTATGTATGGATTTTAATGCTATTGTATACATTGTATTCTTTTTGTTAATATGTTAAATATAATAATGTATTTGATCAATGGTGATGTATGGCTCTATTCATGTTTTTGCCTGTAAATGAATATCCATGTATCTATGGTAAAATTAATTGTATGATAGCTTATGATGTAGGGGATAAATGCTTCTTAGCCATTCTTAGATAAGAAAGAGATCCCTTTGTTTAAATTTTTTTATATACCTGTAGATGTTATGTTTGTTACATGTTCGACAAAATTCCTGTCATGGCTGGGTGGGTTCGGATGAGTTCTGGTTGATGTTATTGCTTCCATATGTTTGTATTAATGTTATTTACCCTCTACAGAAGTTACATGAAGCTATGGGCAAAGACCTAGGCTCAAGGGCTGAAAACGTGGCACAAATCCTAGAGCCAGGCATAGAAATTTGTTGTTTGGGCCTGAGTCGCTAGCTTAACAAGGCTAGCATATGTTTCTAGGGTCTATAGTCACTCCCTTTCCCTTACAAGATCGCGAATAAGCCTCAAAGTGGCTAAAAATCACTCCCCCCTCAGCGAACAGGGCCCTAGAAGCTTGGGTTACCTCCTAGGGATGTCATTAATGCAGTGTAAGGTGTGTTTTTGGTGTTTCCATCGATTCCACTTCCTTAAGGTCATCTAGGATGTTGAATATCATATTAGTAGCCTATCGTCACATGTTTACCCCAATTGGTCGGTTACTTGGGTAGATGTGGGAAGAGGGTGTTACAGAGTGGTATCAGAGTGTGGTTGCACTCTCCTTGGGTTGTGTGTGTTGATTATGCATTCATGTTGATTGCATATGTGTTCCTCATGCTTATGTTCATGGGTGCTTGTTGAATTCACATGGTTTTTTTCTTGGTTACAGTGGCGTCGCCATGGGAAAGTTTTTGGTTTCGTTGGGACATGTGTTGTCATGAGTGTATGACCAGTTATGTGTTGCCCATGCTTGTGTATGGTTTGTGCACACTTTTTTACATAGTGCTGCATGGTGTACATGCATTACTTTTTTATGCTAGGGTTACATATTGGTCATGCTTTAGTGTTTCCCGTATTCTTGCCTATGTGATGCTATATGTTGAACATGCATTAGTCATTCATGATTTATTATACATGTCAAGTGGGTGCATATGGTCAAGCTTGCATTGGTTTGATTGAGGATGTGCATAAGGTCATTGTATGCAATTAGTTCATAATGATGATATTGGTATGTTATGAAGCTAATGTATTGGCTAAGATAGAGCAGGAGATGAAGATCATTAAGGCGAATTTGTAGCACTAGACTTTGGGGTAAGAGCATATCATCACACAAGTTGGTATGCTTGGCATGTAGGTATGTAGGTTAAGTATTTTTATATGCATTATGGTTATGATTATTCCTTTAATTCTATTTATGTTATGGTTACATACATTATAGATACTAGTTGATAAGTGTGGTTATATGTACATGTGTCGAATAGTCACGAATGATAGCAACCTATGGTGGTATGCATTTCTATTGTTGTTTTATATTAGATAACTTGTATGTTATTGATGAGCATGATATATGACTTGTTGTTGTTACATGCTAGTGACTTGATGGTTAGGGTTATGACATTTAGGCATGAGTGGACCAAATGATGACAGTGTGTTGCACTAATCTATACTAATTGTGCATATGTAATTCATATGCATGAATGACATATGTTCATGAGTCTATGATGCGAACCTGTTAGCTAGTTACTATTATGGATATCATGAAATTATTTAGGTTGATTTTATGTGTCATGAAGTTATATTGCGCTAATCTAGATTGATTGTGCAGATAAGATAGCCTGCCCTAAGATACATCAAGGTATGAGCTTGCTTATGTCGTACACTTGGTGCTTGAATGTTTGATTAATTTCATGATATGAGTATATGTGTCTATAATATTTCATGAATAAATGGTATTGTTTTAAGATGGTTGTACTAACACATGTGTTGGGACAGTTGATATGTACTTGAGTGTAAGTAGGTAATAGTTGTAGCATCATGTATTATGATTGATGACTATGAGTTGATTGTTGAGTATGACAAGGTTTTAGACTTGGTAAATGTTGATTCCAAATTAATAGATATGTTGGCTTGATATTGGCACATACGGCTGACATGTGTATTCAGTTACGAGTCAACGTGCTTGGAACAACAACGTAAGATAACTAGCATATTTTTATATTTATTTATGCGCTAACAGTTATGTGTTATGATAGTATGATGCACGAGATTATATCGAAAAGAGATTTCCATGAAATCTTGAAGAAATCTTGAGCTAATCTTTCCTTTGGAAGTGTTGGGAACCATGGGGATTGAGTCATGGTGTCTATTTCTAGCCTTGTGCTTTCAATATCTTATGATTTATTTGCGCTTGATTTGTGTCTTTGTTTATGTATAGTGTATGGCCATATCACTTTGTTGTGGTCTCGTATTGCCTTGGTTTTCATGTTTGTCTTCTTGTTTTCTCTTGTCCTTGCCTTTTATGTTTTGAGAGTCTTGGGAATTGGTTGGGAAAGAGGAAAGTTAATGGAGCTTGAGAAGATTTGCGTGGTACCCAACAGGTAATGTAAGACACAGATGAAGCTCAGTGCATGAGTAAGTGTAACAAAAGGTAAGAATATGACAGTTGGTTGGACTGGTTGGATCCATTGTGGTAAATGGACAATGGCAGTACAAACATGAAAAAGATGACCAGAAAGGTTAAGTAAATGGATTTGAAGTGTAAAATGGCTTGGCTATGTTGGGAACAGTTGTTCTTAATGTTTTTCATGGTCTGCATAGATAGAGGAATTTCTCTTAACCTTTACCTTATGATATCTAGTAATCATGTTGTGATCATAATTATGAGGACGTTTATATATGTATATATGTATGTACGTATGTATGTCGTTTATTGACTAGGTCATCATGGATTTTGATGGTTTTATGTTGATGTTTTATATGTATATATGTGTGTATGTATGGTGTTGTATGATAGGATCATGATTGTTTTTTGCTAATGATTATATATATGTATGTATCTATATATCTATGTCACTATATGACAGGGTTTTCAAGGATCATTCTTGTGGAGGAATGATTGGTTATGTAGGTGAATGCATGAAGAGGTTCATGGCTATGAGGAATCAAGTGGCTGAGCAGCCTTGACAGATCTATGAGGTCATTATCATGTGGATATGATTTAATGTTATATTATTGTACTATGCCAATGTTTATGTTATGGATAGGTAATGTTGAGTGGCAAATCATCAAAGTGAAAGTAGTGTGATTTGCAGCATGCTAGGGTAAGCATGGATAATGGAAAGAAACTAGAACCAAAATTGCTTGTGGGGTCAATGTGTGGTATATGGATGTACAATGTTATTGTTGTGTATATGTTGTGTATCTTGTATATTTAGTGAGTGTACCTACGGTGATGTGTAATGTTTCATATGTAGTATTGTGTACATATGATGTTTCATATGCATTGCCAGGTATAGATGGCGCTATGTACATGCTGGATATACGGTTTTGTGTATATATTGTATTGTGTGCATGTTGGATATGAAATGGTGTGTATGTATGGTGTTATGTACATGTTTAATATGCAATTCTATGTACATATGGTGTTGTGTGTGTGATGTACATATGGTGCTATGTGCATTTGGTGTTGTGTGCATGATTGTACACATGGTGTTGTGTGCATGATTGTACACATGGTGTTGTGTCTGTGTGGTGTTGTGTGCAGGTAGTGTTATGTACATGTCGTGCATGTGGTGTTATGTACATATGTTGTCATGTACATTTCATGCATGTGGTGTTGTGTACATGCGATATTG
Organism: Pinus albicaulis; assembly: GCA_034641835.2. Lineage (NCBI taxonomy): Eukaryota > Viridiplantae > Streptophyta > Pinopsida > Pinales > Pinaceae > Pinus > Pinus albicaulis. The sequence goes on from CM076569.1 coordinate 492,587,728, forward strand.
TGTACACATTGTAGAGGTGGTGTGGCGTACATTTGGCATTGTGTACACGTTGTGCAGGTGGTGTCGTGTACATGTCATGTTGTGCACATGTTGTGTAGGCAGTGTGTGTATAGATGGTGCTATGTACATGTTGTGCATATGGTACTGGTATACATGTGGTATTGTGTGCATGTCATACATGTTGTCATTAGAAAACATTTGAGGCCTAAAATGGGCCTCCTAAGAAAAATGTACAACCAAAATAATTTTTATAAGAACCAATAATATTCAAGATGATGATGTCAACCATGGGTGGTGATTCACCATTTTTTGGGTTAAAAAGTAAAAAGATTAAAAAATAATAAAATAATAAAACTACTTTTTCAACTTGTATTTTCAACTTATCTCCATAAGGTTTTACTCAAATTTCGAGCAGGGGTACTCATTGGATGCAAAATGTAATTCCTCATCCAAGGAGTACCCCTATTGCATACTTTTGATGGACCCTGCTACACCAAAAATGAGAAATACATTAAAAACATGATTGCAATCAAGTTTTTTCATGTATTTCTCATTTTTTGTGTAGCAAGGTCCATCGAAAGCATGCAACATGGGTACTCTTTGGATGAGGAATAAAATTCCAATGAGTGTTCCCGCTCGAAATTTGAGTAAACTCATAAGGAGATAAGTTGAAAATATGAGTTGAAAAAATAGTTTTTTCTTTTTTCTCTCTAAAATTTGATGATGTAATATAATATTATTTTAATATTTCCACTATTATTTTATCATTTCCTTAGAAGGCCCATTTTAGACCTCAAAATTCCCTTAATGGTTGCGGGCATGTGGTACTATGTATGTGCATGGTGTAGTCGTGGTATCGTGACATGTGTAATCATTGTATTGTACTTTGTATATGTATATGTATTGTGTTGTATTGTACACCAAGTGTAGGGTACGTGTCGTATGTCAGTATGGGTGCATGTATTGTATGAAGTTGTATGTCGTATATGCATGTACATGTTGTGATGTAAACTATATATATGTGTACATGCTTGAAGAGAAGAAAATCCATTGCGTGCTTGCAGGGCATGGAAACCGATGTGGTGTGTGTACAAAGGAACAAAGGAAGAAGTAAGGACCGATGAAGGATAAGTACCGATATTTTACTTCAGTTCTATTATGCATGTGATAGGTGATTCTAACTTATGATAGTTACATGTGATTTATGATTATGGTTTATGATTATTGCATGAGATTTATGATTTTGATTTATGATGGTTTCATTTTGAGCTAACCATATATGATATGTTTATACCTGATGGTTTGATCAAAAAACTAGTTTGACTCGTGTGACAAGAAGTGAACAGGATTGCAAGAGTACCTTGTTCATGAGCTACCAATGAGGTATGATTTGAAGTTATTTCAATTTTTTTGTTTCTAATGGAAATTATGTGCTTGCTACAGAAAATCATGCAACGCCCAATTTGGGATGGTTGAAACCAACTACAAGAACTAGGAGCGTCAGCAAAAGGAATTAGAACATGAGGCAGTATACTAGTAAAGCATTTTAGGAGGAGGGCCATTGTGGGACACTAGTAACCAATAGTGTCCATTTATTTCCATGAGCATGCTATGACCAGTATGATGGTTTTGAGGCAGGTATATGCCTTGGTTTTTATATCTTCCAATGCAAGGAACCCTTGCCAAAGGATGGCCTGCCTGATATGGGGGTGATAGAAGAACTTGGAAGGTGAGTGACTGCACTGAAGAGGATGGCCGAATTTCCTGAGGGAATGTGTAGCAGATAAGGGAAGGTCGATGATGGATTTGTTTTGGACATTCGCATTTCCAGATGGGATCATATGCACATTGGGAGTGTGCCTTGGAACAATGAGGTGGTAATTGTTCACTGAGAAGACTAGTGGCACAGGATGGTAGCAGTGGACATTGGATGCAACTTTGGCTCTGACAGTGAATTCTGGACTTTCTGGGAAGGAGGTGAATCATGGTACTACTTTGAGGGTGGAGGTGTGAGCCCCTGGATTCCCTTGTTGTCGGTATGGGCATAGTATCCTTCTATTTTCTGGTTGAGAAAATGTGTATGTGTATATTATTGTAAATACCGTAATGAGTTGTGTTATAAAGCTCCAGTACATGGTATGATTTTCATGACGGTTTTGCTTTTGAGCAAGTTATTCATTGTAAATATTGCAACGTATTATGTTATAAAGCTCCATAGGCAGTATGTTTTGTTTTCTAGTTTACAAGTGTCATTGAACACCGAGGACGGTGTTCCCCCAAGGGGGAGCGTTCTGTAACAGCTCTAGTAAAAACATTCATGTAAAAATATATAAGACCACGGTGATCGCACATGTATTCCAAGCTGTATGGCGGGAAAAACATCCTAGCAGGTGTTCATTTCGGTTAATATGGCTAAGGAAATTGGAAAAGGCAAAGGAAAAGGCTTTGGAAAGGCATGAGGCATTAACTGACATTTTATTTATGAAAATAATGGAAATTAGGAGAAAATGGAGGTGAAATGTTATAGGTTGCATGTGAGGAGGAAAATGAAGGAAAATTATGGAAAATGAAGAAAATACAGGCCTCATTAATAAAAAGGCTTCTGAGGATCAGTTGGTAAGCATTTTTCAGTTTAGTTTTGGAGTTCTCATTATTCTCTCTCTCTCTCATACTCTTCTACACTTAGAGTATTCTTGGAGCACTCTTGGATTGTGTGGCATTTGTGGAGATTTGGATCAAGAAAGAAAAGGAAAAGCACGAAAGCGCAAGTACCGAGTTGCATGTATGATTTCCTCACTAGTTTTGGCATGCATGGTGTATGCATGTGGATTTTCCTAGCCTTTCCATATCCTGGACAACCATGGTATTGTGGTTTTGTTTCCATTGATTATTTTCTGGTTGGTTCTCATGATTCTGTTAGCTGTTCGGTTGAGTTATTAATTTATGGAAGCCTTGGCTAGATAAACACTCTAGAAGCCTGGCGGACAACTGTGGGTTGAGATACTAGTCCTGGAAGCCTTGGTTGGACAAATTCTCTAGAAGCCCTAGGTGGGTTGAATTACTATTCCTAAAAGCCCTGGTTGGACAAACGCTATGGAAGCCCTATAACAGTTGGGGTTGAGTTACTAGTCCTGGAAGCCCTGGTTGGAACAAACACTCTAGAGCCCTTTAGCAGCTTGGATAGGGACCAAATCCATAATGGTTGTGATGTTCGACCGTGAGGTGGAATCACTATTTGAGTGTTGAGGTGGTTTGGCCTCTAGAAGCCCTGTAGTGATTGTGATTGATGTGTTTGATTAAGTCCCACATTCATGCTTGGAATATGGAACAGGGGTGATTGGTTGAAGTGAGACTTGGCTCAACCAATCTACGGTCGGGTGGAACGTGAAAGTCCCATCTCTGGTTGGTTTTTACAGTTCGTAATGAAGAGCTCATTTCTCCGATAATCGATATTCAAATGTACTAGTTTATGTATGGATTTTATTTCTATTGTATCCATTGTATTTCTATTATTAATATGTTGGCTATAAGAATGTATTCGATGAATGATGATGTATGGCTTTATTCATATTTTCGCCTGTAAATGAATATCCCATGTATCTTTTGTAAAATTGATTATATGATAGCTTATGATGTAAGGGAGAAATTCTTCTTAGTCATTCCCAGATAAGAAAGAGACCCCTTTTTTTTAAATTTGTTGTTTATACATGTAGATGCTATGTTTGTGACATGTTTGACGAAATTCCTATCATGGTTGGGTGGGGTCGGATGAGTTTTGGTTGATTTGATTGCTTCCATATGTTTGTCTTAATGTTATTTACCCTCTCTTGAAGTTATAGGAAGTTTTAGGTAGTGTCTTGGGCTTAGGGGTTGAAAATGTGGCACAAATCCGAGAGTCAGGCACATAAATTTGTTGGTTGGGCCTAAGCCACAAGTTTAATAGGGCTAGCCCGCAGCTCTAAGGTCTATAGCCACTCCCTTGCCCTTACAAGCCCGTGGCTAAACCTCAAAGGGGCTAAATATTAATCTGCCCTCAGGAAACAAGGCCCTAGAAGGTTGGGTTACCTCTTGGGGATGTCAATGATGTGGTGTAAGGTGTGTTTTTGGTGTTTCTGTTGATTCCACCTCCTTAAGACTAGGAGGTTGAATATCTTATTAGTAGTCTCTCATCACATGTTTACCCAATTGGCTGGTTACTTGGGTAGATGTGGGAAAAGGGTGTTACAAAAAAATGTTTAGATAACAACCTTAGAACATCTTTTGAAAACACCTCTCAACACATTAAAAAAAATGATATTAGTAATATTATATATATGTTTATGTGTCTCTAGTAACACATTATAAAAATTTTAAAATAATATTTAATATTAATATCAATATTAAAATAGTAATATTAATATATTAATATTTTAAAATCATTAAAAATAGTCAACTCTACTTTATTATTAATATTATTGATAAACTTATTAATATTATAATTCTTCATATTGATATTATTGTAAACCCAAACCTTAATAATACAAAAAAAAATTGATTTTTCTTTTAAATGGTTTTTTTAATTGTGGAAATGGATTCAGCACTATTAAAAATCTCTAAATACCCAAAATTATAAAGCTTAATAACTGTAACCCAAATTTCCCAAAAAAATTTGTTGAATTTTGGTCAAATCTTAGAATTTCCACTATTTTCCAGATAAAAGTATATGCTCTAGGCTACTCTTTAAATATATATAGTTTCTTTCTTTAAAAGAAATGTTGATTGAATAGCACATGACAAACATTTCCAGAGTTAGATAGAGGGAGGTATAAGTGGAGATTATCTTGGATCCTTATCTGTTGATTTCCTACCTGACAATATCCACTAGTGATAAAAGTCTCATCTTTATTTCCATCAGACACCTCACAACTAGTGTTCGTTGTCCGGCTAGAGACAATGAAATCTTACCTATTCAGCCGAAGATTCAGCCAAAGAGCCTTTACCCTTTTTGGATAGGACACCCACCTGCTGAGTTTACCACTTGAAGACCTGGACCTAGGCCAGGTTATGATTGGTCTAATGTGGTTCATCGATGAACACAACGAAAACATCCCAGCCGAGATGGAACAACGCCGACCATCACTTTACATTATACTAATCAGAAGGGGAAGGGGTGAACGCATCCTGAAGTAGAAAGTTTGAACTATAACGCATATCATCCCATTGCAATAAAGAGCGAAGAATGTTCGAAAGAATGGCAATAATGAAATAAGTGCATTCGAGAAAGGATTCCATATTAGTATTAATGCATTAATAACCTTAATGAAATAATTAAAAAATGTTAGAAATAAAACTTCAGCAAATTTATGTGCGATGTAATTTTGACTCCCATAACAAAGTCCGTAACAATAAATTCCACTACAATCTCTGTGCTGCATTAACTCTCTTTTATATCCTCAAAGAGAATTAAAACAAAGGAACATAATCCATTCCACTTTATAGATATCTTTATTAATAACGGGCAGAGGTTTTTCATGATTGGAGAGTTGTGTGATGACTTTGTTGTGAAGCTTTTCCCTTTCTACTTCTTTCTTAACTTGAGTCTCTCTTATTATTTGACTCTCTAGGATTCTATTCCATCAACCTGTATGTTCAGGATTTATATACATGAAACTTCAATGCAAACCTTACCTGGGTTGACCATTCGCATAACCTATTTACGTGGCAGTATTGACAATTTTTATTAGAATGGTTTATTGCTGGAAAATTGTGGCTGTTAGAACCTATGTTATTATGTCTTTTTAGATATAGAGTTTGGATTTTCCATCATCTATATTATTCTGTTTAGGTGTTTAGGTTTCGAGTCTAAAACAAGATTCATCTTTATATCTAAATATAAAAATATAAATTATAGAAAATCCAAACTCTATACCTAAAAATCTACACAACAAAAACCTCCAAACTATCAAACTATATTATATCCCACATCTTATATTTATGGAAAAGTTAGATTTAAAAGTAAAATGTTAAATATTAATATTAATTATAAATTTAATTGTTATTAATAGGTCAGTGTTGTTAATAATTAGTTTAGAAATTTAATTTAAATAATTTTTGTATTAATGGTCGAGTGTTGTTAATAATTAGTTTAGAAATTTAATTTAAATAATTTTTATATTAATTGGTGAGGGTTGTTAATAATTAGTTTAAAATTTTTATATTAATAGATGATTGTTGTTAATAACTAGTTTAGAAATTTAATTTAAATAATTTTTGTATTAATGGCCGAGTGTTGTTAATAATTAGTTTAGAAATTTAATTTAAATAATTTTGGTATTAATGGTCGAGTGTTGTTAATAATTAGTTTACAAATTTAATTTAAATAATTTTTATATTAATTGGTGAGGGTTGTTAATAATTAGTTTAGAAATTTTATTTCAATAATTTTTGTATTAATAGCCGAGTGTTGTTAATAATTAGTTTAGAAATTTAATTTAAATAATTTTTATATTAATTGGTGAGGATTGTTAATAATTAGTTTAAAATTTTTATTTAAATAATCACGCCGAAGGCATTTTCTTTGTTGGCTTGGGGTGAGCAAACACTGTTCACCCCAGCCAATAGGAAGTTTTTGTTATCGCCCTTCAAGCAAATTAAAATCTGACAAGTCTCTGTCGGTCGGGAGATAACAGTCGACCGCCCAATGGTTCAAATGCGGTTATTTTCTTCCTTTTCCGATGAACAGAGCATCCGGGTGTGGAATTCCGCTCATGAGCTTCTGCGTCCCCTGGAACTGGAGGCTCACGATACGTATTCTGCAATAAATAAATAATGGGATGGCATTGAACACGAGAAACCACCCATCAAAATTATGCAGAGACGGAGGTGGAGCAATGAAGGACGAGCATGCACAGTGTGTCTGCAGTGAACAGTATTCTGATTCTTTTCACTAGCTCCAATGATGCTAAATTTAGGCCTATTCGGTAAGCTTCGGATCCAATCTCAGGCAGCTGGTGTTTCTTTCTCTTCGGTCCTATTTTTAACAAATGTATTCACTAAATTTAGTAGGCTGAAGATGATCTCTTCTTTGCCAATTTCTCTGGATCAAATCTGCGTTTCCTACTGTCTTGCATGCCCCCTGAGTGGCATTTTGGGGATTTGTTGAAAAAATATGCGAATTTGGGTGGATTTTGACATACATTTTGCATTTATTCTCCTCCCTCTTTCCAACATTGTTTTCTGGTTCCGTAAATAGGGAATTTGACAGTTTCTCAGGAAGCTATTTGTCATATAGGTTGGTGAGGAGGTCCGTATCTACAAGTTACTGTTTCATTTTGTTTCAGTTGGTCTCGGATTTCAGATCTACTCTGTTTCCACAACATTTAGCAGTGGCAGACACAGTATCGGTTCATTTGTATCTTTTCATTTCTAGTCCCTTTGTGCTTGTTTTCTCCAGTTTCTTATCTAGCCATTGCGTCTCAGGAAAAGACTTTCCTGAATCTCGATGTTTCATTTCTATTTTACATCTTTTTCTACCCAAGTTTCTAACAAATCCACTGGAATTAGGCATTATTAGTTGTGATTGTTTCAGCTAACAATGCTTTGACCCGTTGAATGCGTGCCATGGACAGCGAATCCAGCTTCGTTTCTTCCCCTCTTGTTTCTTCACTTATCTCTGAGGTTCATTTTCCAAATGGGTATTCTTCAGAATCTTTTATGTCGCTTCATTTGCGTTTTCCCATCTCTCTATTTAAATCCAATTCAATTATGCTGATATCTATTAAGTGATTCATCATTACAGTTATAGTCGGCACTCTACAAGTTTGTACTTAGGGCTTTATTCCCAGTGATTGCTGACCTAGAAAGTTTTTTCAAGTCTAGGTTCTTTGCTACTCAATAATTTTTCTGAGTTGTTTTGGAAACAGGAAGCTCTCGATGAATAAGCAACATTTGTTTGTAGAGTGTCTACTAATTTATCTGTAGTTGTCAGGATTTCCTTCTGAGTTGCGTCCGTGGTATATGAATTGTATCTCTGGCCAGGGAACAAACGTATGGTCCAACCTCTATCAAAAGTATTGCAGTATCTATTTATTTGATGCCATTATGCTTCCTACGGATCTCTAGGAAGACCAAGGCATGAAAAGAGTCCAATGGCATAGTACCATCTATCGCCCCTTTCCTTTATCACTCTACCTTACATACCCATAATAAATTTAGTGATCTCCTAGTTACGTCGGAGGCTTTTTCTTTGTTGGCTTGGGGTGAGCAAACACTATTCACCCCAGCCAATAGGAAGTTTTTGTTATCGCCCTTCAAGAAAATTAAAATCTAACAAATGTTGGCTCTTTATACGCTTACGCCGTTGTTTGACTTAACGCAATGCCCGACACTTGCTAAGGAACCAGTCAGCTGCAAAAATCTCCTCCACTCCTCCTCACGATAACACTAGCCTTGCTGTATGCACAAGGAGGAGAAGAAGAATCCCATCTTCTCTAAGGATCTATCAGCCCAAGCTCTTAAACAATCAGGAGACCGATGTGATCTCTTACAGCAGGAAAATAGATAGCCTCTGCAAGAAGGGCCAGACCGCTGAAGCAATGGAGATATTCTCACTGTTCAAATCTTCTGAGAAATTAAATCAACGCAACTAACTTCTAAAATAATTTCAAATGTTGTGGTTAGAGACTTTGTTGGCCTGCATGCTTACAAGATCCCTTCTATGTGCCAAGATATTTACAGGGTTTGCATCTCTACCCGCTTAATAAGAGCACTGTTGTGTGCTATAGACTGCTTATGGTGTGTCAGGCGATTAATGTATCGATGAAGTCGTTGCCGATAAAAAATACTCAGAATAAATGGTTGATTAAGTTCCAGAGATGATGCTTCAACCAAAATAAATGACAGTAAATTTATGGATTTCAAATATAATGCCGTTGCATTATCCATCTCTTCTAATAATTCATACACAACACCTTTCCTTCCCAATTCTAATGATGTCTGAAATACAATCTCCATTGCATCTAGCATTTCTGCATTGTTGTCCAATGGTCCAAGATGACTCAGAAGTTCCTCTGCACTTTCAACTTCACTCAAAAATTGATGTTCAGTTTCTAAACAAGAAGAAGCTACCCTCTGCAAGTCCCCTTCCTTCTGCATTTCTAGACTTTGTGCAACAAGACCCTCACTGGGAGAGGTTTCTGTAAGGGTTGCAGACCACTTGTGACATACATACAATGCTTGTTTCCATATTTCTTGACACCATGGGCAGAGCATAACAGATGTAACTTCTTCAACTAAATCAATCCTCTCACTTCTTCTTTCATCGTTTGAATTGGCAGTTCCCTTATTGGACACTGCTCCATGTCCAAAATTTCGAGATTATTCACCTTCAAAATATCTGGTGGTAGGTATTGTATGCCAAGGACAGAAATCCCGATGCCACAGAGATGCAGAAGGCTTAGTCCTGAAAGTTTAGGGGAATACAATGGGCAAGTGGTGAAGACGGTGGAAATGCGATGCAGCCTGAGGTAGTGCTTACAATGTAGTAGTTAAAATCAAGTTACCGATCTTCACAACAACTGGATCTTCACATGGCAGGAGGATATGCTCTGTTCATTCCAGTGCGATGGTGGTAACGAAAACACTTACATCCAGATATGTGGGATTTCTCGTGACGAAGAGGAGCGGAAGGACTCAGGTGATGGTGAGGAACAAGTGTAAGCCTCAAAATGCCTTCACTCTGTTAAAAGTGAAGTTTCAATAGGAATGGAGCGCCACTAATGGAGGGTAAAACTAAAGGTTTAGTTGGGAACATGCTGGCCTTCGGATCTCGTAAATGCCTTATCTTCGTCATTTTTAACATGTGCGATGGTCCAACACAGTGCCCCGGTTCCCATCGTCAATTGCAGGGGAATTATTATCTAGCCATTCTCTAATTCGCAGACATATTTTCATACCCAGAGCCATATGAATGTCTGTTTTTTTTTATACTTTTACAACGCTGAGAGCTTATGTTAATTTGTAGACAAAGGAGTCACTTTGGTTGACATCGCGAATGTCGTATATATTTGGGATTGTTGATATCGTTTCGTAATATTAGTGGCAAGATTTTGAGTTTCAAATCCCTCTGTTTCTTGATTTTTAGCATTCAAAACTTCCAACATGTTCTTTAATTTTAGCATTGAAAACCACTGTCCATGTTTTAGAATCCTTTCCTTCTCATGATACTTATGGTTCTTATATAGTCATTGCATTTGTGCTCTACTCCAAGTGACCTTCTCCTAGATCTCTGCTGTTGCAATTTTTGGGACTATGGATCATTTAAAACTACGCCCATAGCTTCCAAATGGACTGAAATTTCGGCATGAAGGTGATATCCCTGGTTTGTAACTTTGTATCACCACTGTGAGGTCTCCTTACCGAACTGCTCAGATTTTGCTTTGCCAATATTGTGATTGGGAGGGAGCTCACACATATTCAAGGCTCTATCACATATTGACAATTGTATCATCTTCATTCTCTAGATTGGGGGCATTCCAACTGTCACAAAACTTTGATACATCAGAATTTTGGATACCCTTTCTTCATTTTCTATGTCAAGCATTATGAACTTGTTTAAATGCAAACCCTTGCTTTCCATGGATGCTAACATAAGGGCTTGACTAACATTAGCTCAATCTTGAAATATTCCTAAATGAAATTCCTGTCACCAGTGATTCAGATTGATACCCTACTCTTCAAACACGTTATTGAGAACCAAGGAGGAAAGGTTTTGAATTTTCACTTTTCCCAGTAGGTCTACTACGAGGTTGGAGGTGTCCTCAACATATATGTCACAAAATTTATCTTCTCCTTCCCTGAGGTCAGAGATGTACGTCTCATTGTCAGCCTGCACTTCCTTATATGTGCTTTCATCAGTCGGCAAGGGCTTCCAAATAATCTCTCAAAACTCCAATTGCTCCCTGTAGGAAATTTTCAACAAATAAAGGGGTCTTCTTGTTCACTTCTGAAATGTCCTAATCCATATGCTTGGCATCACCAGCTTCATTGATGGGGCAATTAGAGTTATTTCACTCAAATTTTGTGTGCAAATCCGCCCTTGGAGCAGCAGATACATCATTCATTTGTATTAGGGAAGAGGCACCCTTACAATCATCACCAGGGTTGGCACCAAAATGTATCCCTATAGGTTTGTCAAAATAAATCTTCAAATATAATTTAGAGCTGCCAACATTTCTCTTATATTCATCTTCTAGGGGACCAGGACTAAAATCTATCACATGAAGTTTGTCAAGAAATACCCCTCAGACAAATGATGATGTGCATTCTATTGCTGACCATGGATTGGGCAGAGGCAGAGGCAGCGACAATGGTAGGGGTTTAAGTAGGGTTACTTTTGCTTTTCTATTTTGGCAATAAATCAGACTGATAGAAGTACAAATTTTCCTGTACTTGGTCAAAAAAAATTGTAGGGCAATAGTGGTGTGTTTGATTGACAACCATTTCTGCATCCTTCTACTCAAATAGGTCAATGAGCCTCACTAATGCGAGCTCAAGTAATATTTTCTCAACAAATTATCAAGGCCATTTGCCTCTTATTGATAGCACAACATAATTCATGCCTCCTTTCGATGTTCCCTTGCACCTCCCGGTGCAATTGCTAGTTTTTATATTGATGATGATGATGATGATGATGATGATGGTTAACGTCCACTGAGACCAATCTTTGGTCTATTGGACCTAAAAAAAGAGTTATTTAATTTGATTTAGGATTTTATTCCTATGCTCAAAAAGCTTGGAGAGAAGCCTCCCGAGCTCACAATAATTTTGATATCTTAAAAGGCTAGGAAGGTTCGTACTGCAACAAAGATTAATAGGTGAGTGTTGTTAATAATTAGTCTAGAAATTTAATTTAAATATTTTCGAAGTTTGTAAAAAATTATCAATTTATAAAAGTAATATTATTTTTTTATAAATTTTGATTTTTTTATCATTTTTCTAAAAAAATATCAGTGTTTTGCATTTTACCTGTGAGTGTGAGGGAAATGTGTAATTTTATGTGTTTATTTTTAAATGAAAATAAAATATTTATAAATGAAAAACATTGTTAACTATAATTAAAAATAAAAGTGAATATATTTATTTCATTAGTGGTTACTTCTAATTAAAAGCATTATAAAATATCAATAATCATACTCTTAATATTGTCACTAGGTTTGTTGTTGACATTACAATTTAGAAGTTGTGTTGAGAAATTTTCACTCACTCTCAACTATAAATAAAATATTTGGACATTCATGTGAAATAACATAATTTTATAGAAACTTTTTAAAAGAATCTATAATGATAAATCCATGGCTAAAATGAATATATACTAGTGATTATAAGAACTTTTTTTTTTTTGTGGAGAATATATCAACTATTTTATATATTTCCTTAACGAATCCATGATAAACATTGATATTTAAATGTATACATATATTATTCATTATTTTAAGTATGTAAACAACAAACACTTAATTTTGACAATGTAACTCTAATCATTTTTATTTTTCTTTTAAATAGTTTTTACGCTTTTCATACATTTTATATAATTAAAAAGGTAATAAATAATAAAAATAATAATACTAATCATTTAATTATAGGGTCATAGCCAAGTTGGAAACTAAATATTTCAAGCACTGTCACCATACTATATTTTGCCTCTATTTTGGTATATTAGCTTCTTTTATGTACAAATTTCACTATTTTGAAATCTAACAAAGATTTGTTGGAAACTATAAGTTTAAGTTATATAGTCTACACAGTTTAAGTGCTCAAGGAGTTTTTCAAGGTATTGAATCAATTTATACATTAAAAAAACACAATTTAAATAATGTAATTTTCTATATTGTTAAAATAAATTTGCACTTTAATATATTTAATCCCTCTAGAAACTCTTACACTTAAGTTTAACAATATAATTCTAATCAAGTTATAAAAAAAAATACATCTTTCATAACTTTTCTCAAATTAAAATGATAATAAATAAAAACAATAATCTTTTAATTTTAAGGTCATAGACAACAAAATGATAATAATAATAATAATTTATTTTAAGTTCATAGCCAAGGTAGACACCAAAATTGTTGTATGAGACATTTGTTTGTGAGACAACCCCTTTTATATTTGAACCTTTGATTTCTTAAGAATAAACACGTGTTTTTAACCATTAGCCACTTTTTTATTATCTTAAAAAGTGAAATGTACTTAAGAAATGTTATTATATTTATGACCAAAGTAAGAAATAAATATTGTGTGACAAGTCATATGACAATTATTATTAATGTGTAATATTGATTAGTTATAGAACATGTTATCACCCTAGTAATTTCTCAAAGTTGTGGGCTTTTGGTTTTTAGTCTAAGAAAACTAGGGGTAACCACAAACCTACTTCAAATCCGAGGATCTAGCCTTCCAAGAATTCAGAGAGGGCTCTCTCTTTAAGATTTATATTTGTTTTTTATTTATGTTTTTAGGCTAGTTATGATAGAACAATTGGTTTTGGTTTTAAAGGTTTTGGTGGGTAAAAATCACTTAGGATTAAACTAAGGAGAGATCTACTTGTCCATTGGGATATGGAGTCTAAGTCTAGATAGTAGTACTAGAAGGCAAGGCCAAAGGGGTACAAATGTATTCAGGGCAAGGTAGATAACCCTTAGATATTTGGGGAAAGGTTTTTGATGAAGTGGTATGATCGGGATAAAGGGCAATGAAGGATCTTTTGATTCGGAAAATGGAAGAAGGAGGCAGTGGTCAAATAGGAGTAGCAGCAATGAAGGATTCCTAACACCAGAAATCAGCAGAAAACATTTAAATGGTAACTTAGTAAAAAATAGGGAGCAAAAGGCTAGTCCTATAGTAATATTTCTAGTTACTCATTAAGATTGAACAAACATATATAATGAAATGCATGAAACTCAGAAAAGAAACAATGACAAGAAGAAATGTACTTCACTCTTCAACTTATCGCATGAATCCTGAATTATGATGCCACTTTAATCTTTGTCTAAACTGCTACTTTGAATTCAACAAATGAAATCCTCCAATGTATCAGCAAAATTCTATAGTAATCTTAGCAATTTTATTCCACACTAAAATACTTCAAAGAGTGAAGTATTTATACAAAATATTGTTTACAAATATCCTAGAGAGATGTAGGAATATCTTTAGGAAATACAAAATATCTTTACAAAATAAGAGGGACAGCTACTTAACAAATTAGCAAGTTTCCACTTATCCAAAATATATAGAACAACTCTATCTAATCAAGGAGCTTTTATTGGCAAGCTGTCTTGCTTGCTGGCTGCTTAGGAAATATCTTTGTTTGATCTGCCTTCAATGATACTCTTTCTTCTAATACACTTTAACGTTGTTATTTTAACCCTGATACACTTTGACTGATATTTTCACTCTTTAGTGTTGTAAAAAGAAACCTTTATTCAGTAAAAACAATCAGCTGACTGTCTTTTTGGTTTTACTTTTGTTGGATTGTTTCTCATATAGTTCTCTTCACTGTTTTGCCTTTTCAATGCTACATTAAATCTGTAAAAATCTACCATTGCTCTGCATTTTGTATTGTCACATTTTTGAGCTTTCTAAAGTTTTCATCAACATCTGTGTACTTGGAAAAATTAGGCTTAAAAACAAAAAGATGCTTGATCTCATTCATTAGGGGAATTTTGAGGTCTAAAATGGGCCTCCTAAGAAAAATGTACAACCAAAATAAACTTTATAAGAACCAATAGGATTCAAGATGATGATCTCAACCATGGGGGATGATTAACCATTTTTGGAGTAAAAGGTACAAGGAATAAAAAATAATAAAATAATAAATCTACTTTTTCAACTCGTATTTTCAACTTATCTCCATAATTGTTTTCTCAAATTTCGAGCGGGAGTACTCGTTGGATGCAAAATTTAATTTCTCATCCAAGGAGTACCCATGTTGCATACTTTTGATGGACCCTCCTACATGAAAAATGAGAAATATATGAAAGAGCATGATTGAAATCACAGTTTTCATGTATTTCTCATTTTTCGTATAGTAGGGTCCATAAAAAGTATGCAACATGGGTACTCCTTGGATGAGGAATTAAATTATGCATCCGATAAGTGTTTCCGATCGAAATTTGAGTAAAAACTTAGGGAGATAAGTTGAAAATACGAGTTGAAAAAATAGTTTTATTATTTTATTATTATTTATTCTTTTTTCCCTCTAAAATTTGATGATGTAATCTAATATTATTTTATTATTTCCACTATTATTTTATAATTTCCTTAGGAGGCCCATTTTAGACCTCAAAATTCCCCTAATGTTGAAGAAAAAACAAGTCTTCAATATATTGAAGAATGACCTTTCTTGTGGAAGAGCCCTGTGGCAGTGGCTTGTTGATTTGTTCTTTTGCAAAATCCCTTATCTTCTTGTCATAATATTTTTGGGCCATTATTTTTTCATTGAAGAAATGAATATCTGGAAGACCAGTTTGTCTCAGCATAGTGTATTTTGCTAAAAAATTGGTTATAGAAACATTCATTGCATCACACTTTTCCTCTAAAGTGTTCATCATATTTCTCTTTATCAGAACCTTCTTGATCTGTAAAATGGTCTCTATTCTATCCTGTACCTGTAATTCTTCTAACTCTGTTCTGTTTTTACTATTCAAGAAAGTGATGAGCTTCAAAGCTTGTGCTGGTTTATTTGCCAACTCTTCTTTTGTCTTTTGGATTTCCACTTGTGCTGCTAGAATTAAGTCTCTATGTTCATAGATAATTTGAATCGAAGGCCATTGGAGATGAAAGGCATCAATTATATTTGTCCAAAGGTAATTTATTATGTAAGAAATTTTTTCAGTGAAATTCAAGTCTTTTTGTAGGCTTTTGATTTTCTCTTCAAGTCTCTTGGCCCTTTGCTCATAATTGTTGGCATTGATTAATGTTGTTTTGTCGGAGGCTTCCATATTCTGAATCATATTTTTCAAACTATTAATTTCATTTTTTTTTAGTGACATTTCCTCCATAGCCTTTACTATATGCCCTGCATCTTCTGTGTGTTGTACCTGTGTTGTTGAAGAATCAGTGGCTGATGTTGTAGCTGAATGCACTGGCACTACAGTTGCCAATGGCTCATTAGGTGCTAATTTTTCTCCCAATGTAGAGGCCACAGTTGTGGTAATTACTAGTATGACTAAGGGGATAATTGGAGCTTCAGCTTCTTTAACAGTTTCGTTCTCTTTCACAAGTTGATCCAATTATGTTTCCATTTCTTTTATTTGAGTAGTTAGTTTGATAATAAACTGTATCATGTCTTCTTTTTTTGTCTGTTCTTGAAGAATTTCTTTAGTTTGAGGGTGCTCACTTTGAGGAAGCTTCAGTTGTTTCCTCAAAGCTGCAATGTCTTCATTTTTCTTTTTAATTAATATTTCTGTTGCTAAAAAATCAGAAGGATCAACTCCTACCTGCAAAACTATGTCTTCTAAGGCTTTAATCCTTAGATATTTAGCATACAAAGATCCTTTATCCAATTTCATTTGATCCTGCATGTTAATAATGGTATTCTGCAACTTAGTAGCACTCATGGCCTTTGTTACCACAGTAGAATATAACATCTCAGAGCTATGTCTGTGGAATTATATTTGGTCTAGTTCATGCACATTTTCAGTACCTACTTCAACTCAACCTTTTTGTAGTCTGCCACTGTCTTAGGTGTTGAAGCAGTTGGTTGCAGATATGACATGATCATTTTATTTGTGGAATATTCAAAGGCTGTAAGTAGCCTGTTTTGATTCCCTGGCTTCTGTTTAAGAAACTGAGAGTAAATCTCACTTTTGATCTCTTCATTCTTTTGTTTGATTTGTTTGTACCTTTCTTTGATTTCTAGGTCTTTTTCCTGCACTGTGTGTGAGGAAGAAGCCTCCATGTTTTTCTGTCTTTCAATCATCTGAGTATATTTTTCACCTGCTGTTTGATCTTTTTGTATATCTGCAAGAGTCTAATTTACTATTACTGTAGCCTCATCATTGTTTACCTCAGGCTCATTTGTATCCTCAACATCAATTACTTTTTCTTTCCCTATAGAACTAAATTTGAGCCTTTTATTGTAAATCAACTTGAATTTAGTATCTGTTGTGGTCACAGCTGTATAGGTTCCCTCATCTCTATCTCTTTTTGTAGAGGTTTCAGTCTGCTTTGCAACTACCATAGTTTGTGTAACATTCATCTTTTCTGTTGGCTTTGCATTTACTGTTGTATCTTTCAATGTATTATCTGCCCATTCTGTTTTATTTGAAAAATTTTCAATTTCTGGCTTGGGCTCATGTATGAAAGGAGGAAGTTTGCAATTGAACCTTATATTGCTGAGAATGCCTTGAGGGTCATAGTTCCAAGGGAAGCTTTCCTGAAATTTTAACTCTGATAATCTTTTCTCTATTTCCTTTTTAGTATTTCTATTATTTACAATAACGGACCAATCTGATTTTTCAACTTGAACTGAATTTTCTTTTTAGAAGCCATGAAATTAATGGAATCAGAGTTTAAAACCTATCTTAAGTATTCTAATGCAAAAACTCTAATGCTCAAATACTTAGGGAATTTATAAGGCAGTAGATTTGATCCAAAAATCCTCAATTCCATGTGCTTTTCATACAAATACCAGTCTCCCATCTTGCATTGTTCTGATAACCGCAATATTCTCTTCATGTCCTCACTTATCCTAGGCTGCTCGGCTTTATATAATATGCTCATTGCTGGTTGGAGGAATAGATATGAAAAGTCTGTAAAACTGAAATCACTGCATTCTTTCCTCAGTAAAGTGGTCCAGAAAACAATGGATAGAGGTTGAACCTCTAAGTCCATTTTTTGAAATGAAATTGGAAACTTGTCAGATTGAAAATAGAAGAAAAAGTGAAATAAGTATGATGAATATCTGAACACCCCTTCAGTGGGCAGTTTGGTCAATTGATAGTGGATACTATCAGCTATAAATCTGGCATAGTCAAAGATCATAGCAGGAATTTGACCAGGAGATAAAGTAGATAAAAAACCAAGGATGGATTTATCAATGAATTGATTTGTGAAGTATCCTAGTATGAAAGAAAGCATTGATATCACATGTCTGGATCCTTCAAGAAATTTGGAAGTGGAGTAAGGAGGATTTAGCTTTGGAATGTCCACATGAGATGGCATAAAGTTCTGGAAAATCACAAATGTTTTAGGAAAATCTAATCCTAAATATAAATGAGTCAATGATTCTATGGATAGAGGAACTGCCTTGGGATCAAATTGTAATTGTAACATCTCATTGATGGATTCTGCAGTAATAGAAAATAGAATCTCCCTATCAGCATTAACAATTGCTCTCTGATCTGCTACATAGTGTTTCTGACATAATCTCACAAGGTCTTGGCCAGGGTGTGTTACTGGAACCATATATTTGGGTAGATTAGTCTCCCAAATAGGCATTTCATCTTTATATAAGAACTTATTAGAACACCAATTGTGAATCTCCAATAGATTGAATTATACCACAGGGTCTGCAATTTTATAATCCATATTAGTCAAGGGGATGGTTTCTTCATTAGGTACTGGTAGCTGAAGGGGATTGACAGACACAGTGGTTTTTGCAGTGAGTGCAGGAGTGGATTTGATGGCTTTTGATGTTTCTGACTTAGGAGGCTTGGATCCCCCAGGTTTGGTAGGCTTAGAACTGACTTTGGAGGTCCTACGTTTCTTAGTGTTTGAATATTCAGCAAGCATCGGTGTTTGCATCATTAGATGTTATAAAACAGATGGTGAATTTAGCAATTTTCAGGTTAGGGATGACTTTCAGTAATATTTTTTCTCAATTTAGGTTTCTGGGATATGCAAACTAGTTTAAGACAGAAAACAAGGGTTTTCTGAATAATCTGGACTGTAAAAATGAGTTTTGAGGAGATCTGTAGGTCTGAAAACCTTTTCTGGCTTCTGCAATTGATATTCAGGGATTTTAAACAGATAAATTGAGGAAATTGGCTTCAAAAAGGGTTTTTATAAACACGGTATTTTCTGGGAAAAATTGGCCAGGGTTTGGCCCGTTTCTACGTATTTTCTTGGCAAATTACACAGACAACTTCTCTGGATTATGGCTTGGCTTTAATTATAAAGGTTTTCACTTTGAAATTACAAGCCTGAATATCGAAAAATACCTCAAATGGTAGGCATTTCGATTGTTGGAAGGGTTTCTGGGATCTTCTGTGATTGAATTTGAACTTTTTTCTATTTGTTGGAGCCAAGAAGGTCTGGTCCGGCTTGTTGGAGTAGAGAATGGCTCTTTAGGTCTTCAAACAGGGGATTTCTGGTCAAATTGGGCTTTTTTCTTGGGATAAAAGTCTAGAAATAGTGCAGAAGAGATTTTACATAGTCGGGTGGAGTTTTTATCAATCGGAACGCACAAATAACACTAAAAAATGACATAACAAAGGTGTTAACCTTTGATATGAATTTTCATTAAACGCATTGAATGAGGGTCTAATCAAAGGCGGGAGCGGTTTTTTATTTTCGAACACGAAACATGAAATGGTTTTCGTGTTGGCTTTGGGTTGTAAGTTGTTTTCCCCCAAATGAATGTGATCGAATGGTTGTCTACCACGTCGCAGGAGGCAAGAATGGAAAAACCGCCCATTTCGCATCCATTTGGGCGTTGGGCTAACGATCAAGTCATGGACGCAAATTCAATCCTGTGCCGTTGGATTTGAGAGGTTGGAGCGAACAGTCCAGATTAAAAGGGAATTTGCGGTCGAAAGATATGATGGGATCGAAGTCTATACATGTGGTGGTAGATGGAAAATGTAAAAAAAACCTTTGTATGATATGTAATTTTATTAAATTTTTCATATATATGAAAATGGATTATGTTTATATAAGTGGATTTTATGTATGTGGGTCAGGGGTATAACTCGACTTTGGATGCAGAGGCAAGGTTTTAATATGTAAAGCGGGTTTAAAACCTTAGGTTAAATTTATATAAAGTAGGTGGCTTTACATAACGGGGATAATATTACAGGAAAGGTTAAAGTGAAAAATCAAAACAAATCTTTAGTTAACCGGGATGGGACCTTGAGTTAAAGGCCTATTGTATTGTTCCCAATTTTAGCCTCAAGCTAAAATGGAACATTATAGTTGCACATTTTATTTTCGTTTAATAAAATGGGGAAGGAGACACCTTAACCCCTTTTAGATGAAGAAATAACACTCCTCATGTGAGAAGGAGGAGAATAAGGTAGCTGAAATAAACACCAAGGGTGTGAATGGAACCCAACTCACTTGATTAGTCACCTTTGACTAAAGTAAACAGTACTACCCAAGGAGGAAGAGGCTTCCTAAAGAAGCTGTGCAGTTTTGGAGGGAAGAGATTCACATGAGGGTGGAAACCCTAATTGGTGGGACCATGGTGGAGAAGAGTTCTCTTACTTTATATGTAGGAGATGGCAGCCCATTTTCATTATGTTATGATTTAGAGTTTCAGACTTGGGTCTGCAAGCTTGCATCCCTGGGCTGTTTAGCAGGGTGATGGTGCCTTCAGGCACTAGGGTGTTCCCAGTCAGGAATTCCTACCTCTTCCTCAAGGAAGGATGAGGAATGAGCTGATTTTCCTCAATATGGCATTGGCCATAGCTACTACCATCAGCTACAGCGTTATTTCTGCAGCAGAGAGGACGTTGTGTTCCTGGGTGCAGCAAGAGAGGAACTCATGGAGTCTCTCTTGTCTTGTTTTCTTCAGTGGAGGAGTGATCCACTCATTGAAGGAGCTGCAAGGAGGATTCCCAAGCTTCATTTTAGATCAGTGGCATGAGTCCACACTTCCATCATCTCCCACTGTGCATTCCATGGAGGAAACTGCGTTATTTTGGAGGAGGCAATGAGAGAGGGGTTTCTAGAGCTTCAAAGGAGGATGTTTTTTAGACAAAGGGATCAGCCCTTTGTATTGGAGACATTATCAGAGGAGGGCAATCAGATTTCAGATCAGCCACAGCCTCATTCTTGTTTGGGTTCAGTTGCAGGGACAACTCTGTTGTCACATTTTGGTTTTCTCTAGCATTTCTAGCAATCTTCATAGATTGGCTAGAAATCCTATATTTTAGCCCATTTCTTTGTTATTGGGCTATTTCTTGTATTCCTTTAGACACATATGTATTTCATTCATATTCAGTAGCTTATACCTTCCTAGAGACAGCGCAGTCACTGCTCTCTGGCATTTTGTGGAGTTGCAGCAACTCTTGTATTTCACTGCTTATTCATTAGAGGTGGATTCTCATTGAATGATGGGGTTTATTCCTCATTATATTTCTGTATTTTACTACTGATATATTAATATAATGATGGCTTTAGCATTTTCCCTCTTATGGTGCATTTCAGAATTTCAGAGTTTCTGGTTATGTTCATGTATTGTTGTAAGCTCTTTCATTGAGCATTGTTTTAGAGACCTAGATTGGGGAGATTTGAATAACCCATCTAGAGCTATTTCTTTGAGCTCATATTCTGCATAGGAGTTTTATGATGAATTTTCTAAGGCATCCCAGTAGTGGTTTGTCTTATTTTTACAGCAACTTCCTTATACAGCATCCTCAAGGACCCTGTAGCAGAAATTCCCGAGTGGAATATTGCATATCCATAGACAGAGTCTGTGAAGGGCCAGCTAGCCTCAGGATCTCTCCCTTCTTTAGAAGGAGACATATCCTGTAAATTCCCCAACATTCAATCTCTGAAATGGACTTGTGATAGCTAACTGAAGAAGGAATTGGAATATCTTTAGATATTCCCGATGGAGCATAAAACCCCTCAAAAGGGATATTACACTTATCGTGTATTTGCAAAGGTTTGTTTGAACTAAACTTTGGATAAATGTAAAAGACGGGGGAGTATGTTTAATTTCCACATGCATATGATACGCCCGAAATCATTTTTGTATTTTTTATCTTATTATATAGTTTTTAGACCATGGAGGGGTCTATAACCATAGGGGGCAGGGTATTTGTGTATAGTTAGTTTTATGCCAAAGGGGGTATATTTTAGGATTTTATTTCAACATGTGAATAGTTAAATTTGGCATAAAATCTTATAATAGTGGGTTTTTAGGGGATATTTAAAATAAAAGGAGTTATATTAATAGGATAAGGAGCTTTCTTTTAGGGAGTTAATAAAATAAGTTGGAAATCAATATGACAAGGAAAACGAAATACTCAAGAAATATACTTATATGAGTAAGTAAAGTGAAAACCTTAATGCAAAGTTTATCATTTTGATGATTTCACCACTTTTACTTAGGATAAGATGTTTATTGAGGGTTTGTATGTTTTATGAAATGGAGGAAGTTAATTAAAATGGGATATTATTTATCTTTGAGTTGTGATGGGTGAATGAAGGGTAAATAATGATAATTGGGGATTAATATAGGAATTCAACATGTTCAACTAATCATTCATTGAGCCTTGGATCCGGTCCCAAAAAAAGTCAGAGAAATTCTCTCAGCCTCTTTGACTGAGAGTCTAGAATGCAGAATAACTATAGGGGATAAGAAATTAGTTATTTTTTCCTAGTGATAAATATTTACAAGCTTCTTCCCACTTCTTTCTACCTACCCAACATTACTCTAACATTTTTTCTTCCTTTTAGCAAATGCATTTAGGCTTGCACCCTTGAAACATTTATTCTTTTGAAAGCATAAACTATCTAAATCTACCTTATATCATCTGAGGGCTCAGATTAAACTAATGAGCTCCTCTTTAATCTCTATCTATCTACTGATTAGTCAGGATTAAATTGTCTGACTAATATTTATTCACTATCTAGAACATGAAAATTGACAACATGACAAGTCAATATTAAACAGTTTAACTCATCATGGATTATGGCATTTATTGACACTCTCCCATAATCATTTGTAAAAAGTTAAAAGTAGTGGCATTTGGACTTGCTCACTTTCATGTTTTATTTATTTTTCTTTTGGAGTCTATATTATTTTAAGTCATTTGATTTTTCTTTAAGGACTTTTACCCTCTTTTTTTATTTTCTATTTTTTTATTTTTTACAAAATATGGGAAAGAAACTTGCAGAAAGCAAGGTATGTACAGATTTTACAAGACTATCATAAGTCAATTCCAAATTACGAATCCTATAATTATAGGACCCTAACAACGGCTTCACATGCGAATGGCATTTCCTGGTGAAATGTTAAGAACTCCAAGACTAGTAGCCTTCAACTTTGACCTTGATGATCCAGTAATTATCTTTCGATTTCTGAAAAAAACTGATATTTATGACATTTTACTCTTCAAATCTTAGGGCCTTCTCTTCGGGCTTCAAATTTGGAAAGAAAACATCCAATCCAATCTAAAATCTTAAATGGATATTTAGAATGGTGTAAAAAGTAAGTGGGACTAAATATTAGTTAACTAGAAGAATAGTAGTGTTTGAGAATCCTACCATTAACTGGTCCATCTTGAATATCTTCTCCATCCAAATCTTTGATGAAGAAAGCATTGTTCCCCCTATATCCATAAATGACATAAGGCCCTTTCCATAGAAAGTCAAAATTTCCATGCTTAGCTTTTTCTTCTCTCCTGGAATCCCATTTTAACACTTTATCTCCAATGGAAAAGTCATCTTCTTTACTTCTTTTATCAAAATTTTTTTTGATTTTCTCTTGAATGACTTGAGATTTTTCATAGACTTCTTCCCTTGTTTGTTGTAGATAGATTGTTTGATTTATCCTTCTTTGTATATCATTTAACTCTACTTGTGATTCTTGAATGATCATCATTACTGGAACACCTAATGATGATGGGAAAATTGCATCCATTCCATAAAAAATTTGGTAAGGAGAAGTCCCAATTGACTTTTTGGTAGTAAGTCTATGTGCCCATAAGGCATAAACTAACTTTTTATTTCAGGTTTTCTTGTTATCTTCAATTATTGTTTTAATGATATTCACAAGGATTTTATTTGAAGATTCAGCTAGGCCATTACCCTGAGGTTAATAAGAAGTAGAGTGGCCTAAGGTAATATGGTACTTGTGACAAAATGAAGTCATTTTCTTAGATTTAAATGTTGCTACATTATCAGTAATTATTTTCTGGGGGCATCCAAATCTGGATAAAAGGTTGTTTTCTATGAAAGAGATAATGACTAAGTCAGTGGCTTTTCTGGTAGGAATGGCTTCAATCCACTTAGTAAAGTAATATGTGGTAGTCAAGATCCACTTGTGTTGGCTAGAGGATGGAGGGTGAATTTCTCCAATGAAGTCTAAACCCAATTGTCGAAATGGCATCTTAGTTGAAATTGGCTTTAGGGGTAAAGGTAACAACTTCTTTTTTCCTTCAAAAATTTGACATTTGTGACATGAAGTAACAAATTTCTTAACATTAGCAAATAAGGTAGGCCAGTAAAAACCAGCTCTAAGAATCTTATCTACAGTACTTTTCCAATATAAGTGTCCTCCACAATCACCTACATGAAATTCTTCAAGAATTTTGTTAGCCTCTGATTTTACTAAACAGTTCAGTAATATCCCACTTTGTTCTTTCCAAAAAAGCACATTATTCCTAATACAAAATCTCACTGCTTTAAGTTTAATAAATCTAGCTTTAGTCCTTGTTAATCCAGGAGGAGCCGGTAAATGTGTAAGTACAAAGATAATATCTAAGTACCATGGTGAGTCTAGAAAGGCTTCACTGATCGATGGAGTCGCCATCTCTTCCTGGTTATCAACCTGAGCAATAAAATTTATATCTAATGCACTGCAATTGGATTCAGCCATCAATCTGGCTAATCCCTGTCCTTTAATGAGTTTAGTTGGTTTAATTTCTATGTCATATTCTAGGATAGTGGCAATCCACTTTCCTCTTCTTCCATCAGGACCATCCTAAGTGAGAATTTCCTTTACTACAGAATTAGGGACATAGGCAATAATGTGGGGGTAAAGAATGTAAACTCTGAAATATTTTATGGATTTAACCAAAGCTAAAGCTTGTTTCTCCATTATATTATATTTCAGAGGTGCATCTCTAAGAGTTTTACTGAAAAAAGCTATAGGTTGTTCAAAACCTTGATCATTCTTTTGTAGTAGAACTGCAGCAATGGTACGCTCTGAGGTGAATGAAAAAATTATAAATTCTTTTTTGAAATCGAGACTGATTAAAACTGGTGTTTTAGTTAAATATTTTTTAATAGAGTCAAATGATTGTTTTGCTTCAACTGTCCATTTTAAAACCGAGTCTTTTTTAAGCATATTATTCAGTTCTCTGAGGATTTCTGCTGAGTTAGAAATAAATCTTCTTAAAAAATTGATTTTACCTAAAAATGCTTGTAACTCTTTGATATTTCTAGGTGGATGAATGTTTAGAATGGCCTCTATTCTTGCAGGATCTATCCTAATACCTTCCTTCGAAATTATGTTTCCTAGTAATTTTCCTTCTTCTAGTCCAAAAATAGTCTTCTTAGGGTTTAAAGATATACCAAATTTTCTACATTTAATAAAAACTTGTCTCAAATGATCCTAGTGTTCATTGTTTGACTTAGAAAAGACAGTAATATCATCTAAATAAATAACCAAGAAGTCATTTATTTCCTTAGCAAAGGCTATGTCCATAGCCCTCTTAAAGGTAGCTCCAGCATTCATCAAACCAAAAGGCATTTTCACATACATGAAAATGCCCCAAGGAGTGGTAAAAGTTGTTTTGGCTTGGTCTTCCTTTTGGACAAGTATCTAGTTATATCCTGAAAAACCATCTAATAAATATATCCTGGAAGAACCAACTACCCTTTGTAAAATATACTCCATCTTGGGCAAAGGGTAATTATCCTTCAATGACACTTTATTTAGATTTCTAAAGTCTACACATAATCTAATTTCACCTGTTTTCTTTCTGGTAGGTACTAATTTTGATACCCAGTCAGAATATCTGATTGGTGCAATGATTTGGGCATCATACATGCGTTTAACCTCCTTTTCTATCAAAGGTAATAAGACAGGATTAATCCTCCTTAATTTTTTTTTAAATGGCTTCTGATCATATTTTATAGGAATCTTATGTTGAATTATGTTTGTGTCATAAGCTTTAAGATCTTCATAACTCCATGCAAACACATCTTGATATTCCTTCAAAAGTTCAATGTATTTCTTTTTTTCTTGAGGAGGTAAATATTTTGACAATTTGATCATTTTTTGTTTCACTTCTGTCCCAATGTTAAATTCTTCAATGTAAGACCTGACTGGTTCCATTTTTGGCTTTCTAGGCACATCATTAGAATCAAAAAGGTCCTCCAAAGGAGTTAAACCCTTAGGTAAAAAATTATCTTTTAGATCTAACATGTCAATTTCCTCTTCAATAACTTCCTCTATATCTACTTTCTCTAAGTTATCTATGTTAGATTGAGTAAATATAGTGGGTTTGCTAAATTTATATACATTTATGTTATCTATTTCACAATTAAAATTTGAATCTATATTACAATATGAATCTATCTTACAATTTTGAAATTCTTCCATATTACTCAAAAAATGGTAAATCTGTTCATCTTCAGAGAAAATCTGCCAGTATTTGACATTGTCTAGGACAATGGGTCTGTATTTAACTTCAGCAGTATACTTATGTGTTGGTTGAAAAGGTAAGTTACATGTGCTATCAAAAGTTGCTAAGCAATGTGCTTGAATTTTCTGTTTTCTAGGTATATTAGCAAACTTACATTCCAGTAAATCTTCACATAAATCAATTGATGTATCTCTATATCTGGCTAATCTAGGATTATGAACATAATACTCTCCATTTACTTGCTTAATGATTAATTCTGAATCTCCCATAGTTAAAATTCTTTTACCTCCTGAATTTCTGATGATTTGGAGGCCTAAAATAAGTGCCTCATACTCTGCCATGTTATTAGTACATTTGAAGTTGAGTCTAAAGGCATGTCCTTCTGAATGACCTATCTCGATGTTTGTGATCCATATTCCAGCTCCTGTCCCTGTTTTGTTCACAGATCCATCAAAGTCTAAGTGCCAAAGGGCTTCATGAAAAATATTGTCATTGTTTGGTTTTGGCTTTATGTCAATTAGTTCTGTTTGGATTTCTTTGTTGTCAGAGTTACATAAAATGAAGGAATCAAGGTCAGTTGGTGTTGAATAAATGGGGTAATTTATGGACCTTTCTGCACTGCTGACCATGAATTTCATTAAATTTTCCCTATAAAGTTTCTTGGGCTGTCCAAATACTGATATAGTAGCATATCTCATGTCTAATTGTAGAGATCCCTGCAACTTTGCTCCCCATGAGCGAGAAAGAAGCATACCATACTTTGGTGGGATGTCAGCTACTATAATATCCATAACCATGCTCTTACCAGGGTACTGAACCAAATTCACACATAAGTCTTTGATCAATCCTATGCACTTAACTTTGCTGGAATCAAAAGAGAACAAATCTTTATAAGGCCTGGTTATTTCTAGATTAAGAGTTTCCATAATAGCTTTTGGCATTAAATTGTGGGAAGCTCCTGAATCTAACATAACATTGTGTAAAATCTGATCGTGAATAGTAAGACTGATATAGAAAGGAGGCACTGATCCATCTGAATGCTTACCATTTACATCAGGGCCAAATATCAACTCTGGTTGATCATCATTCAAATTAATGGCATCTTCACCATCATTCATATTCAAAGTTTCAGTAATTGTTGATTTATATAAGTCATTCTTTACCAATTCTGTTAAAGGAATTGGTATTTTTAACTTAGTTATTTCAGTCTGAATGTTGAATGAGGGATGAGGCTTACTAATTTGCAGTAATTCATCTTTTGTAACTGTTATCTGAGTTGGTTTTTCTTGAATTTCCACAGATGTAATTTTATCTTCAGTTGTTTTAATATTCTCTGTCTGAGTTTCTTGATTTTTGTTGCTTTTCATTCTTTTTTCAGGGACAATTTGTGTGGTAGCAGATGTTCTGTCAGACTTTGAATTTTCAGCAGTTGTTTTTGTATTATCAGTTTTGGGATTTGCTGACTTAGAATCAGCAGGACTCCTTTTAGGATTAGGAATTGTTGTTTTTACTGAATTAGAGGCTTTTGTAGGATTAGCTTTTGGCACATCTTTAGAATATTGGGCCACTTCATCAGTGATGTCAACAATTTTTGGGTTTGGAAATTTAATAGGACTGGAAGATTGGAATTTTGCTTGTTTTCCCTTGGGAGAATTTGCAAAAATTTTGTTTTTGGGGCTTCTACATTCTTTTTAGTTTGATTTTGAGAATTGTTTTTGTAGAAGTTTCATTTTTTTTCTTGTTTTTAAGGTTATAATAGCTGTGAATTTCATTAATAGCAAATTCATAACCTTGTTTGTAATCAAAGGATTCACTAGATTCTACTATGAGTTGTTGAAGCTCAAAAAGTTCTTGATCCTCCTGAGTGAGGAAAATAGTGTTGTTTTCATCTATCCCCATTATTAGATTGATGTTATCCTCATATTCATCATTATTTTGAGAACTCTCAGCATAGTTCTCTTGAAATGGGGGTCTAATGTTTTGATCTGGAGCAGCTTCTTTAGCTTTTCCAGGGTTATTATTTTTTCCAAAATTGGGATTTCTGATCTGAGGTTGATTATCCCATTGAGTTTTTTTATCTAAATTGTCTAATATTTCAACCACCCTGTCTAAAGTTTTAACAAAAAAATCTAATTTAACCTCTGAGTTTGAATTTTCTTCTTTAATTGTGACTCTTCTTTCATTCCTAAGTCTGGATTTTCTAGCTAGAATATTAATTTCTACACTAACAACATCTAATTTCATCTATTCTAATGTTTTAGCATCTCTTTCTCTTAATTGATAGGCCATCTCTGGATCAAATCCATAAGGGAATTTAAGAAGTACAGAGTAAGGTGTAGGTTTAAGATCTGCAGGAATAGAATTATAGACACTGTTATACCTAGTGCAGTAATCTTGAACAGACTCATTAGGAGATATTTTTAAAGCATCAAACTCAGACAAAATTTTAAGGGGGTTCTTTTTCTTTTCCCATTTAATTAAAAATGTTCTATGAAATGCAGCTAAATTAGCTATACTAACAGCAACTAAATTTTTGAACCATTTCTTAAATTCTCCTATCAAACTTTGAGCAAATAACCTCATCTAAACATCTGACTCATCAATTTCATAAATTTCACTGTAGTCTGTCATTTTTGTGACATGTTGTTGAGCAGTATATTGTGACAGGCCATCAAATAGTGGTATATTTTTCTGGTAATCTTGGGGCACATCATGGAGGTCTTGAGGCAAGACAAGGGGAACATACCTGACAGCCATGGCTTGAAGCTTTGCTAAGCTGGGAGGTATAATAGAAATGACAGGGGTTGTGCTGGATATGGTAGCTGATGTGCTGAAAGCTATACTTTAAGAGCTTGGAAAATAGGCTAGTATATATATGGAATTGGTTGGAAATAAAGATGTAGTGCTTATAAAACTAGTGGATGTAGTGGACTGAGTGGATGAGGGAAATACTATCCTAGGCTGCAAAGGCAACTTAAGAATAAATTGTTGGGTAGATGGACTTGCAGTGGAATCTAAAAATGGGGTGACAACATACGGAGTTGAATCTGCTGTTGGAATTATTGTTGTGTGCAATTGAGAAACTGGAGGCTTAATGTAATATAATAAATGGGCTAATTTAATAGCTTCATCAATGGCTTTAATCAGTGTAACATTAATCCTTTCTATTTGACATTGAGATTCAGATTTGTCTGATTTTATTCTTGCTGAAATAATTTTCTATTTTGCATTAAAAAATGAAGTAAAAACAGGATCTATGACAGTATCTTTTAAATTAGTTTCAGATTTGTTTTTAAACAATGAATTTTCAAACTTGAAATCAAAATCAATATCAGTTAAGCTCACTAATTATTTGGCTAAAGAATTGGCTTTCCTTAATGGTACTTCAGTTTCTAAATTGACAATTTGTTTTTTCTTTTTCCAATCTGTTATGGGTTATCTGCTATAATTGCAGGCTTAGGATCCGGATTAGACCTGGTATAGTAGGTTTTCCTAGAAGCCAGAATGACTATTTTAAATACCCACAACCTCTAAAAAATAATCTTAAAGTAAAAATATAAATAAAATATCTTCCTTTAAGATTAAATTTAAGACTGGAGATTGGTTAGTCCCCAGTATGGTCGCCAATATGTTATCAACCTAGTAATTTCTCAAAGTTATGGGCTTTTGGTTTTTAGTCTAAGAAAACTAGGGATAACCACAAACCTACTTCAAATCCTAGGATCTAGCCTTCTTAGAATTCAGAGAGGGCTCTCTCTTTAAGATTTGTCTTTGTTTTTTATTTATGTTTTTAGGCTAGTTATGATAGAACAATTGGTTTTGGTTTTAAAGGTTTTTGTGGGTAAAAATCACTTAGGATTAAACTAAGGAGAGATCTACTTGTCCATTGGGCTATGGAGTCTAAGTCTAGATAGCAGTACTAGAAGGCAAGACCAAAGGGGTACAAATGTATTCAGGGCAAGGTAGATAACCCTCGGAGATTTGGGGAAAGGTTTTTGATGAAATGGTATGATCGGGATAAAGGGAAATGAAGGATCCTTTGATCCATAAAATGGAAGAAGGAGGCAGAGGTCAAACGGGAGTAGGAGCAATGAAGGATTCCTAACACCGGAAATCCACAGAAAACATTTAAATGGTAACTTAGTTAAAAACAGGGAGCAAAAGCCTAGTCCTATAGTAATATTCCTAGTTACTCATTAAGATTGAACAAACATATATAATGGAATGCATGAAACTCAGAAAAGAAACAATGACAAGAAGAAATGTACTTCACTCTTCAACTTATTGCATGAATCCTGAATTATGATGCCACTTTAAGCTTTTTCTAGACTGCTACTTTGAATTCAACACATGAAAGCCTCCAATGTATCAGCAAAAGTCTATGGTAATCTTAGAAATTTTATTCCACACTTAAATACTTCAAAGAGTGAAGTATTTATACAAAATATTGATTACAAATATCCTAGAGAGATGTAGGAATATCTTTAGGAAATAAAAAATATATTTACAAAATAAGAGGGATAGCTGCTTAACAAATTAGCAAGCTATCCTCTTATCCAAAATATATGGAGCAACTCTATCTAATCAAGGAGATTTTATTGGCAAGATGTCCTGCTTGCTGGCTGCTTAGGAAATATCTTTGTTTGAGCTGCCTTCACTGATACTCTTTCTTCTAATACACTTTAACACTGTTATTTTAACCCTGATATACTTTGACTGATATTTTCACTCTTTAATCTTGTAAAAAGAAATATTTATTCAGTAAAAGCAATCAGCTGACTGTATTTTTGGTTTTACTTTTGTTGGACTGTTTCTCATGTAGTTCTCTTCATTGTTTTTCCTTTTCAATGCTACATTAAATATTAAATCTATAAAAACCTGCCATTGCTCTGCATTTGGTATTGTCACATTTTTTAGCTTTCTAAAGTCTTCATTAGCATCTGTGTACTTGGAAAAAATAGGCTTAAAAACAAAAATATGCTTGATCTCATTTTGAAGGAAAAACAAGTCTTCAATATATTGAAGAATGACCTTTCCTGTGGGAGAGCCCTATGGCAGTGGCTTGTTGATTTTTTCTTTTGCAAAATCCCTTATCTTCTTGTCATAATATTTTTTGGCCATTAGTTTTTCATTGAAGACATGAATATCTGGAAGACCAGTTTGTTTCAGCATAGTTTATTTTGCTAAAAACTTGGTTATAGAAACATTCATTGCATCAAACTTTTCCTCTAAATTGTTCATCATATTTCTCTTTGTCAGAACCTTCTTGATCTGTAAAATGGTCTCTTTTCTATCATGTACCTGTAATTCTTCTAACTCTGCTCTGTTTTTACTATTCAAGAAAGTGATGAGCTTCAAAGCTTGTGCTGGTTTATTTGCTAACTCTTCTTTTGTCTTTTGGATTTCCACTTGTGCTGCTAGAAGTAAGTCTCTCTGTTCATAGATAATTTGAATTAAAGGCCATAGGAGATGAATGGCATCAATTATATTTGTCCAAAGGTAATTTCTTATGTAAGAAATTTGTTCAGTGAAATTCAAGTCTTTTTGTAGGCTTTTGATTTTCTCTTCAAGTCTCTTGGCCCTTTGCTCATAATTGTTGGCATTGATTAATGTTGTTTTGTTGGAGGCTTCCATATTCTGAATCATCTTTTTCAAACTATTAATTTCATTGTTTTTTAGTGACATTTCCTCCATAGCCTTTACTATTTTCCCTGCATCTTCTGTGTGCTATACCTGTGTTGTTGAAGAATCAGTGACTAATGTTGTAGTTGAATGCACTGGCACTGTATTTGCCAATGGCTCATTAGGTGCTAATTTTTCTCCCAATGTAGAGGCCACAGCTGTGGTAATTACTGGTATGATTGAGGGGATAATTGGAGCTTCAGCTTCTTTGACAATTTCTTTCTCTTTCACAAGTTGATCCAATTGTGTTTCCATTTCTTTTATTTGAGCAGTTAGTTTGATAATCAACTGCATCATGTCTTATTTTTCTGTCTGTTCTTGAAGAATTTCTTTAGTTTGAGGGTGCTCACTTTGAGGAAGCTTCAGCTGTTTCCTCAAAGCTGCAATGTCTTCATTTTTCTTTTTAATTAATATTTATACTGCTGGAACATCAAAAGGATCAACTCCTACCTGCAAAACTAATTCTTCTAAGGCTTTAATCCTTATATATTTAGCATACAAAGAGCCTTTGTCCAATTTCATTTGATCCTGCATGTTAATAATGGTATTCTGTAAATTAGTAGCACTCATAGCCTTTGTTAACATAGTAAAATATAACATCTCAGAGCTATATCTGTGGAATTATATTTGGTCTAGTTCATGCACATTTTCAGTATCTACTTCAAACTCAACCTTTTTGTAGTCTGCCACTATCTTAGGTGTTGAAGTAGTTGGCTACAGATATGACATGATCATTTTATTTGTGGAATAGTCAAAGGCTGTAAGTAGCCTATTTTGATTTCCTGGCTTTTATTTAAGAAACTGAGAGTAAAACTCGTTTTTGATCTCTTCATTCTTTTGTTTGATTTGTTTGTACCTTTCTTTGATGTCTAGGTCTTTTTCCTCCACTATGTGTGAGGAAGAAACCTCCATGCTTTTTTGTCTTTCAATCATCTGAGTATCTTGTTCACCTATTGTTTGATCTTTTTGTATGTCTGCAAGAGTCTCATTTACTATTACTGTAGCCTCATCATTGTTTACCTCAGGCTCATTTGTATCCTCAACATCAATTACTTTTTCTTTCCCTATGGAACTGAATTTGAGCCTTTTATTGTAATCAACTTGAATTTAGTATCTGTGGTGGTCTCAACTATATAGGTTCCCTCATCTCTATCTCTTTTTTTAGAGGTTTCAGTCTGCTTTGAAACTACCATAGTTTGTGTAACATTCATCTTTTCTGTTGGCTCTGCATTTACTATTGTATCTTTCAGTGTATTATCTGCCCATTCTGTTTGATTTGCAAATTTTTCAATTTTTGGTTTGGGCTCATGTATTAAAGGAGGCAGTTTGCAACTGACCCTTATATTGCTGAGAATGCCTTGAGGGTCATAGTTCCAAGGAAAGCTTTCCTGAAATTTTAACTTTGATAATCTTTTCTCTATTTCCTTTTCAGCATTTATGTTATTTACAATAAAAGGACCAATCTGATTTTTCAACTTGAACTGAGTTTTATTTTTAGAATCCATGAAATTAATGGAATTAGAGTTTAAAACATGTCTTAAGTATTATAATGAAAAAACTCTAATGCTCAAATACTTAGGCAATTTATAACGCAATAGATTTGATCCAAAAATCCTCAATTCTGTGTGCTTTTCATACAAATGCCAGTCTCCCATCTTGCACTGTTCTGATAACTACAATATTCTCTTCATGTCCTCACTTATCCTAGGCTGCTCTACTTTATATAATATGCTCGTTGCTGGTTGCAGGAATAGATATAAAAGGTCTGTAAAACTGAAATCACTGCTTTCTTTCCTCAGTAAAGTGGTCCAGAAGACAATGGATAGAGGCTGGCCCTCTAAGTCCATTTTTTGGAATGCAATTGGAAACTTGTCAGATTGAAAATAGAAGAACAAGTGAAATAAGTATGATGAATATATGAACACCCCTTCAGTGGGCAGTTTGGTCAACTGATAGTGGATACTATCAGCTATAAATCTAGCATAGTCAAAGATCATAGCAGGAGGTTGACCAAGAGATAAAGTAGATAAAAAACCAAGGATGGATTCATCATTAAATTCATCTTTGAAGTATCCTAGTATGAAATAAAGCATTGATATCACATGTTTGGATCCTTCAGGAAATTTGGAAGTGGAGTAAGGAGGATTTAGCTTTGGAATGTCCACATGAGATGGCATAAAGTTCTGGAAAATCATAAATCTTTTAGGAAAATATAATCCTAAATATAACTGAGTCAATGATTCTATGGATAGAGGAACTGCCTTGGGATCAAATTGTAATTGTAACATCTCATTGATGGATTCTACAGTAATAGAAAATAGAATCTCCCTATCAGCATTAACAATTGCTCTTTGATCTGGTACACAGTGTTTCTAACATAATCTCAGAAGGTCTTGGCTAGGGTGTGTTACTGGAACCATATATTTGGGTAGATTAGTCTCCCAAATAGGCATTTCATATTTATCTAAGAACTTATCAAAACACCAATTGTGAATCTCCAATAGATTGAATTCTACCACAGGGTCTGCAATTTTATAATCCATATCAGTCAAGGGGATGGTTTCTTCATCAGGTACTGGTGGCTGAAGGGGATTGACAGACACAGTGGTTCTTGCACTAAGTGCAGAAGTGGATTTGATGGCTTTTGATGCTTCTAACTTAGGAGGCTTGGATCCCCCAGGTTTGGTAGGCTTAGAGCCTCCAACTTTGGATGTCATATGTTTCTTAGTCATTTTGAATAACTAAAGCAAGCTTAAACTATTTGCAATAGTCGATTTTTTATAAAACAGATGGTGAATTTAGAAATTTTCAGGTTAGGGATGACTTTCAGTAATATTTTTGCTCAATTTAGGTTTCTAGGATATGCAAACTGGTTTAAGACATAAAACAAGGGTTTTCTGAATAATCTGGACTGTAAAAATGAGTTTTGAGGAGATCTGTAGGTCTGAAAGCCTTTTCTGGCTTCTGAAATTGATATTAAGGGATTTTAAACAGATAAATTGAGGAAATTGGCTTCAGAAAGGGTTTTTATAAACACAAGTCTTTTCTGGGAAAAATTGGTCAGGGTTTGGCCTATTTCTACATGTTTTCTGGGAAAATTACACGGACAAATTCTCTAGATTATGGCTTGGCTTTAATTATAAAGGTTTTTACTTTGAAATTATAGGCTTGAATGTCGAAAAATACCTCAAATGTTAGGCATTTCAATTGTTGGAAGGGTTTCTGGGATCTTCTGTGATTGAATTTGAACTTTTTTCGACTTGTTGGAGCCGAGAAGGTCTGGTCTGGCTTGTTGGAGTAAAGAATGGCTCTTTAGGTCTTCAAACAGGGGATTTCCGGTCAAATTGGGCTTTTTTCTCGGGATAAAAGTCTTAAAATAGTGCAGAAGAGCTTTTACATAGTTGGATGGAGATTTTATCAGTCGGAATGCACAAATAACACCAAAAAATGACATAACAAAGGTTTTAACCTTTGATATGAATTTTTATTAAACGCATTGAATGCGGGTCTAATCAAAGGTGAGAGCGGTTTTTTATTTTCAAACACGAAACAGGAAATGGTTTTCACGTTGGCTTTGGGTTGTAAGTTGTTTTCCCCCAAACGAACACGATCGAATGGTTGTCTGCCACGTTGCAGGAGGCGGGAATGGAAAAACCACCCATTTCACGTCCGTTTGGGCGTTGGGCTAACGATCAAGTTATGGAAGAGAATTCAATCCTGTGCCGTTGGATTTGAGAGGCTGGAGCGAATGGTATAGATTAAAAGGGAAGTTGCAGTCGAAAGATATGGTGGGACCGAGGTCTATACATGTGGTGGCGGATGGAAAATGTAAAAAAAACCTTTGTATGATATGTAATTTTATTAAATTTTTCATATATATGAAAAGGGATTATGTTTATATAAGTGGAGTTTATATATGTGGGTCGGGGGTATAACTCGACTTTGGATGCGGAGGCAAGGTTTTAATATGCAAAGCGGGGTTAAAACCTTAAGTTAACTTTATATAAAGCAGGTGGCATTACATAACGGGGATAACATTGCAGGAAAGGTTAAAGTGAAACATCAAACAAATCTTTAGTTAACTGGGATTGGACCTTGAGTTAAAGGCTTATCATGTATTTGCAAAGGTTTTAGAGTTTAAAGTTTGTTTTAACTAAACTTTGGATAAATTTAAAAGGCGGGGGAGTATGTTTAATTTCCACATGCATATGATATGCCCGAAAGCCTTTTTGTATATTTTATCTTATTATATAGTTTTTAGACCATGGAGGGGTCAATAACCATAGGGGGCAGGGTATTTGTGTATAGTTAGTTTTATGCCAAAGGGGGTATATTTTAGGATTTTATTTCAACATGTGAATAATTAACTTCGGCATAAAATCTTATAATAGTGGGTTTGTAGATGATATTTAAAATAAAAGGAGCTATATTAATAGGATAAGGCTTTCTTTTATGGAGTTCATAAAATAAGTTAGAAATCAATATGATAAGGAAAATGAAATACTCAAGAAATATACTTATATGAGTAAGTAAAGTGAAAACCTTAATGCAAAGTTTATCATTTTGATGATTTCACCACTTTTACTTAGGATAAGATGTTTTTTGAGGGTTTGTATGTTTTATGAAATGGAGGAAGTTAATCAAAATGGGATATTATGTATCTTTGAGTTGTGATGGGTGAATGGAGGGTAAATAATGATAATTGGGGATTAATATAGGAATTCAACATGTTCAACTAATCAATCATTGAGCCTTGGGTCCGGTCCCAACAGAAGTCAGAGAAATTCTCTAAGCCTCTTTGAGTGAGACTCTAGAATGAAAAATAACTATATGGGATAAGAAATTAGTTATTTTTGCTCGGTGATAAATATTTACAAGCTTCTTCCCACTTCTTTCTACCTACCCAACATTACTCTAACATATTTTCTTCCTTTTAGCAGATGCATTTAGGTTTGCAACCTTGAAACATTTATTCTTTTGAAAGCATAAACTATCTAAATCTACCTTATATCATTTGAGGGCTCAGATTAAACTGATGAGCTCCTCTTTATTTTCTATCTATCTACTGATTAGTCAGGATTAAATTGTCTGACTAATCTTTATTCACTATCTAGAACATGAAAATTGACAGCATGACAAGTCAAGATTAAATAGTTTAACTTATCATGGATTATGTCATTTATCGACACTCTCCCATAATCATTTGCAAAAAGTAAAAAAGTAGTGGCATTTGGACTTGCTCACTTTCATGTTTTATTTCTTTTTCTTTTGGGGTCTATATTATTTTAAGTCCTTTGATCTTTCTTTTAGGACTTTTACCCTCTTTTTTTATTTTCTATTTTTTTATTTTTTACAAAATATGGGAAAGCAACTTGCAGAAAGCAAGGTATGTACATATTTTACAAGACTATCATAAGTCAATTCCAAATTATGAATCCTATACTTATAGGACCCTAACAGAACAAATATTACATGATCTTTATTTGTTACATTATGGTAATATATCTAATAATAGACCTGAGTTTTACTTCAAAATTCTTCCAAAAATTTGAAAATATTAGTTAAATTTGATTAGATTTTTTAAAATCACTAGATAAAATGATTCCCTTTTGTAACTTTTTATGCATTAAAAAGTGTTTGTTATCAGGGACATGCCTCCTATTAATATTATATCCTTAAATTTGAAGGGGGTTCTTATGTTTTCAAAATTTTATCCACATAAAATCTTAGGAACCTTAAATTTGATTTGAGGAGGTTTCTCAAAATTAATTGTATACAACCTCCATTAGTTTAAGAAGTTTATTTAAAATATATTTTTTTTCTTTTTAAATGAGTATCTATTTATTAAATCTGAGTTGATTCATAGCCGGAAAGACCCGGAGATACATCTTCCAAGAGAAAACCCAACTGGGCATTCATATTATATGTAATATTCCTAAAATTAGCATGTAGCTACTAGGAATGTTAGATTTTGATTTTTGCACCTAGTAGATGAATAAATGGGAAAAGGACCCCACATTTAACTTGTATTGACATAAAATACCTCTTGGTGTGAAAAGGGGATAACTTGGTGGTTGGATTTTGCACTTCCCACGTGTGAACAGGAAAAGGATCATGTCAATTTAGTCAATTTGACCAAGTCAACAGCGCTGCCTAAGAGGATGTGGCTTGCTTAAGAAGACAGCACAGTTTTGGAGGGAGAGTATTCACATGGTGTTGGAAACCCTAATAGGTGGGACCCAAGGTGAGGAGGCTCACAAACATTATAAGGAGGAAGATGGAAGAATTTTGGGGTTAGCTTATGGATTATTGATTTTGGTCTGCTCAAACTATTTGCAGAATCTTGCTAGTTAGTAGAGTTGCAGTGTTGTTTAGCACAAGGGATTCCTGCTTAGGAATTCCTTCTCCTTCATTGGGTGATCTCTTGGAGGGGTTCTGTTCTTTATTCTCCACATCTGGGCTTGTGGCCTAGCATCGTCCTTCAGCCACATCATTATTCCTGTAGCAGGGGACATTGTGTTGCAGGGTGTTGCAGTGGGAGACTCACAACACTAGCTTCTAAGCTTATCTTTCAGAGGAGGGAGCTCCCCTTGCTTTGCAAGATCTGTACAGGAGGTCCCGGAGCTTATTTGACATATTGGAAAGTGGAAAAATCAATTCCCATCCACTACAACGCATTTTACTGGGGAAACTGCATCATTTTTTCTAGAGCAGCAGTTGCACGGTTTGATCCCTTACTTGTGAGCTAGTTCCTTGGAGAAAAGGCCAACCTCTCTCCCGGAAAGCTCTGTACTTCATTCTTTCTCTGTCACTTGTATATTTTAGTCACATATATTCAGTGCTATAGTAAAACAGTGTTCTCAGATCCATATCTTCAGATCTGCATTTTTGTACATTGTGCTCTCAAGGAACCCTTGTCGGGCTACTCTTATTTTTGTATAAAAGGGAGGAATCTCCATTTTCTCAGCCATTGATACATTATATACTCCAAATCTATTTTTTCACATCATTTTCTGCATAAACCCTCATAAAAATAATGTTTTTCTTGCTTCAGTACTTTCTGCATGAGCTAGGCTATGGGGTTTGGGCTTATTTGAGGCATATTGACTTGGGGAGATTTTTTTATGTTGGCTAGAGTGATTTGTTTCACCTCTAATTCTGCATGTGAGTTTTATATCATGTATGCTAAGGGATCCAAGTCCAATTTATCACTTTTATAGCATTATTTTCTGAAGACAGTTGTTTTATGCCCTATATTGCTGCATTTCCCCACTTGGGAAAGAGAATATAGGCCATCTACTTGCTGAGGTTCTTTCATCTGCTAGTGAGATGTTATTTTACATCTAATGAGCTTCTCTACATTTCCATGCTCATGATTTGCTGAAGCTCCAAATTTAAAATATCACAAAATATTCTATTTGTTGTAGTTGTTCCCATTTTGGGATATTACAGTCGTATCGGAGCTGCCATCTTGGCTCGGCCTGTGGATTTTAGATACAATCATAAGATAAGAAGAAGATGAGAAAAAAATGATGGAGAGGTTGAGATTACTCTCATCCATTTTCAAATCTGAGAAGAGCCTCTCCAAGGAGGTTCAACCGGTGGGAGAAGAGAGACGCAATGGAACTCCTAGAGCGTTTCAAGAGGAAGAAAGCTACATTGAGACCTCTAGAAGGTTTAAAGAGGAAGAAGAATATCCATGCACTTCTTGTTCTCATAGAGGAAGTGGAGAGCAAGAAGACCACTTAGAACATGATATCCTAAGTGGGTATTTGGCAGGATACAAGTGCCAACCTAGGGCTTTCAAAGAGACCCTAGATTTTCCTTAGTTTATTCAACTGAGAGAGGAAATAAGACCATGCAGTGAGAGAATGATAAGGGGCAATATATTTTTATTGTCTACATTTGATGGATCACTCAAGTGTGCAGCAGAGACTTGGGTAATGAAGCTAGAAGCATTTTTCCTACTACATCCAGTAGTGGAGAAAGAGGATGTGGAGATCTCAGCGCTGCACTTGGAGGGAAAGGCAAGCTCTTGGTGGTTCAGCCATGGAATTCATGCAAGAGTACCTACTTTTTCTGATTTCACTCATTAGATAATCAGAAGATTGGGCAGTAGGAGATCAGAGGAGGAGGAGGAGTCCTCTTCTCCATTTGAGGAGCCTTGTACCAGCGTTGTCACATTCATGGAGGGGCAGCCATCTGTAGTAGTAGTTGGATCAGCCAACACATTGAAGAGAGGAACCCTTGCATCTATACAAGAGGTTCCCAAGGCTCACCAAGAATAACAAGATTGCACAGTGTTGTGCAGTTTGGGATTTATCCAGGACGGGATGAACATTCATCCCCTTGTACCTTATTTGAGTTGCATGCAGCATGAGGAGTTAGGGTGCAAGATGGTGGGAGGC
This sequence comes from Pinus albicaulis, assembly GCA_034641835.2. Lineage (NCBI taxonomy): Eukaryota > Viridiplantae > Streptophyta > Pinopsida > Pinales > Pinaceae > Pinus > Pinus albicaulis. Next base: position 492,628,397 of record CM076569.1, read on the forward strand.
ATGATGAGTGTTGTGCCACTTTCTGTTGGTGTTTGGCCTTCATCACACTTGGATTCTTTTGGATCCAAGAGGATCATTGATGAGAGGTCTTTCCTGAAAGATCTCCAAGGGGTTACATTTCAACTTCCCATGAGGTGTAAGGAGAGAAATCTGTTTTGGGAGATTGGTAGTCTTCATTGGGAAGATACCAAACGAGTAAATGATTAGAGGCATCCACATTTGGATGAAGGGTCTTCTTCTCAGAGGGAAGGCATGAAGATTCCTCTTTCAAGGGTAGGCCAAGATCTAAGGTCTCCTATTGTTGATGAGGAATTTTCCACCATTGGAGAAAAGGCTAGGGGTGACAGCGCAGTCATGACAAAGGCATCTCTAGCATTTCATGAAGGAGAAGAAGAAGCAGCTGCTCCAAGAAGAGAAGCTCTTGCATTCTTGCAAGGAGTTCCAAAGAGTCTCACATATAGAAATTATGGCACAATCCATGAGCAGCATGTGCCATCAATATCATATGGTGAGATCCTGAATACTGCAGGAGATGAAGAGGAGGGAAAAATTCATTGGGAAAAAACATTTACCCCTCTTTATTTCAAAATATTGATGTACTAAGAATGCATGGAGATCTATGCAAGACGAGCCAAGACACATCAGTCCATACATATTTCTATTATGATATATGCCTTGATGTCTCCTCACTTGGAAGAAGCCCTCTAGGGCAACTCCTTGATGGAAAGAGCAAAGTGTTCTCTCAACCTTGTACAGTGATGATACATTTATAAAAGGGAGGGACTATTACAGCACTGGATACCTTGGGTAAGAAGCATGCTTATGTCAATCACATTCTATTTTATGATTGCATGCATTCTTTTACTTTACATGTGCATGCCATGACTCCTAAGAGGACTGTCCTACCTTATAAACTTCGTGGCCAACTATGGGCCAGAACTATTCTCAAGAATGGCCACTCCCTTGATGGGCTAAGGGAGGTCTTACAGCATGATGGGTGCTTCCCTAAAGCACTAAATATACACTTCACCTTCAGCCTTGGTGGAATGATGAGGTCAGCAAGTGAGTGGCATGTAAACCACTTGCCACATCTAGATCTAAAGCAGGGAGGAGATGACCTACGCTGGTTTCTATTGGATGAATATGGGTACCACCCAAAGTTTTTGATTTTCTTATCTCATTCCTGGTATCTCAAGAGAGGAATGCATAAGAAGGAGGCATGGTTTCTTTGGTTGACAAGAACAGAGTATGGGTAGAAATTTTCCCATACTTTTCATGATATTTTTAGAGAGGAGAGAGGCACATTCATGGTGCAAGGAGGCTACCCTTTTACATTGTAGGGTTATGCAGGACTTCCATGTAGGAAGAATATCTTCTCACATAGCGGCATGATGGTGGATGGCTTTGGCATATGTAATGTAAAAAGGGAGATTTATGGAGCCTTATTTCTAAGGCCTACAACATTGTCACATGGGAGTGTGTTCTTATTAATGGAATGTTCCAAGGAGTATATGTATCCCTTCTTCTTGCAGAATTTTTTGAGGAGATCCTCATGGGGGGACTTATACATGGACCTCACTTTCAGCCTACTCACCATGCATGGTAAGAAGGACATTTATGTACTTTTTTATTACTCCATTGAGTATTTGTATCTTCTCACCATGTTTGAACAGTGCATTGCTCCATAAGAGAGCAAGAGTATTTTTGGGTTTCATAGTCACTTTAGGGCCAATGTTTGTAATGATAGTAGCCCATCTATACATAACCTTGGGCAAGTGTTTCATTGTTTTGATTGTACATATTTGATATATATTGATGCTTACTACTTCATAGTAGATGAGCCAGCATGCATGGCTGGAAATTCCTTGAAAGACAACTTGCCATTTGATGTTCTGAATCAGCAGTTGAGAGGACTGCGCTATATCCAACTGAGAGACCATGTGTATCATCCAAAATTGCACACAAATTTCAGCCATTTTCTGATTTGGATGCCATATGGTGATGATGTGCCATTCATCTTGTATGGAATGGTTTGGGTTGGCATGGTTCATTACTTTGGAGGGAGGGTCCTTGGAGACTCAATCTTCTTCTTGCCATTGGAGGGCAATCATGTTGCAGCCCAAGATCAGCATGCCCTCTACACTTATCATAAGTCGAGAGGAGGACAGCGTGGGATAGGCCCTCTTTCCTATCATGTTCATTTATTCATCCCACCTACACTTCAGGAGCCAAAGGTGGAGGAGATTCTTCATGAATTCCCATGCTGGAGGGTGACTCATTTCATATGGATGATAGCTTGGGGGTGGAGGTTTCACTTGGGAATGAGGATTTCTCATGCATTCCATACTCCATGCCTTGAGAGGACCTCTAGACAACACATAGTTATCTTCTTTAGCATGTTACTTTTCCATGAGGATATCCATTTGGGATGTGCACCAAATGCTGATTTGTTTTGCTTGGGTGAGGCACTATGGAGTTTCATTGTCGAGACAACATCTTATTATTTGGAGAACTCGTCATATAAGGGTGCTACAGGAGGAGGGAAGGAGACTTTCCAGTTCTAACCTGGCAGTTGCTTGAGGACAAGAAACATTTGGGAGGGGAGGACTGTAATGTTCCTAAAATTAGCATGCAGCTACTAGGAATATTAGATTTTGATTTTTGCACCTAGTAGATGAATAAATGGGAAAAGGACCCCACATTTAACTTGTATTGACATAAAATTCCTCTTGGTGTGAAAAGGGGATAACTTGGTGGCTGTATTTTTCACTTCCCACGTGCGAACAGGAAAAGGATCATGTTGATTCAGTCAATTTGACCAAGTCAATAGCGCTACCTAAGAGGATGTGGCTTGCTTGAGAAGACAGCGCAGTTTTGGAGGGAGAGTATTCACATGGTGTTGTAAACCCTAATAGGTGGGACCCAAGGTGAGGAGGCTCATAAAAATTATAAGGAGGAATATGGTAGAATTTTTGGGTTAGCTTATGGATTATTGATTTTGGTCTGCTCAGACTATTTGCAGACTCTTGCTGGTTAGCAGAGTTACAGTGTTGTTCAGCACAAGGGATTCCTGCTTAGGAATTCCTTCTCCTTCATTGGGTGATCTCTTAGAGGGGTTATTTTCTTAATTATCCACATTTGGGCTTGTGGCCTAGCATCCTCCTTCAACCACAGCATTATTCCTGTAGCAGGGGACATTGTGTTGCAGGGTGTTGCAGTGGGAGACTCACAACACCAGCTCCTGAGCTTATCTTTCAGAGGAGGGAGCTCCCCTTACTTTTCAAGATCTGTACAGGAGGTCCCAGAGCTTATTTGACATCTTGGAAAGTGGCCAACTCAATTCCCATCCACTACAGTGCAGTTTATTGGGGAAACTACATCATTTTTTCCAGAGCGGCAGTTGCAGGGTTTGATCCCTTGCTTGTGAGCTAATTACTTGGAGAAAAGGCCAACTTCTCTCCCAGAAAGCTCTGTACTTCATTCTTTCTCTGTCACTTGTATATTTTAGTCACATGTATTCAGTGTTGTAGTAAAACTGCATTCTCAGATCCATATCTGCAGATCTGCATTTTTTTACATTGTGCTCTCAAGAAACCCTTTCCAGGTTACTCTTATTTTTGTATAAAAGGGAGGAATATCCATTTTCTTAGCCATTGATGCATTATATACTCCATATAAATTTTGTCACATCATTTGATGCATAAACCCTCATAAAAATAACATTTTTCTTTCTTCAATACTTTATGCATGAGCTAGGCTATGGGGTTTGGGCTTATTTGAGACATATTGACTTGGGGAGATCTGTATATGTTGGCTAGAGTGATTTGTTTCACCTCTAATCTGCATGTGATTTTTTCATCATGTATTCTAAGGGATCCAAGTCCCATTTCTCACTTGTATAGCGTTATTTTATGAATACAGTTGTTTTGTGCCCTATATTGCTGCATTTCCCCACTTGAGAAGGAGAATATTGGCCATCTACTTGCTGAGGCTCTTTCATCTGCTGGTGAGAAGTTATTTTACATCTAATGAGCTGCTCTACATTTCCATGCTCATGATTTTTTGAAGCTCCAACTTTAGAATATCACAAAATATTCTATTTGTTGTAGTTGTTCCCATTTTGGGATATTACATTATACTGCCTCCAACATCTAACTACAAGAACCATAGCTTTTAGAGTAATTTCCTGGAAAATTATACAAAACACTAATAATACTAATTACATAACTCAATCGTTATGAAGCAAACATTTCAAAAAAGTAGAGCAAGACAACTATCACTAGTTGCTAGTACTAGAAGACAAATTAAGGTTAAAATTCTGATTCCAACTAACATCCTGATGACGAGCATATATCCCTTGAGATTCCTTCAAATGAAATTCTGATATCATGCTTCTTAGTGCGTCCACATCATCATACAGTCCAAAAAATTGGAGTTTGAGGGTCTACAACTCTTTTTCCAACCCTATGTGGGAATGGGTCAATTGACATAACTTGATTTGTAGCTCACGGTCAACCTTCCAGAGAGATTTATGAGTAGAGAAACATTGAGAACATTGGTTTTCCTATGAAGGATTCATTTTTTTGTTGTAATTGTCGACCCAGATTTTGGTAATTGAGGAATATGGTTGCAACTTATTGCAAATAGAACTATCCCCACTCAATAAATGTGAAAGGTGGCCAAAATGATATGAAACGTCTCTTGCTCTTGTTTACTTACTTCAGATGAAAGAAATAATTTTATCTAGTGCATTTGAAAGAACCCCCCAATTTCCAATTACAAGCATGTGGCCTCTTCCATGATTGATGATCCAAGAGAGGTAATCTCGACAAACAGATTAGAAACCAACATAATTGATGAGAATGAGGTCAAAACTACCTTGGTATAACTGAAGCCACCACTGAAAATAAGGGGAGAGAACAAGCTTATCAAGATCAAGTTACCCTCTGAGCCCATGATGCCTGAACGCTAGAAGTCCCATGAACAAAAATGATGTGCCCACACAATCACCAACCTGAGAAGAGACTGGAATCGAGAGAGGAGCTCTGAAAAGAGATCTTGCTAAGGAGGGTTTCTTGACGCCATGATTGGAAGATGAAGAAACCCAAAGATATCAAAATCCAAAAGATCAAATAGAACCTAAATCGAAGATATAAGAGAGAATGCTCCTTGGGGGAGGCCCCTAGAAAATTTAACACCTCCATTACTGTCATCCCACATGAGCTCCATTGATTTTGGAATTGTTTCCCTTATGAAATGCTTTTATTTCATCATTACTTCATGATCAGCAGAAATTTCTCTTCACTTGAACTGGATGTAAGGAGTGATGTTTTGTGCATGCGAACTGGAATATATAGACACAACATGTCAAGATCAACCAAGAAAAGACACATACTTTGCTAATGGAATTACAACGAATAATCATGGTGTCGTGCGAGGGAGGTTTGTCTCATTATTGATTATTGAGGAGAATTTTTGAGGGTATCAATTAATCAAAGAGTATAGGATGAGACCAAATACGAAATTGTCTACCTTGATCTGTGAATCAAAATACCTTATAATCGAGCCACGAGACTAGTGAACCCCTAAGGAATAATGAATTTGGATTTGGATTCACTATAATAATGTTGTTTATGTGAAGGAGCATGACATGTTTTCTATATTGTCTACCTCTAGGTTGTTAGCTCGCAAAATGTGATACAATTCCATGTTGTGGAAGACTTCCAATAATTCTTTGATTCTTTGAAAGTTCTTCGCAAGAGAGTTTCCTTTTGGAATCCTGTTAAATTTTAAATGTTGAATCGTTAAGAGAGAATCCCCTAAAATCATAAATTATTCTACCCCTTTGTATTTTTCCATGTAGAGGCTCTGGATGAGACCATACGGTTTGGCTTGATTGTTGGATCTTTTCCCTAAACCCTGTGAACACTTAGCTTCAACATTTCTATCGGGATTAAAATAAATCCCTCCCCCTCCTTCCACCCCTAGGTTCCTCTTGGAGGACCCATCAAAGTGAAATATCCACTTCTTTTTTTGCATTTTCCATGTTTTTAGTTCAGGGAATGAACATCATAGCTTCCATCATGGGCTTTTGTACTTCAGAGGAGATGGATTGTCATGAGGATCTTTGGTGGCTAGGGAAGAGACTGAGGCCTCTTCAACGGAGTAAAGTTGCGAATAACGAGGGACGAGATTTAATTCAAGGAATAACGAGAGGGCTTATAAAGTAACTAATTTGGAAGGTCAGAATTAATTTTGGAATGTTGCGTAATTCCTATAATTCTAGGTACTCCAACAATTAAATTTTGGGAGAGCAGTCCACACAATCTTAGAGCTCGGTTTGGATTGAAGGGAGGCCACTTAATTCTTGAACTAATGTGTCCTAAAGCAATGATCAGACCGATATGGACACTCTAGAAATAGGTGAGGGATGGTCTCGTCCTGGGACTGATAGAGTGGGAACATCAAAGGACCCTAAATTCCTCTTTTTCTTAAATTTTCTGAAGTTATAATTTTCATATGTGCCAAAAGCCAAAAAAATATATTAACTTTGGTGATCACATTAGGGGCCCATATTTTCCTCTAGATAGAAGCCTTAGGGGGGAATTCTAGATTGAAAGAGAAACACATTATATCATTCTTTGAGTGAATAGACCAAAGCTTTCCATCCTAATTTGTCCTGATGAAGTCGATTGATTGGGGCACATCCAATAAATTTCTATTCCAATGACTCCCAGAGAGGCCTCAAATGGCAAGGAAGGCCAACAATTTTCCAATTTATCCACAGGTCATCCTCAGAGCTTTAGGAGATGTCTGCAAGGTGAATTATTCCTGCCCTTTGCATATATTCCCTTAGAGCCTTTCCATCATTTATTTAAATGAACGAATCATTCTTCATAATGGCTTCCTGCCAAATTCTGATAGGTTCACCATTACTTGGAATTTTCAAAGGAGAGGATGAAACGATAAGCTTCCAAATTTGGGAGTTATTCTTATTGAGGTAGGAGTCCATGTTCTCAATGTATTTTGTTGTGAGAATTTGTTAAGTCCCTATATTAATAGTATAGCCCCTTATTATGTTAGTGTAGACCCCCTTATTGTTATTATTGTACCCTTGTAACCCCCATTTTTTTATTATTGTGCCCTTAAATTATTATTGTTAGGTCGGCTAGGATTACATTGTGGCCCACTAGGATTACATCATGGCCCCATGGACTCCTATATATAGAAAGGAGGTTTTGTAAATTGTATCATCCAAGAATTGTTCATTCATGTAATGTATTGGAGGTTTCCCCCTCGAAGTGGCTTATTTCTAAGGAGTTGATATCTCTTTTATTCTCTTTTTGGAGCTGGTTTCCCAACATTTGGTATCAGAGCTTTGGATTCTAGGGTTTCGCTGCTCCAAACAGGTCATCGTGGAATTTTCACTATAACTTTTTTTCTACGAAGTTTCAGAAGCTGAATTTTTTAGGGTGCGAAGCCAAAATCTTGAGGAAGCTTGTATAAAATTTTCAGAGTTTTGTTCGCAACAATTTCGGAAATATGATATGTGGAAGTCAGGTATTTTTTCAGGCTCCTAAACAAGTCATCGTGGAATTTTCTCTATAAATTTTTTTCTACGAGGGTTCAGAATCTGAAATTCATATGGTGCGAAGCTGAAATCTTGAGGAAATTCATCAAAAAATTTCAGAGCTTGGTTCACAACATTTTTGGAGATATGATCTGTGCAAGGTAGTGCTTTGTCAGGCTCCTGAATTTCATCTCAAAGAGGTGATCGTGGGAACAGTTCAATAACTCTCTCCGTGAGAATCGGATTGGAGTGCCATAAAAATAGGTCGAAATTAAACGGAATGTAGTTTCTTGGGTATCAATTTCAGAGACAAAGGATGAAACAGTGACACGTGGCAAGTCCTACAAGTTCACTCTACTGAACCAGTCCATAATTAGGTCATTGTGGGAGATTGGACACAACTTTTTCTTGGAGAATCCAAATCAGGTCAGACCTGTGGCATTCAAAAGAGAATTCATAGGGATACTTTAGTGCTTAATTTCAAATATTTAAGGGCCACAATCACAGAGATAATCCAATTTCAATATTGAGCTCCTCAAAAGCAAGAAAAAGGTGTGTATTGTTTTTTCCAAATTGCGTAAGTCTTGTTTGAAGAATCAAGTTGAATTGATTCCAAGGGCATATTGAAGAATTTTTGTCAGTAATGGGTTCTATTATCCCTCCAAAAAATAATTCCATTCCCATTAAGCCCTCAGAAAGCTATACTATGACGCATGAGGAGGAAGAATTGCAATATGAGATATCAAAATTACGGTACCAAGTGCAACAAGTTTCAATATTACGAAGAGAAATTGAAGATGAAATAGATGGTTTAAAAGCAGAAATGGAGGCTAAGTTGGATGGTTTTAAGGATCAAATAGAAATTATGGATGATAAATTAATGGAAGATCACATCGAGCATCAACAACAAGTTCTCCAACTCTCAAAGGATAACCTAACTTTGGTGCAGAATCTAATGAAACAACAGGAAGATCAACATCACATCGAAAGAAGTTCTGAAGCAGTCACAAAAGCAAGAACTCAACAATTACGATCAATTGCAGAATATCTTAGCAAGTGGAAGAACTTTCCTGTAGAAGGTTCCACATGGAAGGATGAGAATTTTATATAGAAGCATCAAGAAATAATCAAGTGTTGAGGACAACACTTGTTTGAAGGAGAGGGGCATGTTAAGTCCCTATATTAATAGTGTAGTCCCTTATTATGTTAGTGTAGCACCCCCTTATTTTTATTGTTGTACCCTTGTAACCCGCATTTTGTTATTATTGTGCCCTTAAATTATTATTGTTAGGTCGGCTAGGATTACCTTGTGGCCCACTAGGATTACATTATGGCCCCATGGACTCCTATATATAGAAAGGAGGTTTTGTAAATTGGATCATCCAAGAATTGTGAATTTATGTAATGTATTGGAGGTTCCCCCTCGAAGTGGCTTATTTCTAAGGCGTTGATATCTCTTTTCTTCTATTTTTGAAGCTGGTTACACAACAGAATTTGAGCCCACCAAGAATTTGGATTATTTTTTAGTTTCCAAACTAATCTTGCTCCAAAGCATAATTCAATAAGGCAGGGTCCTTGAGACACATACCCCCATGCATTTTAGGGGCTCGAACCATGGACCATTTAACTAAGTGAAATTTCTTTGTTTTCACTTTCCCACCTTCCCATAGAAATTTCTAAATAAGGCCACCAAGCCTAAGGAGGATGAACTTGGGGCCAAGAGAGCAGAGAACTTAAATAATGTCATTGTTGTTAACACAATTTTTGAGAGTACAATTCGACCAACCAAATGAATGCTAGCGAGAACCCTATACATCCACTTTACTTTTCATTGTTTCCAATATATTGCTTCAGGGTCGTGAAGAAGAAGAAGAATTCCAAGTGCGCGGGAATGTTCTATTTCGTTTTTCTTTTCTTTCTCCTTTACTTTTCCTTCATTTTCCCTTGCATGCATATTCTTGTCTCTTCATCTTCCTTTTCTCCTATTTTTCTTTATTTCTGTTATTAAATTTCCATTTATTTCCTTTTATATTTTCCAATGCCAATGCCAAATTCCATAGCCAATAATAAAACAAAAGTTATTCCCAATATAGTGCTTCCCCTCCATTGAGCTTGGAATACATGTCCCATGACCTTGGTTCAAATTATTTACATAGAAACTTAACCAGAGGTTGTTACACTTATAATCAAGGGTTTGCATATAAGCCAAATTGCTTGTTGAGATGAATATGGGATTCACAAGAACCTTGAGAGTTTAGGTCCAACCAGATTCCTCTCCATTCCCATGTAACTAGAATGTAGGTAGAATAAATCTATTTCATATTATAAGCATAACTTTTCTATATTTCCTTGAAGAAATATATTCCCATAGGATTTCCCATGAGCATTGCGCATACGAAATCCTATGGTTTTCTATATCATGTAAGAAATAAATATTGTGTGACAAGTCATATGACAATTATTATTAATGTGTAATACTGATTAGTTATAGAACAAATATTGCACGATATTTATTTGTTACATTATGATAATATATCTAATAATAAACCTGAGTTTTACTACAAAATTCTTCCTCAAACTTGAAAATATTAGTTAAATTTGATTAGATTTTTTTAAATCACTAGGAAAAATGATTCCCTTTTGTAATTTTTTATGCATTAAAAACATTTTGTTATCAGGGACATGCCTCCTATTAATATTATATCCTTAAATTTGAAGGGAGTTCTTATGTTTTCAAAAGTTTATCCACATAAAATCTTAGGAACCTTAGATTTGATTTGAGGAGGTGTCTCAAAATTAATTGTATACAACCTCCATTAGTTTAAGAAGGTTATTTAAAATATATTTTTTTTCTTTTTAAATGAGTATCTATTTATTAAATCTGTATCGATTCATAGCTATAAAAACCCGGAGATACATCTTCCAAGAGAAAAACCAACTGGGCATTCATATTATACTGCCTCCAACATCTAACTACAGGAAACATAGATTTTACAGTAATTTCCTAGACAATTATACAGAACACTAATAAGACTAATTACATAACTTAAGACTTATGAAGCAAACATTTAAAAAATTTAGAGCAATACAACTATCACTAGTCGCTAGTAGTAGAAGACAGATTAAGGTTAAAATTCTGATTCCAACTGACATCCTGATGACGAGCATCTGTCCCTTGAGATTCCTTCAAATGAAACTCTGATATCATGCTTCTTAGCGCGTCCATTTCATCATACAGTCCAGAAAATTGGAGTTTGAGCGTCTACAACTCTTTTTCCAGCTCTATGTGAGAATGGGTCAATTGACATAACTTGATTTGTAGCTCACGGTAAACCTTCTAGAGGGATTTATGAGTAGAGAAACATTGAGAACATGGGTTTTCCTATGAAGGATTCATTTTTTTGTAGTAATTGTCGACCTAGATTTTGGTAATTGAGGAATATGGTTGCAACTTGTTGCAAATAGAACTATCCCCACTCAATAAATGTGAAAGGTGGCCAACATGATATGAAACGTCTCTTGCTCTTGTTGACTTACTTCAAGTGAAACAAATACTTTTATCTAGTTCATTTGAAAGAACCCCCCAATTTCCAATTACAAGCATGTGGCCTCTTCTGTGATCGATGATCCAAGAGAGGTAATCTCAAAAAACAGATTGGAAACCAACATAATTGATGAGGATGAGGTCAAAACTACCTTGGTATAACTGAAGCCACCACTGAAAATAAGGGGAGAGAACAAGCTTATCAAGACTCAAATTACCCTCTCAGCCCACGATGCCTGAACGCCAGAAGTCCCATGAACAAAAATGATGTTCCCACACAATCACCAACCTAAGAAGAGACTAGAATCGAGAGAGGAGATCTGAAAAGAGATATTGCCAAGGAGGGTTGCTTGATGCCATGATTGGAAGATGAAGAAACCCAAAGATATCAAAATCCAAAATATCAAATAGAACCCGAGTCGAAGAGACAAGAGAGAATGCTCCTAGGGGGAGGCCCTTAGAAAATTTATCACCTCCATTACTGTCATCCCACATGAGCTCCATTTATTTAGGAATTTTTTCCCTTATGAAATGCTCTAATTTCCTCATTATTTCATGATCAGGAGAAATTTCCCTTCACTTGAACTGGATGCAGGGAGTGATGTTTTGTGCATGCGAACTGGAATATACAGACACAACATGTCGAGAGCGACCAAGACAAGACACATACTTTGTTGATGGAATTCCAACGAATAATCATGGTGCTATGCGAGGGATGGTTGTCTCATTATTGAATATTGAGGAGTAGTTATGAGGGTATCAATTAATTAAAGAGTATATGATGAGACCAAATGCAAAATTATCTACCTTGATCTGTGAATCAAAATACCTTATCATCGAGCCACAAGACTAGTGAACCCCTAAGGAATAATGCATTTGGATTTGGATTCATTATAATAAGGTTGTTTATGTGAAGGAGCATGACATGTTTTCTATATTTTCTGCCTCCAGGTTGTTAGCTCGCAAAATGTGATACAAATCCATGTTGTGGAAGACTTCCAATAATTCTTTGATTCTTTGGAAGTTCTTGGCAAGAGAGTTTCCTTTTGGAATCCTGTTAAATTTTAAATGTTGAATCGTGAAGAGAGAATCCCCTAAAATCATAAATTCTTCTACCCCTTTGTATTTTGCTATGTAGAGGCTTTGTATGAGACCATACGTTTTGGCTTCATTGTTGGATCTCTTCCCTAAACCCCGTGAATACTTAGCTTCAACATTTCTGTCAGGATTAAAATAAATCCCCCCCCCCTCCTGCCACCCCTAGTTTCCTCTTGGAGGACCCATCAAAGTGCAATATCCACTTATTTTGTTTCATTTTCATTGCTTTTAGTTAAGGGAATGAACATCGTAGCTTCCATCATTGGATTTTGTACTTCAGAGGATATAGATTTTCATGAGCATCTTTGGTGGCTAGGGAAGAGACTGAGGCCTCTTCAACGAAGTGAAGTTGCGAATAACGAGGGACGAGATTTAATTCAAGGAATAAAGAGAGGGCTTATAAAGTAACTAATTTGGAAGGTCGGAATTGATTCTATAATTTTGTGTAATTCCTATAATTCTAGGTACTCCAACAAATAAATTTTGGGAGAGCAGTCCAGACAATCTTAGAGCTCGGTTTGGATTGAAGGGAGGCCACTTAATTCTTGAATTAATGTGTCCTAAAGCAGAGATCAGACCAATATGGAAAATGGACACTCTAGAAATAGGTGAGGGATGGTCTCGTCCTAGGATTTATAGAGTGGGAACATCAAAGGTCCCTGAATTCCTCTTTTTCTTAAATTTTCTGAAGTTATAATTTTCCTATGTGCCAAAAGCCAACAAAATATATTAACTTTGGTGATAACATTTGGGGGCCATATTTTCCTCCAGATAGAAGCCTTAGGGGGAGTTCTAGATTGAAAGAGAAACTCAGTATATCATTCTTTGAGTGAATAGACCAAATATTTCCATCCTAATTTTTCCTGATGAAGTCGAATGATTGGCGCACATCCAATCAATTTCTATTCCAATGACTCCCAGAGAGGCCTCAAATGGCAAGGAAGGCCAACAATTTTCCAATTTATCCATAGGTCATCCTCAAAGCTTTAGAAGATGTATGCAAGGTGAATTATTCTTTCCCTCTGCATATATTCCCTTAGAACCTTTCTATCATTGATTTGAATCAACGAATCATTCTTCATAATGGCTTCCTACCAAATTCTGATAGATTCACCATTAAACAGAATTTTTTTGATGTTAGAATTAATCAAAGGAGAGGATGAAATGATAAGCTTCCAAATTTGGGAGTTATTCTTATTGAGGTCAGAGTCCATTTTCTCAATGTATTTTGTTGTGAGAATTTGAGCCCACCAAGAATTCGGATTATTTTTTAGTTTCCAAACTAATCTTGCTCCAAAGCATAATTCAGCAAGGTGGGGTCCTTGAGACAAATACCACCATGAATTTTAGGGGCTCGAACCATGGACCATTTAACTAAGTGAAATTTCTTTGTGTTGGCTTTCCCACCTTGTTGGTTCGAGGGGTCCTGACCCAGGTTTGGATTTTCAAGGTTTTCCAACAAACCCATATACTACTGGCCCTTTTGGTAGTGACATGCTTGCGCAGGCCAAAGTCTCACCCGAAGTAGTATGGGTGGGTGTTGGAACTAGTCTGCACCCTGGGAGAGGGTAGGTAAGTCAAGCAAAGATGTGTTCACCCTTAGAGTGATGAGATCTTGTATCACAGATCCTATATCTACAAATTCCCTTCGCATCCACGTGTGCAACAATAATAACACTCACAGAAATCAACAGATCATGAACTCATGTAACAATACGCATCTATTCCAGATATTCTTGTATGAAATAAAACAGGACAAACCCAGATCACAGCATAAATAGGTAACACAAGTATGTTCGCAGCTTAAATCAATGACACAACAGCATATATTAAGTAATCAAATTTCACATATTCATATCACAGTAAGTCCAGTGGATTCAGATAGTCAACAATACTTCCACATTCATTAATCTTTCAGATCTACTTACAATACCCCAAAAACCCAACCTGCGCACACAGCAACAGGGTCTGTACACAGCAGGATAGAGGTCCTTCACAAACACAGTAGTAGGATTCCTTACCTAACACCCCTGACCAGATCTATCGATTCGCACTTAGCAGCAATCTCTTATCATTCTTAGCCTGTCCTACAACTCAAAAAGGTTCAACTACTTATACTATTTTAGCCTGTGCATCCAATGGTCTGGAAAGCGTGGTTTGCAGACTCTTGGTCTACCCTTGACCCATTTACAATGCTTTAGGGGATTTGACTCACCCCAAAACCCCTGCGTTAGACTAAATATAATAAAAAATATACAAATGGACCAGTTTCGCAGCTTTGTAGGAGACCCTATTCCAACGGCCCCCCAACACAATATTGTGACTTGTCTCGAGTAACTGCGATGGTAGGTTCATCATCTTTGCCTGCACAACTACTCCGACCATGTAGTCATTTGATCCGATAGGGTTTGAGTCGACTACCATTGACATATCATGGCAGCACATCACCGCGTAGGGTGGCCAGCCGAACAGCTCCACCATCCGTGATCTCCTTAATAGTATAGGGGCCAAGCCAATGCTGCCGAAACTTCCCTGGATGTTTTGTAAACTAGATATCATATAAGAGGACCAAGTCATCCTTCGCAAATTTATTTTGGAAAATATGTCGATCATGCTAGGCTTTATCGCGGGCCTTCTGCACCTGCTGATGGAAATTAGCCAGGAACCGATCTTCCTCCAAAGCCATAAGTTGCGCTAAGCGCTCTTCCATGATGTCAAAGTCTGCCATGTTCGTAACTACTGCGATACGTGGACTAGGAATAATGTACTCCATTGGCATAACAGCCTCCTTGCCATAGACCATCCTAAAAGGAGTTTTCCCAGTTAGCTTTTTGCAGGTGGTTAGATAAACCCAAAGAACTGATGGGATGCACACACCCCAATTGCTGCGATTGGAATTGCACACCTTTGTCAGTGCTTGCTCCAGGATTTTTTTAAAGGCTTCAACCGCACCATTTGTCTGTGGATGATACGGTGTGCTTTTTTCATGATGGATTCGGAACTCCGTGGTCAAATCTTGGATTGTTTCGTTAACAAAGTGCGTACCTCTGTCACTCATGAGGATCTTCGAACATCCAAGTCTAGTCAAGATCTGTTCAAAGATGAAATACGAAGCGATATCCGCAGTACAATCCTTTACTGCTTGTGCTTCGACCCACCTAGTTACGTAGTTAGTGGCAGTAATTATGTAGTGCGCACCCATCTTCTTTCCTGGTGGGTTGATAGGCCCTATGAAATATACTGGCAAGTTGATGATTACTGCAATTTTGGCAAGATCCACCATCAACCCTTGTCGACAAACTATATGGCCGAGCAGGATACCAAGGGTACACAGAAGATACACTTCTTGATATTTAAAGAAATCTAGTGCTTTCGGCAGGCATCCAACATCATGCGCAAGTTGGATACGTGTGCCTTCACCAGAACGAAGACGATCCAATCATCAAAATATACTTCTAGGAACTTGTGGATGAATTATTTGAACACCACAACCACTACCTGTGAAAAAATAGCAGGGGCATTCGTGAGACCAAATGGCATGATAGTATACTGAAAAAATCCCCACTCCGTGGTGAACGTGGTTTTGTTGTGGTCCTCCGAAGCAATTCTAATCATATGGTACCCTGAGAATCCATCCGTAAAGGAGTATGCTTCCTATCCCCCCATGCTATCCAAAATTTTGTCTGAGAATGGTGTAGGGAATGGGTCATGAACACAGGCATCGTTTAACTTGTGTAGGTCCACATAGATCCAAATCTCCCCTTTAGCCTTTTTATCCTAAACCACCATTAGGCTAACCCAGTATGACTGTTCAACAGGTTCGATGATACCTGCAGCAATCATTTTATCAAGTTCTTCCTTGACTTTTTGCTTATATTTTGGGTTCAACCTATAGGGTCGTTGTTTTACGAGCCGAGCATCCGGTTTGAGAGTGAAATGCATGACTCCTAAGTCCCTCATGATCCCCTTTAGTTCTGAAAAAAAATTTGGGAATAAGTACTCGTACTCGGTGAGTAACTCAGCCACTTTGCTTACTGTATTTTCATCCCAATAGTCCCCAATCTTAGCCAACTTAGGATGTTCCTCCATCCCAATATTGACTTCACGCAGCCTGAGAGGCTTAGTGACATCCACCTCTTGCAGCGAGGGTCCTGTAACGAGGCGCTCTCCTTGCGACTCCAGGATAGAGGCAGACCACAGGTCTTCTTCACTTTCTTCCCTTTCCAATCTGTGGTAGTTGACAATATCCTGCATCTGTGATTCCCATGTCAGCACCCCGAATGCTTCAGTGGAGCTAGGTTCTTTAAACAAAAATGTATCTATACCCTGCATAGCTTCGTCAAGCTCTTCTAACCCCGCTATGAGTCAAAATGTCCCTATGAATTCATCCCTCAGAGTTTCCCAGTGGCGGGTGTCTTGATGTAGCTCCGCATCCAGGTACCACGCAGTCGAGATTGGACCTAACGCATGAATGAAAAAGTGAACCCATCCTTCCATAGCCCAATCACCCCATGCTTTGATCCAGGCCATAAAGTGTTTACGCAGGTCCCCTGGGCCAAGGAATATCTCGACCTGCACCTTTACCGGAGCCTCAAATCAGAGGAGCATCATGTCCTAACAGTCCTCCCAGTCCTGGAATTCCCCTTTGTGTGTCTCCCACCATCTTGCAGGCATTGCATGCATCGCTAGATTAAGCACCCATATCCTTCGTTCTCTAGGACCCTCAGCTTCGAACGCTCACAAAAATTCCTTAATGCTACCAGAACCATCAAAGTAAGGTAGGTATCTTACCTCTGAGGAAATGCAACGGAATTCCCTTGTGACTCAAAAACATCGCAGTGCTGAGACATCATGCAACCAGTTTTTCCAATTCTTCATCTCCCCATCAGAGTTAGAGAAGCATTCACTGTCTTTTTCCCAAAAAAGTACTCCTTTCGCCGTGGGGTTGATCCAATCTTTGTCCCATGCAGTCAACTTGTAAATGTGATCCACCTCCTCTTCATCGCTCACTCGCTCTGTATATCGTTCACCTTCCGCAGGATCTAATGGTACTATCACTCTTGTACCGTTATTCTCAAACACCATGCTTCTCTTTTTTAGGTTGATGATATCGCCCATATCTATGGCCCAGTCCAACCATAAGAGCGTAGGGTAGGGGTTCGCATCTTCTACAATTTATATTACTTCAAAGTCGGCTTGGGCCTTTACTCCTACGATATCCACCGTAATTTTAGATAACCTTCTTAGCGAGATGATTTTTTGTTGATTTTCAATGCGCAGCTGAATAGTGGACCATTCCAACTTAGGCTCTCCCATTCATTTCCAAGTTTGTTTAAGTAATACGTTCGCATCTAACCCCGGAACCAAAATAACCTAACTCATCTCGTAGTCACTAATCTGCATAGACAGCCGCATTTCTCTTTCGGTGCATTTTTTATACTTGTATAGGTTGTGCACATCCTTGACCTCCTGAGGTAGATTGGGTCGTGTTATGCAGCTTTCTATTAATGCCTGAATATTCTCCACAACCTTTGGGTTGTGCAACAGCCTCATACTGTTGATCAGCGGTTGTCATTGATATCAACCCAAGCAGCACTAGGGGCTAACCCAATATTGCAAGGGAATTTTGACCTACCAAATTAATATATTCTAGGTCAATAAGGATTTTTATGGTTTCTACTTGTCAAGATGTTTCCGTTGATATATGGCATGCCACGTAATTCTTCACGGTTTGAGAAATATTCATGTTTGAAGTTTGTAACCCCAGTTAGTGGGCTAAAACCCCATGGGGTTGTGGCATGGGTCATTGAAAAGTCATAATTAATATTTTTTACGATCCTAAAATCCCTCTCACGTTCACTTGTTGAAGCCCCTCTCAACCTAAGCATTTATATAAATTGTGATCCTCATATCCTCCTCATGCAAGGGATTTCGCCATCTGAAGCAGGTCATCGTGGCATTTTCACTCTAATTTGTTTCTACGAAGGTTCACAATCTGAAATTTTTATGAGGCGAAGCTGAAATCCTGAGGAAGCTACTGTGAAAATTTCAGATCAAGGTGCGCAATAGTTTCGGAGATATGATCTGTGGAAGTCAGTGTTTTTGCAGGCTCCTGAAATTCATCTCAAAGAAGTGGCCTTGGGAAAATCGTCATAACTCTCTCTCTGAGTATCGGATTGGAATTGTGTAAAATGTGGCAGATATTTCATAGACTTTAGTTTTTTCTCTATCAATTTCAGAGCCTAATGAAGAAACAGTGACACGTGGCACGTCGTACAAGTTTGCTCAGCTGAAATAGTCCATAACTAGGGCATTGTGAGAGATTGGGTATAACTCTCTTTTGAAGAATCAAAATTGGGTCATACCTCTGGAATTGGAAAGATGACTTAGAGGACTACTACAGGAGAAAAAATCAGATATTGGGGATCTGAAATAACAGAGATACACCAGATTCAATATCGAGCTCCTAGAAGGCAAGAAAAAGCTAGATCATGTGTTGTCAAGGGCTGCAAAGGACCAGACTTTCTATGGAAGCAAAGCAAAGCAAGGTGCAACAGAGGTTAGCATGACAAGAGCAGCAACCAAGGTTCATAACAGCAGCAAGAAGTTCATCGTATGAAGTCTTCAAGTGGGCAGCACTGCATACAATCATTGTAAAGGTATCATTGTACTAAGTCATTGTAAATACATTATTGTAAAAATTGTACTAGTGTCTATCTGCCAAGAGTTGAAGAGGCAGTGTTGGGAGGTCTAGGATCATCATTAGGTGGTTGTGTCACAGTTGGGGTTATGGTCTAGTGTATCTTCTTCTTCTACATCATTCTATATCATTGTAAAGTGGACCATTTTCCCTAGTACGGGAGTCCATTCTTCTTTTATTCTTCTATAGGGTGGTAGGGTGGTGCTAGGGTGAGTTGTAGCTCATTGGGTGTTAGGGAATCCATTCATTTGACTAATGAAGAATCTCGAGCGTTGGAGCATCCATCCTGTTGATCACGCTAGCTTTCTATTGAAATTTTGATAAGCAATCTCGCTTAAGCCTTTCAAACCCCCTCTTTTTGCCCTGAGAAAATTCATTGTCTTCTCATCGTTACCTTCTCCCAGCCTCAAAACTGCATAAACAGGCTGAAATCCCACATTACATTATATTTAAGGCCTAGCACCTTTCGGCCCTAGCTCCTGCATCTTTTTCTCCACATGACTGAAAGTTAAAACCGAGTGCCAACCATAAAGGCGCTTATCACATATATACATCTGGCACGTTTATGACTGTCGATCTGTACAGATCCGACGGCATTCGCAGGTCATCATCGCGCCCGTGGCCCACTCCATTCATCGCCCACATCGCCTATCCACCGTCCATTTAAACCATAGATCAACGGCTCACAGTACACCTGCCCCGGTGGTCCTCGAGGTGTGCACCGGTTTCTATCGCGCCGCTTTTGGGCGGTTGGCGGTATTTTATTTTTTGGAGCGATTCCATACATTGTTTGCTGCGTGTCTCCGCGTACGGCTCAAAAACCACTCTACATCACATGTTATCATTCGTACAAAGACCCAGCATGATATCGCCGTGAACCGTCCGATCTAGAGCGGCTCATCCAACGACGATCACTTCTCAAAGCTGCTCGCAAGTTAACACGGGGAAACTGT
The DNA here is from genome assembly GCA_034641835.2 of Pinus albicaulis. Lineage (NCBI taxonomy): Eukaryota > Viridiplantae > Streptophyta > Pinopsida > Pinales > Pinaceae > Pinus > Pinus albicaulis. Next base: position 492,648,262 of record CM076569.1, read on the forward strand.
ACCCCTAGCCCACGGTCCATCACCCTCCGACGCATTTTCAGCTATTGATCTCCTCCAGATATCGGACGGTCTAGATTAATTGCTCATCCACCACGTGTTTTCCCACCACATCATCATTCCACACGTTCTTGTCTCGTTTTTCTTCGTCTCCCTTATGCATTTCATTCAAAGGCCCAAGCGTTATGTTTTAGCACTCCGCCAACTTTCACCATGACTATCTTCTACAGTCACACTGCATTTTCCACCACCCTGCATTGTTCCACCATTTCTCCATGTCTGCATGGCCATTTTCATTGACTTCGCCACATTCATCATCCCCATGCACGGTTTTCCTAACAAGTTTGCGAGTTTTGTAGGGTTACAGCAGCGGAAAACTGCCATGATTTACAGCCTTTATTACAGTAACAAAGAACACATCAAAGGACCATTTTTCAGAGCCTGTAATTATGGAGAAAGACCTGGGAAGGTATGTCGACAAGACTTCCATTAAAGAAGCAGGGTTAAAATCTGTCAAACCCTCCAGAGTTATTCAAGGCACAGATTGCGTAGATGGAGACATTAATGGAGCAACAGAGAAATATCAGTGAATGATCGAGGAATTCAACGTTCATCATTGAAGATCTTAAACCGTAATTCAGGGTTTAGAAGGCAGAGGGTGCCATTCGCAGAAAACAATACTTTAAAGCTTTCCTTTCAGCACCATTTTCTTTCAGGGAAGGACAGAATTTTTATGTGTTTTTGCTTCCTTGTCGTGTCCCTGAAGAGACTTATACCCAGTGCATTTATTTCAGTAAGCAGGCAGCAGAGTACATACAGCGCTACAAATTCATCAAGTAGTATGGGCGTGCACGTTCCCGCCATCTTGTTTTAATGAGGCAAATTAAATGTTCATCACCTACTCTTTTTCCAAGCTTTCTTGTTCTCCTATAAAGCTCCCGAAGAACAAATGATTTAGGGTTCCAGATTTATCAGAAAATTGTGCAGTAAGAGGATTTTGTATACAATTTTGTTGAAATCTTGTATAAATGCTCAGAGCCCGTAGGGTCTCAGTGGAGGAGGAGTTCCATCTGTTAAGAGGATTCTGGTCTTTGGTATTTCACAGTGTGTAACTTTTTCTTTTATGTGTTAGTTTAATAGATCATTTCATTTCATCCATCTTTCCTGTATCATGTTTTTGGAATGCGAGTGGCTCACTGATTTTTGGTATGGATCTATCCTAGTTGATACCCATGCTCGGATTAGTCAAGTGCTTTAAATATGGCTCAGGCATGATATTATGTTACACTATTCATCTCAACCATACGTTTGTTATATTAGTTTCTTTGGGAGGGTGTTTTTAAAACGCTATTGTCATGAATGGATTCTTAAATTGGTAAGCCCATTACATGGTGATATTGTGTATCTGGATATCAGCTCAAGGACAACTAATATTCTCTCAATATTTCATTCACTACATACACCTTATGATAATTTATTTTTGTGAGGTATTTCTGAATTGGCCCTCTTTACAGTAAGCTATCTCTGAATTGTCTGTTGCTTTTATATTGGAGTTTTGCATGTTGCCTCTGCAACATTCCTTTCTCTTTGTCAGTCTCTGAAGGTCTTGGTCCCATTCAGATTAATATTCCTTGTTTTTCAGGAAATAGCATGAGAGCTTTTTATTGATAACTTCCTCTATTATACCATATGCTCCTTGCTACATAAGATGTCCTAGACACTGGTATTTCACAACTCAAGGCTGTCTCTAGGAACAGCAACATATTTTTGGCGCCGTTGCCGGGGAGCGAAGTTGAGAAAATTTAAATCCCTGGGCCTTGGCAAAACCTAATTCACTCTTCAAGTAGGTGAGTATGGAGAGTTGAGAGTTGTAGATCCCTTTCCTTGGCGACTCCACATTTGTTTATTAGATAAATTTATTTGCATTCATGGCTCCTCGTAAGCCACACTTGAGGTCAGATACATCTCTGCCAAAGACACCTTCAGTGTCTGACCCAGAGAAGATCATACATAGAAGAAATTGGAGGGAGAGAAAATCAATCCACTCTGAAATCCCTGAAGTGTCTATAGAAAACTTTCCATCCTCTTCTTCTCAAATAGCTCAAGTGCTAGTTCCTGACTCCACTGTGGGAGATACCGATTATTATTCAGATAGTCCACCCCAAGGAGGTGTCAAAAATAAAGATAATTTCCACCCTACTCCTGAGGTCAAAGAGGTCAAGGAAGTCACCGAAGTTTCTACTATTAATCGACCATTGTTCCCCTTAACACCTCAGCCTGTTGTTCAGTACATTCCTATTGTCATTCATACTCCACTTCCACCTCCTCCTCCTCCTTTTACACATCAAACTATTGCACTACCTCCACCCCCTCCAATGGCCAATGTTCCAGGCTTCTTGCTAAATAAATATGCTCCTCTGGCATTACCCCAAGTGTTGAATTATATGCCACAAGATTATTTGAAGATTTTACCCTGATTCAATGGGGAAAACGAGATTGATGCTCAAAAACAGATTGAGGTCTTTTGTGCTTTCGCAGAGAATTTTAATGTGGAACATTTAGATGTGTTCTTAAGGCTGTTTGTCCAGTCTCTTGATGGTGAAGCTCGAAAATGGTTTAAGACATTGGCAGGTCGTTCTATTACCACTTGGGAAATAATGGAAGATACTTTTCTCAGGAAATGGGGAGAGAAGAAAGACCATGGACATTGTCTTACTGAGTTCAATACACTCAAGAAAAGACATAATGAAGGAGTGTTAGAATTTATCAAGAGATTTAATAAATTGTATTTGAGTCTCCCTGCTGATATGAAACCTCATCAAACTATTGCTAAAGTTCTTTTTGTAGCAGCCTTTGATTTAGAGTTTGGTTTCTCTCTCAGAGAAAGAAAGACTGCTACTCTGGATGATGCTCAGACAGATGCACTAGAGTTGGAAGAAAAATTTTCCTCCACTGGAAAATCAAAGGGAAAAGCTGAACAAGATACTAGAAGAAGAGGCAAAGAGGAGGTATCTACCTCCTACCAAGACAGAGACTCAGCTAATGACAGAATTGAAGAAATGAGCAAAATGGTTAAGAAACTTTCTGGTAAACTGGTCAAGCTTGAATTGGAAGCCAAGAATTCAGCCTCCAAGAATTTCCACAATGCTCCAAACAGAGGTTACAATCCTCAGTATAGGAAACCACCCCTGAAAATATTGCCAAGGGAACTAAAATAACAACAAGATCAGGTACCACGCCCATTGTACTTGGAAGGTCCAGTAGATGATCCTACTGAAGACACTGCCTATGGACTAGAGGATGAAAATCTTGCTTTTTCAAATAGCGATGGAGAAGAATGCCCCTTGCGAGGAAATGATGGAACCGAGTGCTCATTACAAGAAGAAGAAAAGGCCAGAGACACAGAAGACGCAGAAATTGATCATTATTGTAAACAATTTGTTGATTTCATGCAAGCACAGTTCAATAGAAGATATGATCTCAGATATTCTAGGAAGAGGACTCATACTCAAGATCAAGAAGAAGAGCTACCCCAGAAAGAAGCACCTACTCAGAAGGAATCAACGATGCATAAATTCACAGACAAAGGTAAGGGCCCTCTAAACAAACCTTTGCAGTCAAATGATCAAATTCCTTCCTCTTCAAAAGTAGTCATTCCCCCTAATACCAAGTCTGTGTCAAAAGAAGTCAACCCCTCAGCTAAAAATAAAGAGTCAAAGGAGGTTGTAATAGAGAAATCCTCTCCTTTCTTCGGTCTCAAAAAGGAACTTGAGAAAGTCAAAATCCCAGTTCCCTTGACTGAACTGTTGAAGCAACTTGCATATCAATCCCAAGTCACCTCTTTTATGATCCCTCCAGAAGTAGCACTCACCCCAGATAGTCTCAACCTTCAAGAAGAAAGACCCATGGTTGTCTTTGGCCCACATGTTGAGGAATTAGATGCTTATACCCCTCCCTTCTATGTGTCTTTAGTGATTCATGACCTGCTATTACATAACTGTATGTTAGATTCTGGAGCTTCCCATAATCTACTACCTCTGTCAGTCATGGAACAACTAGGATTACAAATCACCCATCCATAAAGGTACCTCTATTCATTTGATTCCAAAAGAGTTAAATGCCTAGGGATTATCAAAGATTTGGTGGTAAATTTGGCCCAAATCCCAGCAAAAAGTGTGGTAATGGACATCGTGGTGGCAGACATCCCAACTCGCTTTGGCATGTTACTATCAAGTTCCTAGGGAACAAAAAATGGTGGGTCAATTAATTTGGATTTAACATATGCCACCATCCCAGTTTTTGGTGGCTAGGAGAGGAGGTTGTACAGCGAAACTAGATTTGTCAAGATGGTGACTCAGGCCGACAACTCTGTTAATTCGCCAGTCTACAGTAAAGAAGGAGATTTCTCATGCTTGAAGCTGGAAGAAAATCGAAATTATGCTCATGAACCATCCTTCTACCAGATCGAGACTGAGCAGCCCTCAGAGAGCCATGAAACAAGAATTTGGACACTTCATTTTGACGGAGCAAATTCAAGAGAAGGCAATGGAGCTGGAATATTGTTGATTTCTCCTACAGGAAGATGGGTCCCATTGTCTTTCAAACTGGAATATGAAGCTACTAATAATGTGGTTGAATATGAAGCACTTCTGCTAGGGTTGCAGACAGCCAGGAGCATGAACATACAAAGTTTAAAAGTCCTGGGAGATTCAGAACTGGTGGTTAGACAAGTCAGGAATCAGTGTCAAACCAAACATCCTCGGCTCAGGGCTTATAGGAATGAAGTTTGGGACATGGTGTAAAATTTCTTCTTGGCATTTAATATCTGGTTCATGCCCCGAGAACATAATAGGATGGTTGATTCCCTTGCTATGGCTACTAGTACATTTCGTCCACCTCAGAACCCTCTCTTAAGGTACGAAATTGAGGTGCGTTATCGATCGTCAATCCCAGATAACATCAAACACTGGCAAGTATTTGAGGATGAAGAACAGATGAAGAGATTCCTAGAAACAGTAGGGGAATTCTCCAATACGGAGATTGATGTTGATGAAGAAGAAGAGACTAAAGGTACTTCAGAAAGCAATTGGGAGGAAAAAATAGCAAGTAATAAAGTGTTGCAATTGAAGGGAATCATTATACCTAGAGGGCTGGTGCCTCTAGAAAGATTATTTGACAAGAATGATGTTCCACTACAGCCAAACAGAGTCACAGAAGAAAATCAGGTAGAAGACCTATTGGCAATATGATGCAATGTGTTGTCCTTGATGGCAACCCACTTGATGAAGATGATGGCAACACTTGAAGAAGATGATGGCAACCTACTTGATGAAGTTGTTCTTGACTTGATGAACTTGTTAATGATGTAAATCTGATGTTCTACAAGTAGTACAGAAGTTGCAGAAGAAAGGAATATCAGCATGTGCAAGAGTAATGATGAAAAGTGTATGTCATAAGGCATACGCGGGTTTGCTTAATAGAAGGCGCGTATGCACGTGGAAAAGTACGTGCCAAGTCACGTATGCCTAATTGCGCTCTAAAGGTGTAAAACCAGGGGTTACTACCATGGTATTGACCCATTGTATTGAGCGCTGAGTTGTCTATTTGATCCCGTCCAGGAATACCATCGGAAGTGATGTGGTTTTGGCTCATGGTATTAAAAAAGGCTAAATCTATATAGGGAGGAGAAAATCATTGTGCAATGAGTGTGCATGAGTCTGGGTTTGAATGAATACTTCACTCTAAAGTATGTCTGAATGGAAAGGGTAACAGTTTGATGATAGATCTGAATTTGTGATGCATCTATGAAGAAAACGATGAAGAAGGGAATCTAGATCTGAAATGTATTTGTATCTTCTAGATCTGTTTATGGAATTCTTAGATCTGAGATGAGGCGAACATCTGTCTAAAGTAAAGGGTAAAATCTGAACTGAATATCTGATTTGAAGAAGTAAGCTGCTCTATAATGTTTGAAGATCTATACGCAAGTTTATAACAGTGGAAGCGCGTATATACGCGGGTTGGAGAAAGCGAAAGCGCGTATGGGTTGTGAAATCAGTTCTGAAGTATGTGTAGAGGTATACGCGGGTTTATATGAATGAAGGCACGTATATACGCTGGATCATTGAAAGGAAAGCGCGTATGAAAACTAGGGTTTGCTGAAGTATGAAGTATGAAATGTCTGATCTGTTCTGCTGTGTTACTGCTATTTGTTAATGATGTATTCTACAGATCTGGGTTGTCTGAATTGATAAGTATCAGTTTTTGAGCTTAAATGTGTGGAGTGGGTCCAGTCTGAAAATATGATGAAAAGTGGCCTGCAAGTTGTCCTCTAAAGAAAGCTTTTGGATCCAATGTGAAAATTTATGAAACGTCATCCATAGAGGTGTTGAGGGTTGTAGCCTTCAGTCAGGGGGTTGTATCTCCCTTCCAGGTGAGGCTGGTAAACAAGAGCAGGGGGTCGTAGCTCCCTTCCAGGTGAGGCTGGTAAATGAGAGCAGGGGTTTGTAGCTCCCTTCCAGGAGAGGCTGGTAAACGAGAGAAGGTTGTAGCCTTTTGCAAGTGGGTGCCTGCATGCTGGTATGAGTCTGCGCCAGTACATGGTTGTATGATGTTTTCTCTATAATAAAATATTGAAGGTTGAGACAATGGCAGCGGTGGTTTTCTCCCGACTTGGGTTTCCACCTAAAATCCTGGTGTTCATGTGTGTTGCTTATGTGTGATGGTTTATTCTGTTATTACTGCACATGCTTACTGTTAACTAAACATTTGATGAATGAATGATGCATAGACCTAAGTAAAGAAATAAATGCATAATAAGATCTCTGTGTATACGCGAGTTTTATGAAGGATATCCACATGTATACGTGAGTTTGGCTCAGTGAAGTAGCGTATGGGTTTTAGAGAAAGAAAAAGTAAAAATATTTGAGTATGCCCTAAATACTGATTCACCCCCCCTCTCAGTATTTTTCCCAACAATTGGTATCAGAGCAGGTCCTTCTGCAGAAGCTTGATCGCTTGAAGGAGATCCGTCGCAATGGGAAGTCAAGAAGGAATAATGTCTATAAAGCCACCTCTATTCAATGGAAGCAATCTGATATTCTGGAAGGTACGAACAAAAGCATATCTGCAAAGTCTTGGTGCAGATGTATGGGCAATCGTGGAAGAAGGCTATCAATATCCGACAAGTATTCCTACTGATGCAGCTGAAAGGAAGAAGTATGAAATCAATGCCAAAGCAGTGAATGTCTTATTAGGAAGCATGTATGAACCAGAATTTGCTAAAGTGATGCAGCTACATTCAGCAAAAGAAATATGGGACAAAATCATTCTGAGCTATGAAGGAGATACAAAGGTAAAAAGTGCAAAACTCCAAACTCTCAGAATTGAATATGAAAATTTAAGGATGCATAGTGATGAGAGTATGGCCAGTTTCGTTTTACGTCTAGATGATATTGTAAATCGTATGAGAAGTTTGGGTGAAACCATAACCGATACTACTCTGGTGGAAAAAGTCTTAAGATCTTTAACTTCAAAATTTGAGTCAAAAGTGTCAGCTATTGAAGAAAGGCAAGATCTGTAAACTCTTACTATTGTTCAACTACATGGTATTCTGACTGCTTATGAAATGAGACAAGGAGGTCCCTCTCAAATCAAAGAAGCTGCTTTTAAGGCGTGTGCAAAAGAAAAAGAAAAGGAAGATGTCAAGGAATCAAATTATGTATCAGAAGAAGAAGAAGCAAATTTTGTGAGAAGACTCCAACTAGGAACTGGAAGATTCAAAGGTAATCTTCCCTTCAAATGTTTTTATTGTGGAAGAGTTGGTCATTATGCTGCTAAATGTCCTTATAGAGAAAATCATGATAAAGGGAAAAAATTTGTAAAGGGAAAGAGTTATTATGCAAATGAAGATAATAATGAAATGTCAAGTGAAGATGAAGAATATTCTAACCAAGATCTACTAGTGCTCATGGCAAAGAACCAAAAGAGGAAGGCTACTCAAGGAAAGAAGATATCTCAGAAAACATGTGCAGCAAAAATTGAAGAAGAGGAAACAGGTATTGATTGTTGTTCTTGTAATCCACTCACTTATGCATGCAATGATGAAGATAGTGAAAGTAACAGTATAAGTATAGAAGCAAATCTCAAGATCAATGATGAAAGTAATTTTTGGGATCAATTTAAAAGGAGGGAGTCTATCCTCAAGGATGTGATCTCTAGATTGAATGAACAGATAGAAACAATGAAGGGACAAATAGAAATGTATCAAAGACTGCAGGAAAAAGTAACCAATCACAGTGAAGGACTTGAAGCAGAAATCATCTCTCTGAAAGCAGACCTTGAAGCATCAAATAAGAAGAATGAAGAACTTCTACAATCATTTGAAAAGGAAGGACGTGAAGCAGAAATCATCTCGCTCAAAACAGATCTGGAAAAATCAAATAAGAAGAATGAAGAACTTTTACAAATATTTGAAGAGCAAGAAAATGGGTTGAAAGAAGAGATTTTAAACTTGAATAATCAAGTAGAAGAAGGAAAAAGGGTCGAAGAAAGCTTCAAGAAGCAAGCCAAAAATTGGAGGTTGAGGTAAACATTATCAAAGGTAAATTAGAAGAAAAAGATAAACTTTTGAGGTTTCAAGATAGTACTAAGATTCTGGACAATATTCTTAGTAGTCAAAGGTCTCCTTCTATTAAACTTGGTCTGGTTTTTCATGAAATGGTCAAAGGAGAATCTAGTTCGCAAGGAAGTGCTAAAGATTCAAAGGATGCCAAAGCAAAACCTGAAGTGTTGAAAGAAACAAAAGGTCAACCAAAAATCATGAATTCTCAAAGGAAATCATTCAATAATGTTGAATGCTTTAAATGTCATAATTATGGGCATGTTGCAGCAAATTGTAGAAGCAGATCATTTCAGTCACAATCAAACAGATTCTATTCAGAAAGGTACTCTGGTTGCTTCAAGGGATATTGTTTTTCATGCAGCAAGTATGGTCATAAAGCAGCTGATTGCAATAGAAGGAAGAATAGAACAACACATTATGATCCTTATGCTTACTTCTCTAGTCACATGAGATGTTATGCTTGTAACAAGTATGGACATGTTGAAAAAGAATGCAAGATGAATAGATATGAGAAATTGGATAACTTCCAGCGCCCAATTAGAAAGTTCAAGCAAATTTGGAAAAAGATGGAGGACCGGTCAGAAACGTAGGGAATATTGACCCTACTGTAGTCATCCGCTTCTAAAGCTTACTTCTCTTAATGACTGAAGGAGTGATGTGAGATACATTATAGGGATTAGTAATGTATCATCACAGGGGGAGCGATGTATGGTGATTCCATGATTGTTTTGGTTATTCTGGTTATGTTTATTTCTGACAGAGCATCTGATGTGAAGAAGACAGGTACAGGTGGTACAACTTCAGGGGGAGATGAAGGAATGTGAAATTTTCAATGTGTCACTTTCCATACACGGATTCAGTGAACTAAAGCCACGTATACACGTGAGTTACAGTGGAGACAGTCGTGAATGCACTTCTGATAAGAAAATTTGTATGACAAGCTGAAGATCAGGAGCATAGGTTCAGGGGGAGCATCAGTCTGACTATTAATGATTGCACTATTGGCATTGTATATGCTTGTTACTCAGTTCTAATTGATGATGACATGTTACATGGGTTCTTATGATGAGATTATAGATGAGCCCTGCTTGCTTTTTGTTGAAGGATATTCTTTGCTTTCACACATGGATGAGATGGAAGTCTTATGATTCAGAGATAAAGACAGATCATGCAGAGATTGTTGCTGATGACTTTCTGTTGAAGGTGTTCAGGTTGCACAAGCTAAGGAGAAGCCTTGGTCATATGGAAAGAATACTTGGATGCACACTTTCAGGGGGAGCATTAGCTTTGCTGAGTATAATGCATTGTTGGCATTATGATGATTCTGAAGTGTGATCTCTTTCTTTAGGTATTTTTGGTAGTGGTCATAAAAAGTCATATTTGTAATTTGATGAAAAGGTCATGTTGAGACCTATGATGTAAAATTGTAATATTCAGTCATGTAAGGACTTGATCAAATATGTAAACACACTTGGTTGGGTATTTAAGTCTCATATGTAAATCCACTTGGTTGGATCTTTGATGTAAGTATGATTCCTTGGTGATAGGAAGGTCATAGAGTCATGTACTTCATTGAAAAACATGTTTGAAGATCCGGCATGAACTCAGGGGGAGCATGGTAACTTCAGTGCACATCAGATCTACAGCGCTCTTCTTTCGACATGAGGAGAAAAACCTTATGTTGGTTTTGATCCGCCCTTTTCCCTTGATGTCAAAGGGGGAGAGTGACATGGTGTTTGAATAGGGGGAGAATATCATTATGCTTAATGTATCTATCTTTTGTGATCAAACACCATCGTGGTTGCCATCAAGTCCAAAGGGGGAGATTGTTGGCAATATGATGCAATGTGTTGTCCTTGATGGCAACCCACTTGATGAAGATGATGGAAACACTTGAAGAAGATGATGGCAACCTACTTGATGAAGTTGTTCTTGACTTGATGAACTTGTTAATGATGTAAATCTGATGTTCTACAAGTAGTACAGAAGTTGCAGAAGAAAGGAATATCAGTATGTGCAAGAGTAATGATGAAAAGTGTATGTCATAAGGCATACGCGGGTTTGCTTAATAGAAGGCGCGTATGCACGTGGAAAAGTACGTGCCAAGTCGCGTATGCCTAATTGCGCTCTAAAGGTGTAAAACCAGGGGTTACTACCATGGTATTGACCCATTGTATTGAGCGCTGAGTTGTCTATTTGATCCCATCCAAGAATACCATCGGAAGTGATGTGGTTTTGGCTCATGGTATTAAAAAAGGCTAAATCTATATAAGGAGGAGAAAATCATTGTGCAATGAGTGTGCATGATTCTGGGTTTGAATGAATAGTTCACTCTGAAGTATGTCTGAATGGAAAGGGTAACAATTTGATGATAGATCTGAATTTGTGATGCACCTATGAAGAAAATGATGAAGAAGGGAATCTAGATCTGAAATGTATTTGTATCTTATAGATCTATTTATGGAATGCTTAGATCTGATATGAGGCGAACATCTGTCTGAAGTAAAGGGTAAAATTTGAACTGAATATCTGATCTGAAGAAGTAAGCTGCTCTATAATGTTTGAAGATCTATACGCAATTTTATAACAGTGGAAGCTCGTATATACGCGGGTTGGAGAAAGCGAAAGCACGTATGGGTTGTGAAATCAGTTCTGAAGTATGTGCAGAGGTATACGCGGGTTTATATGAATGAAGGCGCGTATATACGCCAGATCATTGAAAGGAAAGCGCGTATGAAAACTAGGGTTTGCTGAAGTATGAAGTATGAAATGTCTGATCTGTTCTGCTGTGTTACTGCTATCTATTAATGATGTATTCTACAGATCTGGGTTGTCTGAATTGATAAGTATCAGTTTTTAAGCTTAAATGTGTGGAGTGGGTCCAGTCTGAAAATATGATGAAAAGTGGCCTGCAAGTTGTCCTCTAAAGAAAGCTTTTGGATCCAGTGTGAAAATTGATGAAACGTGGTCCATGGTGGTGCTGAGGGTTGTAGCCTTCAGTCAGGGGGTTGTAGCTCCCTTCCAGGTGAGGCTAGTAAACGAGAGCAGGGGGTTGTAGCTCCCTTCCAGGTGAGGCTAGTAAACGAGAGCAGGGGGTTGTAGCTCCCTTCCAGGAGAGGCTGGTAAACGAGAGAAGGTTGTAGCCTTCTGCAGGGGGGTGCCTGCGTGCTGGTATGAGTCTGCGCCAGTACATGGTTTTATGATGTTTTCTCTATAATAAAATATTGAAGGCTAAGACAACGGCAGCGGTGGTTTTCTCCCGACTTGGGTTTCCACCTAAAATCCTGATGTTCATGTGTGTTGCTTATGTGTGATGGTTTATTTTGTTATTACTGTACATGCTTACTGTTAACTAAACATCTGTTGAATGAATGATGCATAGAACTAAGTAAAGAAATAAATGCATAATAAGATCTCTATGTATACGTGAGTTTTATGAAGGATATCCACGTGTATACGCTAGTTGGCTTCAACAAAGTAGCATATGGGTTTTAGTGAATGGAAAAGTAAAAAGTTTTGAGTATGTCCTAAATACTGATTCACCCCCCCCCTCTCAGTATTTTTCCCAACATTATTTTGAAATAAACTTACAGTCAAAATTAAATCTCTCCCACCTGCTTATCTTGGATCTTACTAATGAGACCCTTTCCAAATTTCTTCATGAAATCTACAAGTGGTAAGTGAGCACTATTATAGATAGTTTTAGATATTTCTAAAGCATATCAGGACATTAATTACTTGTTATATTTGAGAGTAACTATTGGTGTTCAGTAAACACATGACAAAGAGGTAGTTGGACATGATCAATATAACGATGTTGCAGTGCTATGGATGAATGCGCCAAAAGATAAATTGATACCGATGGCAGTTGAAATTTTTGCAAATATTTTTGTAGGAAAAAAATTGTATGTAATTGGGAATCCATTTGGTTTAGATCACACCTTGATGGCTGTTATCATTAGTGGGATTTCCAGGTAGATAATTTTAGCTGCAACTGGCCATCCAATACACAATGTGATTCAGACAGATGGTAAAGGACCATTGGAGGTCCTCTTCTTGATAGTTCAGGAAATTTTATTGGCATAAACACTTCTATGTACTCTATATCAGGAGCATCACCTGGTGTGGGCTTTTGAATTCCAATAGATTTTTAAGTGTCATTGTTGATCAGTCAGTAAATTTTCAAAAAATTACTTGACCCATTTTGGGTTCTAAATTTGCATTGGATGAGTCCATTGAGAAACTGAGTGTTACTAGAGTTCTGGTGCTTGATGGTCCTATAGATGGACCTGTTGGAAAAGCTAGACTAAAAACAACAAAATGAGATGCTTATGTCCGACTTGTCTTGGGAGACATCATTACAGCTATAAATGGGAAGAAAGTATGCAATGGAAGTGATCTCTATAGAGTACTTGACCTAGTAGGTTTTGAGGTAGGAAATCTTAGTTCCTCTAGGGTGGGGTCCTTCAGCATAATTGCATCTGCCTTGGTCCTATCATCCAAAATAAAAACATAATCAACAAAGAGTAAATATTTCAAGTTTAGGGTAATTCCTATTTGTATAGTTGCCAAGCTTATAGTTATTTTTTACTCTGTTATAACTCTGTTGAGACCACCTACTCTACAGTAAAAAATAATAGAGGAGCCATTATTCATACCTACCCATGGTCTCTTGTAGGCATGATAGAAGAATAGGCTAAGTCATTAATTAGAATTTCAAAGATATTGAGGAAAGATAGTTCATTATCTGGTTAACCAATTGCACATTGAACCATATATGAATGAGTAGCCCTAAATAAAGCCAATTTTCTCTATCATATGCCTTGGAAAGACAAACTCACTAACATTGCTTGTAATTTTTTGGTTTGGTGTTATAAATTACTTCTTGGGTTACTCCTACTCCATAATGGATTTGTTTCCCAGGAAGGGTGCAAAATTGTTCTAATGACATGGAATCAACTTAGTGGATTTTGACCCTACGTGCAATAATTTTTGCAATTATTTTCTAGATGCAATGACATAGTGATATGGGTTTGAAATCATCTCATTATTGTCTAATTTTTGGGATTAAAGCCTGAAATGTTGAATTGAAAGCACCCAAATCCTGCTTGTGTATTTTAATTTGTCAGCAATTCTTGGTTTGTTTGAAGGAAGTCATAAAACCACTAGAAGAATTCTATTGTCTTGCGAAGTGACTGAGGGTTCTTATACTTTTGGAAACAATGCAAAATTGTTTGTAATTCTTCCTTTTATATTTGATCCATCAATGCCTCATTACCCACCTCCCCTACAAAACTGGGGAAATATGAAGTCATCTTTAACTATCTCTCTTAAATTTATTCTATCATCCTCTTTATAAATTACCTCAAAATGGTTTGTTGATGAGAAAATTTATCCTCAAGATAAGACACCTTCTCATGAGGAAACGTTTTTTGATAATCAACATCTTGATGCAATTGTTCATTACAATTATGAGATGTTGAAGAGAGAGAATATTTGCTATTTAGTAAAGCCTATGCAGAAATGTTAGTGATTTGGTACAAGGAAAGACATGGGAAGTGAGGGAATTGTGGAGATTCCCTACAACTCTTTTCCCAAATGTGACACATGAGGATGTATGCTTATTAAAAAACTATATTTGAGAACATGCACCATTTTTAAGGCAAGAGTATTTTGGATGTAGGCACAAGAAGTTTGATGCAGGCTCCTGCACCCGACCCGACATCCCACCTGCTTACCTATGAATACGATCTATGTGCTTCCCTTCTTGTCAACTGCAATTGCTCCAATTCTTGGTCGGATTGTGTCTGAAGGCTCATCACTACGGCTTCAACAAGGCTACTCAACCACGTGTGGTAGATACTAAACATGCACTGACACAGGTATAGCTAGCTCTGATAACACTCCTCCATCCACAAACTATGGTGACAATTTCCCTTCTATCGGTCATTTGTGTGTCTTTTCCCTTGCAATTTCTCAACACTTGAGTGGTTTTGACTAGTCTAGCCCGTGTTGCTTCCTTCTTAGTGAGTTGTCGCCTTATGATTCTTGTGGTTTTGTTTTTGTCTAGTGCAGACTTGCATGCAGGCCACAGTTCTTCCACCAACGACTGTTGACCATACCTTCCCACCTCTCCTGGAAAAATACACTCAAAAATACGTGCTTCTTTGAAGTGATACTAGTAGATCCTTTTCTACCAACCAAAATATCGACCACCCTTTCTTCGCACAGTTTTCTTTTCCTATTGGCAGAAGGGTTTAACCCTTATTTCAACCACTCTGTTTTTTCCATGACTGACACAAACTTGTCACTTATGGATCATTTATTCAACCCCTATACAACATACAAATGGATCTATAGGATCCTTTTTTCAGTCCTTAAAAAAATTTAACAATTGCTTCAGGGCACTATACGATCGATTTACTTTGGTCCTAAAAGAATTTCTTTTGCACGATCACAATCAAACAAGTTTGGAATGAATGAGTTGGGAATGTTTGTCATCTATGGGTATTATTCCCTTTTTTCTTGCAAGATAATGTGTTATTAACTTATATATATATATATATATATATATATATATATATATATATATATATATATATATATATATATATATATATATATATATATATATATATATATATATATATATTTCTATTTAAGTTAATAACACATTATCTTGCAAGAAAAAAGGGAATAATACCCATAGATGACAAAAGTAGGTTCCTATCAGTCCGTGCAAAGCTTAACAATGCCCAATGCAGGGCAGGGTTGTTCGAGCATATAAAATAGGATAGGGTAAAAAGCTAATAGGTTATGTAAAAATAATATTTTAGAGCCTTCTGTTTACTTCAAGTATATCAGACCTTCTAGTTTGGTACTATGAGAAATATATTTGAGCAAAAACTTAAAACTGTGAAGGTTTCTAGCTAGTTAAAATTTTCTACATATGCCTCACATCATCAACCATGACATCTACTATAAAACAACAGTTTCCTAAAAGTAAGGAAAGCCTCCAATGATGAATGAGCCAAATCATCATATCCTGAAATGGGTAGAGCCCAACATACATAGTGCAGTAAAATATGTGCATATAAATGTGTGTTAGTAGCATCCTAAATAAAATCTACCCAAGAATAACCAACCACTTTGATTAGGGAAAAGTATAAATTTAAAGATAAAAGGGTTTAAGAGATCCCTTGCATACACCTAAGAAGGTGTGCATGCATTAGGGGATTTTTTAGGTCTAAAATGGGCCTCTTAAGGAAATTATAAAATAATAGTACAAATAATAAAATAAGATTAGATGACATCATCAAATTTTAGAGGGAAAAAAGAAATAAACTATTTTTTAAAACTTATTGCCCTATGAGTTTACTCAAATTTCAGGTGGTAACACTCGTTGGATGCATAATTTGATTCCTCATCCAGGGATTACCTATGTTGCATACTTTCGATGGACCCTTCTACATGAAAAATGAGAATTACATGAAAAATGTGATTGCAATCACGTTTTTTTCATGTATTTCTCATTTTTTGTGTAGTAGGGTCCATTGAAAGTATGCAACATGGGTACTCCTTGGATGAGGAATCAAATTTTGCATCCAATGAGTACTCCTACTCGAAATTTGAGTAAAAACTTAGGGAAATAAGTTGAAAATATGAGTTTAAAAAGTAGTTTTATTATTTTATTATATATTAATATTTTTACCTTTTTACTCCAAAAATGGTGAATCACCCCCCATGGTTGACATCATCATCTTTAATCCTATTGGTTCTTATAAAGTTTATTTTGGTTGTACATTTTTCTTAGGAGGCCCATTTTAAACCTCAAAACTCCCCTAATGAAAGAAGGGTTTGAAACTCTGAAATGAAGATGATCTAAAAACCCTAGTCCCATAACCCTCGCGGAAATTCAATTGGCCATTAGTCTAATGGATCGACTAATTAACCCAAAAAATTCCATCTCTAAGCAATTCCCTTGATCAAAATAGTAAAAATTGAGCCTTACTTGGAAGCTTTAAAAGGAAGAAACCTTAGAAAAGATGATTTTGAACCACTTATGGATCAGCATTGCAATGTGCCATTGAAGATGGGTGAAACCTGGGGAAAAAATTTAGAAAACCCTCGAAGAAATGAGATAATCCGAAGAGTCAAGTTCACACCTACTCTGATACCATGTTGAGATTACAAGAGATAAACAAGGATTGAATGTAAACAACCAAAAACCCATAAATAAATAAAAACCATAAACACAAAGAGGAGTGAAAATGAACCCATGAACATGAGAAACATGATATGTAGGTGCCCATAAGCTAAAGAGTCACATAAGACAACACTTAGCTCATGAAAAAATAATTTGTGATGAAAATAATGATGACAAAGCTAGTACTAAGGACATCACCAAAGCCCAAGAAAATTTTGGAATGTTAATAGTGAGGACATCTTGACAAATTGAGGATAGATGTAGAGATGGCTAGTCTGGTGCTAGCTCCAAGGAAGTTGACTACGTTGGCCTTAGCCTAAAATAGTATATATTGAAAAAATACAATAAAATGTTGTGGTTGCACATGTGTAGACTTATAGCCTTGATTACATGTAAGGTTGGCATGAGGCCACAAGTGAATATTACACCATCATTTCAATATTTTATAGGTATTACAAATCTCATGGAATTCACAGAGAGAGAAATGTTGCAAAGGAAGGATAGATGTAGAGATGGAGAGGAGAATGATAAAAGGTAAAATCTATCAAATAATTTTTAAGTTGAATAAATTAGTACACCAGTGTATTTTGTTTATAGAAATACAATGAAAATTGCAAGGAATGTTACACCTAAAGAAGCATGAAGTGATGAGAAACCAGGGGAGAGTCATCCCAAAGTGTTTCTTTGCAATGTTTGTGTACTTGCTTCTCAAAAAAGTGCATAAGCACGAGGATAAAGGTTAGAAGTATTTTTGATAGGGTACAATGGAGAGTCTATGGGATATCATATTTTTTATTTGGAAAAACATACACTCAGCAGAGATTTTATATTTGAGGACGATTATATCCAAGGTAATTCAAATGAAATTGAAGTGCCATTGCCTATTGAAGTAAGAGGTAAAAAGGTAGTAGAAGAAAGAATTCCAAGTTAGGGACAAAGGAGAAATCAAGAATCTAGTGATAATGAAGTAAATGATGTCAAAGCTAGTACTAAGGACATCACCAAAGCCCAAGAAGGTTCTAGAATGTTAATAGTGATGACATCGTCAAAGCCCAAGAAGATTCTAGAATACTAGCAATGAGAAAATCATCAATGCCCAAGAATATCTTGAAACAACATTTGTGAACATTAGATGGATCAAAGCTATAGGAACTACCTGAAAGAAATAAAGGAAGCAAGAAATCAAGAAGATTGCAGCAGTCTGCTTTACAACAGTTATATATTGCGTTGATCATAAATTCACCACAATTATGGTAGAATGTGATTCAATGCACATGGAAATAAGAATGGGACAAAGTAATAGAGGTGGAATGTGATTCCATATAGAGAAATGAAACACCGGAACTTGAGGATATGCCCAAAGGAAAAAGTGCAAAGAAGATGGCTCAATCGACAAACACAAAGGAAGATAGTGACAGTAGAATTACTATTTCTTTCTATTGAGGTGATAGTCAAGTCACCAGTCCTCCAAGATCATAAAATACCACTTATTATTGTTCTTTTAATTCGTCCTACTAGGAACTAGCAAGTAAATATGTTGCAATGTACTCCTCTTCTCCTACTATGTAATGACTCAATGAGACATCACATCATCTAATGAATTAATGAATCCACTAGAAATTTTGCCACAAAAATTGTTTCCGTAAACTAAATATTTGGAAATGAATAGAAAAGTATGTATATGCATCATGAGAGGAAGTAAATAATGATAAAAACTTCAAACATGTTAAGAGGGAATGCGACTGAGGCATATTTTTTGGAAAAAAGTAATGTTGGATCACAATCATCCTTAGAAAACAAAAATGTACAAGTATATGCACTATTTTGACATGATTTGAAACTGAAGAAATCAATTACAACACTTCTGGAATAGTATAATTCCAAATATAACTATTTACCAACTCACCTATAGATATTAAGAGCCTTAATAGCATCATGGTGTTGCATTTCAAAGAACTGTAGGTAAAAAGTTGCAGTCATCAGTAGCTACAGATCAAGGATGCAGTTGTCTAAGGAAGAAATTTATGCTTTGCATAATAAGGTCAATTCAACCTTGATGAAGAGTTCATAAACAACAAGGAGTAAAATTCAAGGAGTTCATGATGAAAAGTCAAGAACTGCATAGAAATGGCTAAATGTGGGTAAGGATTTCATGATTATGTATTGAACCTTTCTGAGAAAAAACTCTCAAACCAATGTTGTCAAACCTCCAATGCTAAACAAGCCAGTAATGTGTGGTGGGGATTGATTCCAAAATTCTAGAACTGTATGACTGTAAAAGCTAGATATGTATTTTAATTTTGTTGAAGAGCTTGATTTGGAGAGGAAAATATATAACAATTACCATATGACTTCTGCATTGGTGTGCTTGTCTACTTATAGTCATCGGGCTACCCAGTTTTCCTTTGGCACCATATATAACTTGTGAGTATTTAAGAAAAGAGAATTAAATATACTTGGGTCAATTCATTTCCCACTTATCAACATACACATACTTATCCACTTTCCCAAAGTATATATTTTTTTGTAAGTGCTATTGTGCATGGTTATTACTTTGGCATAATTCAAAGTTAAGTTCACTATTGGCATTTAATAGGTCTGTGTAGTTATTTTTCTTTCAATATAAAAAATGGGAGGTATATGAAACCTACTTCTGGATATCAAAATGGGGAATCATAAAGCTTGAGTTTTGCATATGTCTGAGTTGTAATATTAATATGTTGAGCATTTGGGTTCTCAAGAAATGCACCAGGCATTGAAAATCTCAACGTGCATGTGTCCATATTCAATGTATACAATGCACCATCACACATAGTTTGAATGAATTAGCCCATCTCCACCTGGCTTCTACAATGCAGCTTGATTAGAGATCTAGTCAAGAGAAAATATTATAAAATAGATAATAAATAAGAAATACAGGAGAATCAACCCAATCAAAAAAATTTATTTCTAGGTTTGGTCAAGGAGGAATATTAACCTAGCACACACTAGGGTCAATCAGTACTGAACCCAGCTATTGTGAAGCTAGAGATTGCATAGGTCTTAGTTCCAATATCTGATTTGATGACCATTTGGGTAAACTCAAGAAATGCACCATGGGTAAAAATGCGAAGGTGGGTTAAACTTTTGTGAGAATCACGGGCCGAAAAGTAATTTTCTCAAAAGTTTGGTCGAACTTTTGAAATTAGATTGACCAAAATAATTATGTCGTTTACATTGAAGACATACTGATGACATGGGCAAACATATTTTTGGCCAGAGATGGGAAAAACGGGAACTAATAGTCCAACCGAACTTTTAAAATAATTCGGTCGAACTTTTTCTTATAAATATACCAGCCCGCAAACATTAACAGGTTTCGAGCCTATTACCGTTGTCATCTATCTCTTTGTTTTTTGTGTGATCTATGTCATCTATTTGCAGGGGATTTTTTTGCATCACGATGACAATGTGAGAGATCTCTTTCATCTTTCATCTCATTCGATCTACGACGAGGCTTGCTTTTTGTGTGATCTCTGTCATCTGTAATCTTTTTTTTTTTGTGAATTTTTTTTTTTTTTGACTTTTTTGTTGATTTTAATTTTATGGCTTTATTTTTTTGTTCACAGGGAATTTGATCTTCGTCCTCCATGACGTCTTCTCATTGCGGCCTCGTATCCTACCTCGTCTTCTCGTTGTGTCCTCGTCCTCTTGTTGTCTATGAATTTCCAGGTATGCATCGTCATAACCTCTTTTTTTATAAAGTTAAAAAAATAAAATTAGTCATTAAAATTGAAATAAAAATAGTCGTGTTAGTCATTAAAATCATCGAAACTCAATTAAATCCAATAAACTTTCAAATTCAATAATTAATTGTTTACTCATAAAATGAATAAAAACCTATTGGAAGAAAGAGGGAGTTTGTTCTTTCCCTTATTCGGCTTTTCCCATCGTGGATTGACCCATCCCCTTGCTCGCCTCAGTTGCCTGAGAAGCCTTCTCCTCAGCCATATCCTTCATCCCCTTCTTGATGCAAAATATAAAATACCATCACCAAAAGCAACAAAATCAGTAACAGTGAACTACCAACTGATACATTGCAGTCTTTTAAAAAATAAAAAATCAAGAGAGTTGAAGAATGAGCAGTAAACACAAAAATGATTACTTGAGTTGTTTGTTGGGCTTGTTCAACCTTCTCTTGCCCATATTTCTTGCACTTCTCTGCCATATTTGTTAATTGCAATCAATCGATCAATTTATTCAACAATAATGCAAAAATGTAATGATATCATTTGTGTTGAGAAAGAATGTAGAGTAGGGTGCCTTTTGTAATGAGGGAGCGGAGTGACTGAGAATGACACATGTTTTGTATGTGATACTGCTCTGAACAAATGTCGCAAAAAACTTGAAGTCCTGTAAGTCATGTAGTGATTTATGACTGTAGATTATAGATATTGCTTCTGCTTCTCCTTCGGTTTGTGCTTAGATGAGGTGCACTCAGTCTTGTAGGAATAGGAAAATGGAATGAAAATAATGACAAATTCATCATCATCTTCCCAAATATGCTACCACAAAGAAGATCCTGTGCTGCTTAGTTACATGAAATGTTAAGTGGTTGCAAATCACTATTAATAATTATATTAACATTATTTATGCCACCTAAAACAAATTTTGGTACGTTGATTGAAAAATCTGTTTCAACCTCTCTAGATCTCCTCTACACACAACTAAACTCTCCACAGACTGGAGATGCCTACATTTGTATTTTCCTTTTGCTTCTGCTTCTCCTTCGATTTGTTCTTAGATGAGCTGCACTCAGTCTCGTAGGAATAGGAAAATGGAATGACAATAATTACAAAGGCATCGTCATCTTCCCAAATACGCCACCATAAAGAAGAGCCTGTGCTGCTCAGTTATATGAAATGTTAAGTGGTTGCAAATCACTATTAATAATTATATTAACATTATTTCTGCCACCTAAAACAAATTTTGTGCATTGATTGAAAAAATATTTCAACCTTTCTATATCTCCTCTACACACAACTCAACTCTCCACAA
Source organism: Pinus albicaulis (assembly GCA_034641835.2). Taxonomy (NCBI): domain Eukaryota; kingdom Viridiplantae; phylum Streptophyta; class Pinopsida; order Pinales; family Pinaceae; genus Pinus; species Pinus albicaulis. Next base: position 492,670,125 of record CM076569.1, read on the forward strand.
ACTAGAGATGCGCCTCAAAGAAATTCACACAGAATTTAGCAACAGAATGAACATAAATTCACACAGAATTCAACAACATAATGAACAGAAATTCACACAGAATTTAGCAGCAGAATGAACAGAAATTCACACAGAATGAGAAAAATTAAACACCGCAAAGAAATTCACACACATAATTCAGCCACTCAGAACACTGGTATCTTTATTCAAGTTCAAATACGAATAGCAGTTGCTTATTCTTACAAATTTACTATATATACCAAAAATGAATGTGGAGATAAATCAACCTTTATGTATTGAATCCTAATGTTATATGAAACAAAACTAAAATGTTGTGAGAAACAAAGACCAATATTAATATATAAACAACAACTAGTATGCTCAAATGCCAATACTAGGAAACAGAAGAAGCATTAGGCATTTCTCAATCTTCCCCAAATTTGTTATTGCATTTCAAGCCAATTTTTGATTTTCTGGATTGGTATAGCTTAATATACATACTAGCAGATCAATTAGCTCATGATGGATTAAGAATATCATATCTTCCAATAATTCATCATGCATGTCATGCATTTCTTCTAAGTTGTCCTTTATAGTATTGGTCCAAGCTATAGATCTAGCTCTAGTACCTTTTCTATACAATTTTATTTTTAGAAATGTATTAGTGCAGAAAAATTACCTACCCAAACAATGCTATTTGATTGTTGTTAGCTGTATGCAATGTCCTCAAATATTTGCATAGATTAGACCTTCAAAATATACCGCAAATTCTGAAATAGTACACCCTCCAATTGTTTCCAAGGAAATGTTTCTTAGCATTGTCTTTCGTGTTAAGAATAAAGGAAATCAATTGTGACTTTATATCTCATGTTGTACCTTGAGTACCTTCTTTCTTAATTGTAGCTTTATCACTGGTCTCTGCTTCCTGTTGCAATATTTAAAATTTTCTTGTAATCTTTAAATCAACCCAATGTATTTTATTAATGTACCTAAATTTACACCTTCCATGATGCTTCTAATATTGTAAAATGTTAAAAGTGGAGGGTTTTATGATGTAATGGATATTAATAATCTATATTATGTACAATGATATGATGATAGTGTAGGTTGATGTTCAAGTTGTAAAATTCTTGTACATATCAAGGATGAGTGATAGTACAAGCCAAAAATGACATTATTATAAATTTTTAAACAATCTGTTAGGTGCTAAATCATACTTCTTATTAAGGACATAACTAATGCAAGTTGAAAATTATTTTTTAATGTTCTTAACGTATTTATAGATGTCAAAGAAAAGGTTTCTAGATGTGATTTCTTCCATAAAATTCAAGGAAAACTAAACTTTAAGGCAAACCATGTACATGTCATTTCTCCCACAAACTCATCAAGGTGTGACTTTTGACATAACTTTTCAAACACTACCACTAGTTGTTTTAGTAAGTGCATAAAATAATTTTCAAACCATGTACATGTCATTTCTCCCACAAACCCATCAAGGTGTGACTTTTGACATAACTTAATCAACCACTACAACTAGTTAACCACTACCACTAGTTCTTTAAGTAAGTGAAAACCACTACCACTTTAAGGCAAACATTTAAGTAAGTGCAAACCACTACCACTTTAAGGAAAACCATGTACATGTGTCATTTCTCCTATACACGTGTCATTTCTCCCATAAAATTTTAGGAAACATTTAAGGCATGTGTCATTTCTATCTTAAACTCTAGGCACTTGGGCAAAATTTAAGGCATGTCATTTCTAGATGTGATTTCTCTTTTTATGTCATTTCTATCTTAAACTCTAGGCACTTGGGAAAACTTTAAGGCATGTCATTTCTAGATGTGATTTCTCCCATAAAATTTAAGAAAAACTTTAAGGCAAACCATGTACATGCCATTTCTCCCACAAACTAAAGGCTTTCTCCCATTAATTCAAGGCGAACTTTAAGGCCTAAAAACTGACCCTAAAGTGGTTGAAATCTCATAGGATTT